>VZRM01006912.1:0-152423 GCA_013397955.1 Grantiella picta
TTTATTATATAAAAATGTAATATATTTAATAAAAATGAAATAGTTTTAAATTTTAATTTATTGTTACAGTCACAACTCTAAAATGCTTAGTACTGGTCATTTATTGACACCGTATCAGCGAATTATGAAAATTGTATCACTGACAACTCTATTGGATCATTTCTGTACTGCCTTTCAGGATATAGAGTTATGTAAAAGGGTATTTCTTTTCAGAAAACTTTTTATTTTGCCATTCCTTTGAGGAGTAAGCCATTTAACAACTCTCTTTGTAGTTTATTATCACAGAGAGACACTAGTAGTGAGAAGGTAAATAACAGAAAAAAAATGCCTGTGAACCAGATTTAAGAAGTAACAGTAATAAATCAAATTCGGATTTCTTTTTTGCCTTCTTCATGCCCTTCTTCTTAAAGCATAAACATTTGTGGTATGTTTTGTGAAGCAATTGGTTTAAGACGAGATACTGCAATTACAGACAACACAAAATGGCTTTATAAATACCTTTATTTAGAACACAGCTAGCATTGATGCTTTCATACAGAAAGTGAATTATTCTCTGAAGGGAGGATATAGTTTCTTTGAGAAGAGGATTTTATAAATTGTGCTTTGTTGGCACTTGGCAATCATCAAGGCAGGAAAGGCAGGGTAAGCAATGCTGGTATTTTAAGTGTTAGTACTCCCACTATCATAAGAGCTTGCAGAGAAAAAATGTCTATTGAAGAATGTCATACCAAACTTGATAAGAAATCCTCTAGCAAATAATGCCTTGTGAGTTCAGAAACAAAGACATGATTTCACAAGAAGTTTTCAAAAGTTAAGTAAAACCAGAATTATTCTATAGAAATCTTGCTCGTTGATTGTAAGTGTCCATGATATCTCCAACAATTTCCCAGACTGTACTTGTTGGTATGGTAACAATCTCTGCCCATATTTGTCACTTAGTCAGGTCAGTGTCCCTGAATGAGCACCCTGTTTTGATTAATGCTTTATTCCTCCTGGTCATGTGGACTTTTAGTTTCCTTGAATGTGGACGTTCATTGTACTTGGTGGGAATTTTTGCTAATGCTCTATTAAGCTGAACAAATGAATATATATCTCTGACTGTATGTGAGTGCTATGTTAGAAGCATATTGCAGGAGGCAGTACTGAATCCACTTGCATCTTTAAGTGAATTGTCCTATTCAGAAAGTTTAATTTCTGCTTTGCCTTTAGATAGAAACAAACATTTGTGGCAAACATCACTGGAAGTCTATAAATAGGTTAGCAAGTACCAATTAATCTGAGGGTTTGGGGTATCTGGATATTTTTCAATATGTTTTTCTTTTTCTTTCTTCCATGTTCAGTCTTTTATCCCTAAGAATCAACCTTCCTGTTCCTTTCCACAAGGAAAGATGATTTCTAGCAGTAAAAGGTCATTGAACTTTCTTCTGCTCACATTTTAGAGTCGACTCTTTCATTGAACTGTCTCCCATTTCACCTTACAGACTTGCTAGTGGATCAGAAGAGAAGCATTCTTGCTTGTTCCAAAGGACAGGGAAACATTCTGGGATGACAAGATCTGTTGAGATGGAAATCTATCTTAAAACAAACTAACACTTTCACATGAAGTATAGTCACAACCTTTGCTTCTCCAAAGGTTGTTTCTGGTCAGCTCTTTTTACTTCCTGGCTTTTATTAGGAATGGTATGTTTGGGTTGAAATTTTTAGAACATAAAAAATGGTGCTATCCAACCCAATAGTTACCACCGGCAGTGGGAAAACATGATACTGTTTAGGAAGATTACACAAACTTTGGTGTTTTCTGTGACTCCTTTCCATCATACTCTAGTATCCAGGGAAGGGATAGCAATTAGGCATGACAATAGGCACTATTCTGCCTTTGTTTAAAAATTTGTGTGTGAATTTTTTGCATCCCATCTCAGGTAAATGAAGGCATATGCCTCCTGTAGCAATAAATTTCAGGAATTCAATAACCACAGTGTAAACTTTGTTTTAGAGATTATCTACTAATTTCAAAGAGTACGTCATCATTTCAATGTTTCATTATTTGGTGAACAAGAATTCTGCTCCTGTCACTCACTGTCACAGGGTGCTGCTGGGGAGCAGGAGTGCCAGGTGATCCCCAGGGCCTCGGGGAGCAGGGCAGATGCAGGAAATCCCAGCCTCCATCTCCAAGTGAGTCTGTGACCAGAGGCTGATGGTGCTGGGGACTAAAGTGGGTCCTGGTCTTTGGTATTTAAGAGGCCCAGGGGATGCTGGGCAGGGACCAGGCTAGGTGAGTCTGTCAGGAAACCTTGTCTGCTTTACTTAAAAAAAATTTTTTAAAAGTGCTTTAGATCAACTTTTTTTTCAGGTTTGTGAATCTTTTTGGTTTAATTAGGTAGATCTAATCCCTATTTTAATAGTGACTCAGAATCTTTGAACAAATAATTTGTTTCAAAGGAAAACCAATGAAAAATTATTAGAAAATACTTTTTAAGAACATTTTTTCAGTAGAATTTGTGGTGTATACACTAAGTACTTTGATATTTGCTGATGCTTACTTATCCAACTGAGACTGGTTCCTCTGTACAACAAAATAGGCAGGTTTTTCTGGCTGCATTTTGTGTTGGTATGATAAATGGTTGGGCATCCTCAAATGAGGCAGTAAAATGAACAAACCTTCATGAGAGTAGATATTTCTTCCATTGCTCAAGGCTGGCATTCCTGAAATAGCCCTATTAAAGTTAGTGAGAGAATTCTACATTTAAAGCAGTGAAACCTGGCCTTCTGCAGTAACAGAAGCTGAACGAACAGAGTAGTCAGCTGTGTTGTGCCAGCTAAATGTGTACTTCTGGCTGGTATACTTCGTTAAAAGCCTAATTCTCTAGAGTCCTAAACTCGGATGTAGCATATCCAATTCTTAAAATCCTAATCTGACAATCCTATTTGAAACTCTTTGTAGGGCTCTTGTTCAGCCAAAAATGAAATACCAATAGGATTTAAAATGGCACATGAAATCTTAATGAATAAGTGTTTATTCATCAAAGTGCCAGTTAAATCACTAAACTTGGAAAAGACGCACAAAAATTGCAAAACAGAATTAGTTCTTCCATTCCCTCATTTTGAGAAAGTCCGTGGATAGATCTGTTTTATTTGCTGCACCTCTCATCACTTTAAAACTTATGTTACACAGGTAGAAGAAACGAATATCTGCAAAGATGATATTATACATTTTTTGTCAATTCTTGCTTTGATAAATTGAACAGCAAAGACAGTTCATTGCCTGCAGGATTTTCTTAGCAATTCTTTGCTGATATGCCTCAATTACTTCAGTCTGTCTGCAGAAATCTATTGTGGCTTTGCTTTTGTGTCCACTGTGTTCAATAGGAGAAGAAAAGACATTTAAACAGTACTGATTATTTCCAATCAGATTTCTGAAATTTTTAGTGTTGCTTGTTGCAGGAAGGTTACCAGTATTGCAGTCAGCAATAAATGAGAGAAAATTATTGCAAAGTATGCTTTAGAGTTTTAAATATTTAACCTTCTACATCTAAAATACAAATAATATTATGTAGAAGATAAATGTGAAACTAACTAGATACTAACCATATATATGTATCACATTGAAGGTTATACAACATTGTATCCTTCTGCAACACAAAAACTAATTCCATGAGACAAATACCAGCTCATTTATGTGGTCATAGTTGTACTGAAAACGTGGCAACAAAGTCCTGATTGTCTCTACTAGTCCAAGACCGTGTATAACTGGGTTTTTTCCTATCTCCTATTTTTGTATTTATAAATCCATTATTTCCTTTTCCCACAAAAACAGCATAGTGTTGGTCCTCAACACATCTGTTCAGTGACTGTGTGGGCCATTTTTTTTCCAGGTGCTTTGTCTTTTTTAAAATATTGCTGTGTACTTTCATGTTGTGCTCTAAATTTGTATCAGCATCAAATAATATGAAGTTAGTTATGATGAACATCAAGAATCTTTAGTTCAGTTGGTACTGCCTATAAAAAGATATAGATATCTCATTTGTAGATCCAGAACTGCACAGCATGGAAATGTAAATTGCTTCCATTCTTTTGAACAAAATATCCTAGGACAACAGCATGTAGTATCACAGCCTGATTCTACATGCTCTTTGCAGTGGGTCCCATGAATGGCCAGAAAAGAAAAAGTAAATGAGAGAATTTTGTTAGAAACAACTTTGTGCCTTGTCACTGGGTTGGTCTACAGGAAACTCCAATATGGTGCTGGCTCGGAAATAAATGGGAGGTGAGAACAACTGGCTCTTTTTTTTAAAGTAGTTCACAGGTCAGTTAGCTTATTAGAATCAAAGAATCTTGGAAGATGCACAGAATTTTCCTTACACAAAATTCTTGTCCCAAAGCTGTTTCTTCTGATGTATTCCAAAGAGTCAATTTATTATGGCACAGTCTTTTTACTTTCATATGTGACTTAGTAATAACCTAAAAAAGATCAGATGTTTCTGATTTTCTGTGTATTTGCTATGTAAAAAAACCTTTTTTTTTTTTTTTTGGTATTTAGCAGAAGAGATTTTAATGTTATTTCTGATTAGAAAAAGAGATGCATTTTCTTCTGTGTGTCCTACAATAGGTCTTCTGTAACCAAGGCTTGGAAGCTAATTTTTTATTTTGCTGTGGATTCTTTTCACTTTCAAGTGCAGAGAAATAATCGTCCTTTCTGCATTAGTTTTGAAAGTTTGCTGTACACATATAGCACACTTTCATTTCAAAACTATTTTTTTCAGTTATTCCAAAGGTACTAATGTAAGACAAAAATATCTGGAAGAAAAAGAAAAGTGAGGATTGCAGCCTGATTTGGCAGATGCAGGGAAAGGCAGAATATATCTCTTGTCCCCTGAGTCCAGAGCAACCCTGCCAGAGAGATTCTCTGACAGACTCAGCCTGGAGTTGAAGTAAGCAGTGGCTCCTTAAATGGAATCCCAGTCTGCTTTGGAGAAGAAAGTTGACTTTTTGCAATTTCCCCTCAAGCTGCAATAGTTTGTCAACATACACTTTTGCAATTGTGAAAGCAATTGCAGGCCTTGGAAGATGAATTTAGTTGTGTTTGAAGTAATTTTGTCACTAAAGGCAAACTCACAAACTCCAGAAAAGGGCTGACTTAGCTGTTTAAAGAATGACTGGTGAAATTGAGGTACCACATAATCACAATTCATTAACTGCTCGGCTAACTGCTCTTCAAATACGGGGATCATCACTCTCATTCGGTATTTGTTTGCATTTAAACCTCCTTAGCTACTTACAGTTTTGCTTTTAGATCTTCTGGATTTCCCTGGCATGGCACTAATCTCTTCTTTAAGGAACTCACCTGCTTCAGACTCTTCATGACCCTGATCCACAAGGACTGTATGGAGAAGGTGTGTCACTGAAGAGACTCTGATTTCCCAATTTTTTTTTTCTTTGAGCATAACTATCATAACAGATTCTAGTTGTGGAAAAACACTAAGTTGTTACATATCGTTGTTGGTTATGAAACGTTTGCAGCTGATGCTTTTGCCAGTCAGTACAATTTAATGAACAAAATTGTACTTGTACAAGGATGTATTGTCTGGAGCTTTTTACCTGAAGAATTCCAGTCAGTTTTGCTACTTACCATAGTCCTGCTTAGGTGACACAATTTCAGTGAAGAACAGCTTGCACAGCCTGGGGGTGTGTAAGCTCTGTAGCTGCCCCGTTTGGGCACAGTCTGTATCCACAGAGCCTGCTTAGCTACTGCTGCTCTGTGCTCTCCTACAGCTGGAGTAAAACTGCTTCTGGTCTGACCTGATCTCAAGTGTATTCACATTTTTCTGCAACAGCAGACCTGCCTGTAGAAATGTCACAAAGGAAAAGATATCCCATCTGCCTCAAAAGAATAGCAAAGTGTTCTTTGTCTGCAACATTTTTAATTGCCATTGAATCAATACCAAGGGTCGAAAACTGTTAGATTTAGTATACAGCTGGATTGTGTAACCCTGTTGTAAGGGTAGTTCTCTGAACTTTGGATCCTTTCTTTTATTTCTGTAATTTTTTCTAAGCAATCTTTGGGTTAAGAAAATAATTAATCCAAATTAAACCAAGAATCTTTCTACAAACTAAAGTGCACTTTATTTTAGCATTTGGACTAACCATTTTGTTTCATTTCCTTCAGCTAGAGGAATGCTCTAAGCATGGCCTATAACAGCTTTCTCAGTACTCAGTCGTTTTTAGAAAGATATTTGAAGAATAAAAATAAAAAGACAAAACAAAACAAAACATAAAAGCAAAAAAAAGAAAAAAAGCCTGAGAAACTGATTACTCCATTTAGCTTTATATCATGATGCTGACATAAACCCTAAAACCTTTAGGACATATTGATTGTTTTGTGGAAAAAGCAGACTAAATGGATTTCATTTGGTAAGGGATTCACTTACCGGACTTTGAGAGCAGACTTAGTAGAAATTGCATGTGATGGCTACTATTAAAAACTGATTTTCATATTAGCCATTTGTTTAATTCTATTTAATTCCAGTTCTTTCATTTAATATATTTCAAAGTAAACATGTCACTGTCCAATGCTGAGAAAGAGACAGGCTTCTAATGACTAAATTTCATTAGAAATTTAATATGTTTAATATGTAAAGTCTGGGAATATATTGAAACTATATGAAATTTTAAAGCTCCAGAGGTCCTTTCAAGTTGAAAAAAGTGTTGCCAGATAAGAAAAAAAGCCCTCTAAGTCTGTGTGCAGAAATCAGATCTAATTTTGATCATGAGTGAACTAGATCTACTTTCCAGAATCTCTTCAGGTGTGTGGGTATTTAGGAAAGATGAATCATCCCTTCAGTTGTAATTCCCCCAGGTGTATCCTCTCCTAATATGCCTTTCCTCTTCTGTATTTTGTTTCTCAAGCAGGGTGTGATTTTTGTACTGATTTGAAATTTCACCTAATCTCTGCATTTTTCTTAATAAAAGAGACGGAAGTTATGTTGCTATCATTCATTCCTTTCCTCCTCATTCATTCCCTCAACTACAGTCAGTTCCAAAAGGAACATGAATTAAATGCCTCTGTCTTCAAAAGAAAATCTTTATTTGTCAGTTTGTGCCTCTCTTTATGCCTGAGTGAAATGGAGATAGTTCTTTGTACTTCCCTTTAGATGTCAAAGCAAGTTGTTGGGACTTCAACATAGTCATAGTCATGTAGGATTCAGCCCCAGATTTGTAGGTGTCTATATTGATGTTTCTCGCTGCGGAGGGACAGCAGGAAGTGGCAACTTCATGAAAGGAGTTCCCCGCGGCACGTATCTCCACCAAGTCTGGGCCGGGCGGCCCCCGGGGTGCGCTTAGCGTGGCATGGGACTCCAGCCACAGAAATTCTAGCAGGAAACGTGGTAAGACAAAAGAACGAACTGGACTCCATCTTTGGCGGTTTATTAGGGGTCTTCGGGTGGGGTTGCAGGGAAGAGAAAGGGGGAGGAAAGCGGGGGATGGGAGTAGGGGCTGTCAGGCTCCAAGATGGAGACCCTGGACTCCTGCCAGCATTGGCTTATAATGGAAGGGAAGGGGAAGGGATTGGCTCTCTCAGAGCGTATCCTGGGAGGTCTGAAGGGAAGATAGGTGGGGGGAACACACCAATAGATTTCGGGTAAAGCAGGGTGCATATTTCAAAAACAGCCAATAACATACAGAGCAGGGAAACAAAGGAAAAACCACATGGAGATCTGAAAATCACATTGCTACACTGTATTTCATTTGTCTACCAGTGTATCACTGCCTAATATTCCATTATAGTCCATGGTGATCTAGTTTATAAAGTCTATGAAGTCAAGATGAGATTGAGATGGAAAACCAGATTTTTTGTGAGCTCTAGGGACCATTAACTGTACTGACTTGATGTCTGCTGACTTGATGACCATCTAGCTCAAATATAGATATGCTATGGGTACTGTCTTCTAGGTTTGAAACTGAACTAAAACTGGATTCTGCAGCAATTTTTCATCTGGTGGTGGATGTTTTTAACCCTAGATGTTGCACTACTCTTGTGTATGCCACTTTAAAGTATAACTTAAGAGAATGTCATTTCCTCCAGTAACAACTTTTAGTTCTTGCTGGGTTCTCATTAATTTATTCTAAAAGCATAAATCTATTTTTTATGAATTCTGCAAATCCTCTGCCTCATGTGTCTACACCTATGACTAACATTTTTTTTTTTTAGCAACCTGCCATCTCAAAGGCAACAGTAAAACCCAGACAACTTAGTTATAGCAAAAAAATGTAGTTTTTTTAATCTGATGTGAAGAGAAAAAAAATTGTGCAAGATATTCTTGAATATCTGAAAGTGAGCATATACCAATCCCATGCTACTTTCTGTTACTGATCAATCCCTAAGCAACTTCCTGTAAAAAAATTGTACTTCTGATTAATCCATATAATCTTTTATTCCTGTTGCTGCTGAAGCATCTTTCTTGTGACAATTTTGGCTCCATTCTGAAGACTTGCTAAGCTCTCAACTAGTGCAGATGGCTACATGTTCAGTTATTTGAGATCCTCCACTGATTTCTGTTTGTACCTTCTGACAAAAAGAAATATTTCTTTTAGACATCAACTGAAGAGTAGCAGAGATAAAGCTTAAGTAGGCAAATGCTGATATGTAAAGCATAGTTCAACAATTTCACTTGGGAGAAAATATGAACATAGTATTATAATTAATTTTACTATAATTCATACATCAACATAGTTAACATAAGAACCTGTGGAATGGATGTGATCAGTAGAGCACTGATCATGACAAATGGTGTTTTCACAGAATTTCAAGGAGAATGAATAACATTTAGCATGTTCAAAATGTATGTTTATCTACCATGCACACATCTTCCTTCAGAAACTTTGGTATATACTAAAGGAAACTGATATCTTATCACAGGGATGTGCATCTCTATCAGAACCCAAATTTGTAATACTCATTATGTCTATGAATAACAAGCAGGCTCCAAGGCATTTACCAACCAAATAATTCCTCCTTCTGCTGATAAAGATAATGCAATAGCTAAATCACAAAAAATTACCATACTCAATATTTTGAATAATTGCTTGAATGGGCTGTTCTGTAAAGACCAACACAAGATATAGTTGCAAGTCTTTAGAAATAATACAGTGATAAGAAAATTTCGTGGCATATTAGTGATACATCTAAGCAGCAAGCAAGGTAAAACTGCTCAAGAAGGTCCATTAACAAAGCTGATCCATGAACACAGAATCTTTTTCAATCACATTAGGTTCATGATGAAGAAATGGCACTTTTTTCTTCATCTAATTAAGGTTGTTGATTAAGTTTGAAAATGTCAAGAACATGTACTGAATCATCATACATGTGTTATTTTGATAAGAGCAATACAAGAAACATCTAGCTATTACTTTGTAAAGTGCATAAATAAGACAAAACTTCTCATTAAGAAGCAAAATGTTCTATCTAATGTTCTTGGAATACAGCATCCAACACCTATTACTGAATTCTCAAATCAGCCTGGTCTAGGCAGTGCAGACAGGGAGAATAAAAGCACAGTAAGATCTAGAATCTGAGCATGTCATTACCATCATTGCAATGGAAGAAGAAGAGCATAAGATTATATTGTGAAAATCTGCATCTTAATTAAAACTTTGAAACATCAATTTCACCTTTACCAAAAAGAGTACAAGATGGACTTTGTCTATTAAATATTGTATATGATCTTAGAAAAATTAATAAATAAGACATTTGAGGTAATGCTTCGTGGAAATAATCTAATTTTCCACATGAAAATATATAAAAGTAGCACATTTTTCTGTGCAAATGTAATTTCACAGAAAATACATAAGTCTGAGTAACAGTTGACCTCAGTTTTGTTTGCCCATCTCACAGTATCAAACATATGGATTATTCAGCTGTTCCAGCATCCAGAACCCAAATTGGTGTATGGTATTGTTAATTAAATCCAAATGAATGCTCAGTAGAGAACTGTTTTTACAAAGAAAGAAGTGAATTCTATGATACAGTCATACAAATTGATATTTTGCCCTCAAGCACATGAGCACATATTTCTCCCTTTATAAAATGAAGAACAAAATAGTTGAGAACATCTACATGATATGTTTTCTTAAATTCCTCATTGAAAATAAATGAGAAATGAGGCAAATATGAAGAAATGGTGAAGCTCGAAAAGGTAGCAGAGTTTTGGGATTCATGAACAAAATAAACATCACTGATAACTTCCTGCAGTTGACCCTTATTGATTTCTGAATTCATGAGCCAATTGGCCATGTCTTCACATGCAGTTTTCTCTTCATGGGACATCAGGAAAATTTTCATTCCACTTGAAGAATTTTCATGTTAGCTATCAAATAGTTTATATCTTTATAAAAAAGGTTCCTGCAAGTGGGAGTCATTGGCTCCCTACAGAGGTTGTCCTTTTATGCTTCAAAACAGTCAAAACTGCAGTTTGACCTTCTATGCACTGTGGCCGCCAGTTTATAATTCCCAGTTTATATGCATGAATATAATTTATTCTGTGCATAAGACTCCTGAGATTTCTCTTTTAAAAGCTGAAAGACCTTTCCCTCCATGTTCAGATTGTACATAGCCTGGACTATTGATCTTGTTAAAAACTCCTGGTCCCACTATATTTGTCACAAACATACCTGTAAAATTGAGTTCAGGATTTGAATTTTGGAACAACAAAGCAGACAGAAACAGTTTGGGTTGTATTTATTGGCAATGGGACTTAACTGAGGTAATGAAAATATTTAAAGAGTCAGGGGAAATATCTTAACATTGAGGTTTATTAGATCATGGAATAGCTTCCTAAAGTGATTATGCTTACAGAATACTCATTTTAGAAATTTAATGCAAATACAGAGGCATGCAGGGGGAGTGTCCCATATTTGGGACTTCATCATATTTTGGGAAGCAATACCCTTTAAACAATCAGACAAATTTGTTGTGAGATCTGTGTTTAAATAATAGGCTGGTTGTCTAGCATTCATTGACTTCATTGTCTTTGGGTCTTATTTCACATATAGAAAATAGGAAAATATCCAAATTAATCTGCAGTTTTGTTTAAACCATCAGATAGGAACAATAACTCAAAAAGTGTTTGAGTATGCCCTAGAATTAATAAGCATGTCAGCAGATATTTGTAAAATTTCCTCATGTACCTCACCACTGACCACTAGCATTACCCTTTTAGTCCAGTGTCTGCCCAAACATGCCAAATTCTACACCACTTTTGACATTTCACTATTTCACTGGGAAACTGGCCACAAAAATAAAACTGGTATCACTTGTAATGTAATTGCATTTAAATATTTTTAAGCAAGGCTTTTACAGGAGAGAATATATTAAAAAATGTATATGGATTTATTAAATAAATTTTGTATATTTTCCAAGATAGAGCGTTAGACATAGAACTGGCATTAACAGCCTGTATTGTCCCCAAAGTCATGCCAAACAATACCTGACGTATGAAAAAACATTAAATTTTTCATCTTACATATTGAAGTTGGGACACGCCGGCATAGCAAAGGGAAATCTCACTCTATATAGTCAGCAGTACCTGGTGTGAAAATACTACGCAGCCTCAGACTCTTTTTACTCAGGTTAGAAATTACCAGGTGCCAGTGAAATTGCCCACAGACATATAAATTAAAATAAAAATCTACTGAGGTAATAAAATAAAAAAACATTGTGGTGCTTGTTTTTAAGAGCCTAATTCATTACACAAAATTTTAATTGCATGTACAGGAATCATTCTTTATCGGAACTTTCCTCAGCCTTTATCTGTAAAGGCAGAAAATGACTGTTTTCAGAACAAATGTTTCTATAAAGGAAACAAACAGCTGATTTGCTCCTTCCTTCCTTCCTTCCTTCCTTCCTTCCATTTAAATTATTGAAAGAAAAATTAAGCAAGACATTTTTGAAACATTTCAGTGAGCTACAAAGCAAACCTGTTAATTCTGAATGTATCTAGATGTAGTATTTTCATACAAGACCAAATGATACAATGTACAAATGACAACACTTCTCTAGAGCGAAAATTACAAAAGAAGGAATTATAAAGTTAGCAAAACAGGCCAATGATGTCACTAAAGAAAAGGGGAAAGTAATGTTTTGGAAGCCTCCAGCCAGATATCAAATAAAAAAGAAGTACATATTTTAAGTAGCAATTCCCTTTCTTCTGGACAAGCCTCTCATCTTCCCTGATAAGTATTTTAAAACACATTTACTCTGACAGGCACATCTAACTAGAAGCCTAAAACAATCTGATTTCCAGCCTCAGAGATCTCATAAATGCTTCTGCAGAACAGTAGCTGCTGCCTATTTTCTAATTTGCAGACTGCACACCTTTGTTTTTCTGGTCAGAGGAAGGAAACAACTGACACTGACATTTACAGAAAAACTCAGTTGTGGAGGCCAGCATTTATATTTGGCTCCACAGCTGGCACTGCAGTCTGTCAATCCACAGGTCATTGTATCTACAAGGTCATTAATCTGTACATGGCATTCTTCTAAATTCAGGTTTTGAGAAAAAAAATTCTGTTCATGTTCATTCTCAATTTTAAATAGCAATGCACTACCTTACACATTTTTACTGGCTTGGGTCCACACTCAACAAAAAGATTAGTGTTAATCAACTTAAAACTGTCAGCCTGGAACAACTGTAGTTGAATACACTGGTGTGGGAGAGAAGGTAAAGCAGCAATCTTTTGATACAGATTTAAAAGTGTAAAACGAATTTGAAAATTGAGTGCAAAGAGCTACCTAGTGAAGACTGACAGTCTGGAATCCAGCTGAAGTTCACTTTTAGTTCTGTGTTAAATTTTTTGACAAAAATTAGCTCTTGATAATAGTTGCTTTATAAATTATTTTGATTTTTTAAAAACTTTTCCTTCTGTTTCAGCCTGCAATAACTAAAACAAACAAGAAAGAAAGCACAGTGAAGTTTTTTCTCACACTGCGTCCCCAAATGAAGTTGTTAAAAGAGTGTTAACCATGAACTACTGAGAGTGAGAAAGTTCAAGCACCAGACAGCGTCTGATTAGATATCTCCAAAGAGGGACGGAGTTTCACAAACAGAATTTCACAGGACCAAGGAGTTTTTTATCACAGCTTTAAGCTTTCCTGGGAAAGCCTCTGCTAGTTGAGGGAGCAGGCTCAGTTTGGAAAGAACTACTTTTAAAGAATATATGTTACCTGAGTGCCATTTTCAGCTCAACATCTTCTGTAATATATAAATGTATGGCTACCTTTAAAATTTATGTGTTTTTCCCACTGACTGCACTAGATCTCAAACAAACAATAATACAACCTATGCTTTTAACCAGG
Organism: Grantiella picta; assembly: GCA_013397955.1. Taxonomy (NCBI): domain Eukaryota; kingdom Metazoa; phylum Chordata; class Aves; order Passeriformes; family Meliphagidae; genus Grantiella; species Grantiella picta. Next base: position 13,349 of record VZRM01006912.1, read on the forward strand.
AGCTTATTTTGTGCAGATTTTCATCCAAAGCAACTACACTTTCATAAAGTGTCATTCATTCCCTAGGGCTCTTCTGCAATTATTTGTCCTTGGTTTATGTGGTAAACAGATTATGTGTCTGACTAGGAAGCTGGATGAAATTACTACCAGACAGGTTTCTAAAAGGTTTTGAGAAGCAGAGCAAAACCAGAATTTTTTTTCTTTAAACATTAGAAAAAGATATGGATTGAAAATACACAGCAAGGACTAATACCTAGACAGTGGATGTTTTTAGATTAATTTACTCCAGTTTGTATATATCATTATATATCATTTATCTGAGAACTTAGGGAGCAAAAAGGCACTAGATGGAAATAATATTTTCTATGCTAAATTTAAATCTAGTATGAAATCCAGTTACAGCAGATTTCAGCAACATGGATCAGTGTCATCTTCTGAAGAAAATATTAAAATTTTTTTAACAAATGCTTACTTGGGGACGAGGGTGTTGTTAATTTAGAAATATTTAGGAAAAACCAACAAAATGGAAATTTGACAGTATATGTGTCAGTATGAAACTCTGTGCATAAGTATGTCTGTGTGTCTCTGCAGTGGATACTAAAGAGTCTGTTTTTAGTGTCCTTTTTTGCAGAATTCTCCTCAAGGGCATTAAGCTTACTTTATTAAAGCCTGATCTTGGACAATGTTTACATTTAAAAGCCTGAGCAAGGGTTTGTATTTGGGTATTCTCAGTGTTCCCAGCCTTAGATAAAACCAATAGGAGTCATCTGAAATAACTTTTTGAGAGACCTCTAGTAAAGTAGGGTGCTGAATACAGACGTTGTGATATTACCAATTTACATAGCCTTTTAAATGTTTTGATCTTCGCTTGATCCTAGATCCTGCTGGTTTAATATCTATTTATGTATCTCTACCAGCCTGGGGCATCTCATTTGCTTCCCACCTAATAAAGTTCTGTTTTTTATAATTGTATCACAGTCCACAATTTTATTAAATCATGTAACAAAAACACTTGTGAAATTTTATTGATATTTTATTAGTAAAGACAGCATAGACATTTGAACAGCTCCAAATGTTTACTCCAGTGACTAAATTAATGCATGATTTCAGCTTAATTTGCAGTTCCATCATACGCTGCATGATACTGGCTTTCACTGCATGTTTACGTTTAACTTTAATTTGTGCATTTCCTAAAACATAGCTTTTCTTTAATTTAGAAAGCAGGAAAAAACCCAATGAGTTTCTTTTTCAAGTGAAGAAGTCTATTAAAGAGGCAAAGCTGAAATAACAATGTTCTACTATTTCTCCCTGTGGCTAAATAATGCAATAACAAGAAAAAACTGCAAATTAAATGAATTCAAAGGGTTTTTTAAGGTAAGAAGTTCTGGCACAAATGTATCCTTTAAAAGAAGAATGTAATCTTGACAGCATGATTTGACTGGGAATTAACAATACCATAATCTTTTGCTGTATCAAGGGGTAGACCCTTAATGATTTATGACTTGAGTGGGAGTTTTGCATATAAATATGCTTATGAATCAGTGGTGCTTTCTTTTTAAGCTTATGGTAAGAATTCTAACAATTCCAACAAATGCAACTCTACTACTTTGTGATTATCATGTAGTTTGGGTCTTTATTTGATGCAGGCTTACACAGAAAAGAAATGCAGACAGCATATTTTAGCCTGAACACAAGAGCACCAGTATTTCTCAGTTTAGGGAATATGGCCCTTTTCACACGTTACTTTAGGAAGGAAAGGTGAATTGATTAAAACAGTTTTGATCTCCTTAATATGAAATCTTTTCCAGCACCTTCTTCATCCTACGGCTTGCCATCCTAAGGCAATCTGAAACAAATATCTTGTCACAGAAAACCAAGGTGGATAAAAAAAAAAAATTACCACATTATTTCCCTTGCTAGTTTGGGGAAAAAACTGCTTAGAGGTTTTAAGCTCTCTGCACATCCAGTCATACTCAAAGCTTTTCTGGAAGTGAGTCCCCACAGAGTGCTGGCTGACTCTTACTAGCCAATGGTTAAATGGTTACATAGTGGTTGCTGAAGTACTGGAGACATAGATCCTAAAGAACCTCAGCATGGTGTATTTCCTCTGCAGGATAAACAGTTATTTAGTGGAAATTTTGTGGCTTCTTCTAGTCCTCTGTTTTTAGTGCTGTTTCTTTCTCCAGGACCATCTTATCTGTAAATCATGATGGGCCTGTGAACTACAATTATCTTAATTCCCAGTTTTGGTCTATGAGATTGTTTGTTTTGTATCTTCCCTGCCCCTAATTCACCAAATCTATGGTTTGAAGATGCCTCACAAGTAGTAAGACCGTGGTATCACACATCCAGCTGCAGACCTGGAGAATGGATTTAGTCCTGGAGAAACTAAAGTAAGTTTTTGCACTTTGACCAATAACTGCAACTTTGTTATACTGTGATGAAAGCCTTCCTTCTGATACAGAAATGGGATTCTTAATTCTACTTCTAAGAAGCCTCCATTGTCCAATAAAGAACATCTCGGTGTTATTGCCCAGAAGAAAAAAAAAGTGAAGACAAGTGCAACAGAGTCCTGTTTTGCTGGTGGAACGTTGCAAAACACCACATACTTCCCATATCCTAAAACTTATTTTAAACATATTTATCATTTGCTTTTTTAGGGAAAAGTCTTTTTGTTTAGAGAAAAGTGACATTTTCTCTAAAGTACTCTCATTCACATACTTGGTTTTCTCAGTATAAACTGATGAGAAGATGTATGAAAAATGTCTATTGAGCAGCACGGCTTCAGAACTTCTGTTCAGTTATACTGAATGTTGCCAAATCCAGTCACGACTGCTCTGTGTAGTTGGCACCACATTCAACATTTATTCTCCACCTGCTCTGACTGCATTCATTACTTACAGAAATCTACACAAAGGCCATGTGAAGAATCTGAGACAGAAAAACAGAAAAATAATTCCATATAATTTTTATCTGAGTCTGGAAACAAATAACGTGAAGATTTATAGATTTGTTGTGCATGTGTGCTAAATGCTTGTGCTCATTCAGGGCTAAACTGTAATATTTAATATGCACATTTTGTCACAATCTACACAAATTTGCAATTTTTAAAATGACACAACAAAATCAAAAGCTTTCATCCTGTTCCTAAAACATATTGAAAGGGTTTGTGCCAAGTTAAGATCAAAAGCCTGTTGAGTCTATTTTTCCTTTTCATTGTGTCTGAGCTTTTGAAAAGCAAGTTGTTCCTGATTTCTTTTTACCTTTTTTATCAGCAACTGGTAAAACAGCCAGGCTGCTAGAAAAGGAAACAAGCTCTTCCTGTGATCCTCTAGGTGGGATAAAAGGTCTTGGTTTAGCTCTTCTTTTAAAACTCCCCAGCATGAGAATGCAAAAGGATGTCCTAGAAAGATTCATAGCCAGCATGACGTCATGTTAGTTAAGAGAAAACAATGCATATGTGTGAGTATCAGAACATTTAGAAGCTGCCATGCTGGGTCAGCTCAGAGAAGCTTTTAGTCAAGTTTGCTTTTTCAGAAAGGGTTTGTCCAGGATGCTTTATGAAAATATATAAACCCTGCCCCCCCCAAACTGTGGTCATCTTCAGGGTGATTCTTCCAGTCCAAATTCCATCAGTTGCTTATTAAGGGACTGGAGGTTGGTGGTGTAGATATCTGTCTACTGCCAACAGTACCGAATCACACAGGTGACACATTCCATATGCACTCTCACATGCTCTCAAAAAGATATCAGATGATGATATTTCTTGATCACAAGGATATGAGGTAGTCTTGAGCTGATAAACCAGCCTGATGTTGTTTAAAATTGATCTTGAAAGACATGCATAACTTTTTTTTTAATTTTCCATTTTTAAATGAAGCAACTGTTTTAAGTTAATGTATATTTCTAAATATATTAAACAAATGACTGTGGTCTCTTTAGAAAGCAGCTGTGTTATGATGTAGTTTGATAAAAACTGTGTAAGTCCCCAGTAATCAGAACATGAAATACATAAGAATGAATGGTCAGGAATAGACGATTGATATTTCCCTCTACAGAATCACTGCTTGAACATCTCTGCCTGATCTGTGTTCTTTTTATAATACATAGGGAAAAAAAATATTTCTTTTGAAACATTTATAATGTTGCTGCTTATTATTACGAGGTTTATTTTCCATTAGACCATTTGAGGCCAGAGTTGCCACTGGTTATACATCCCAAGGCTAAAAGAAAACTACAAAGTGCTTTTCGGATTGTGGCCCTTATTGTTTTGCATAGTTACAACATTAGAAGAAGCAAAAATTCCTATCCCATTTCTGTTTCACAGGTATAAGATAAGGCACAGAAAGCTTTTTAAGTGCCCAAAAGGTCAATGAAATGTTTACCTCCACACTACAAATTAAAAGAAATTATTTCCAGTTTATTTGTCAAACCAGAGCAGACAGGGCTGTTCTGTCACCAAGCTTGTCCCAGATCAGCTCAGGCTTCTAGAAGGCCCAGCTTGCATTGATTCAATTACCTGTGAACTCATGTGAATTATGAAGTAGGGCCAGACATTTAACATATTTACCATTGTATTATAATTTCACAATGTTTCACAATGTTTCACAATGTTTCACAATGTATCATACATAACTTTATGGACTTCTTGGTTATGGTGTATTATTATTTTAAAGATGCAAAATATAATTTTTTATACTTAGTAAAAAAACATGTTCATGCATACACAAACTTTGGATGGAAAACTAAACTTGTTATAATAATAATCAGTGTTGTTATGGATGAATATATAAAGAACTTTTGAATCCCTAAAGAGACAAAGCCATTTGTGCTGGGGTTTTTTGGCGGGGAATATGTATTGCTCTATTTCATTAAAACGATCACATCATAGCTTTATAGAGCAATTATAACACAACATAAGTAATGTTTTGATGAGAGTGCAACAATGAAGCATCATTTCTTTCACTGGTTTTGAAATGAGAACTCTTTGCCATTCTATTTGCATTTCATGTGCGTAGTACATCTAAAGTAGTCTGAATTTACAACATGCATTTATCACAAACTAAAAAAGATGAGCTAATGTCTTAGCTCTACATTTTATGCTTTCTCAATATGTCAAGCAATAATCATATTCTCCACACAGAGTTGGATTATGAGTCAGTTGCTAATTCAAGGACTAACTATTTATCAATACATGCACAAGAAATGAAAATCTTAAATGTCATGTTCTTGGTCTCTTATTATTTTTCTCTTCCTTTGGAAGCATTCATCCTTTAATTCCTTTTATAATCAAAATACACTTTTCCTTTTGCAGTTTCCAAAATGAGGCAGAAACATAACAGATTACTCTACAGAAAAGAAAAACACAGCTGTTAACCTCAATTCCTTACATAGACTTCCCTATAATTTATTTCATGACAGTTTGCATCACAGCAGTTTACATCATGAGAGACATTTCATTGCTTAAGATGTTTCTATTTAAGACAAATGTTATTTTATAAACCTTCTCTCGAAAAATATACTTCATTGTTTTCTTTGTGTGTTTTCTGGTTTTCCTTTACTTCTTGCAGAACTTGGATGACAGCTCCATTAGCTGCCAAAGGTTATATTAAATTAAATTAAATATAACCCCTATTCATAATTTAGGGGCATCAGTAATATGCAATGAAAAGTATGTCAGAAATTATGACATGAAATTTAAGAATGTACATTCTGTTTCCTTACAGCTGTCTAGGTTTGAGGTTTTCTCACTATGGGAAGGCAGGGGAATCCCGAACACCCCACTAAAAGAGATCCCCGCTGGGTGCTTTCCACGCTGCGAGAGCGGAGCGGATCCGGGGCCGGCGGAACCCCAGCTCAGGCTGACTTCTTGAAGGCAGGATAATAGGAGCCTCGGCGATTAAAAGAAATGCAGTCTCTCAGCTTTTGGAATCCAGGGTTTATTGGAGGGACAGCAGGGAGGAGAAGGCGGCTGGGACCGGAACGTAACGCGGGGCACGGAGGCAGCTGGGTTCCGAGGCACTGAGAGCCCCGAGGGTCCCCGTTCCAGGGGTTAAGAGGGGCAGCAGGATGGGAGGGGTTTACACAGGAGAGCCAACAGGAGCACGAGTGATACAGATTGACAGGGGCTTCAGGGAATGGGGGTGCAAGGAGGGAAGATACAGAACTTTAAAAACCAATAATAAGCTGCGGGTAAAGGAACGGTCTGGCTCTTAATATGAGATAGGGGAAGGTAGATATGCAGTGCCAATCATCTCTGACTATGGTGCTTGCTTCCACTAAAACCTGCAGACACACTGCTACAACGAAGGAACTCAAAGAGAATATATCAACATTTATGCTTCAATTTCTTCCCTGAGAAGTTCTTAGTCTGCCCCATTTTTTCTTCTGTTTGACGCAATATCAATTGCGCTTATTTTACATTCTGTCATGTTTAACTCTTTGTATAATAGTGTGCCATGCACAGCACTTGAGTATCTGATTGTCTCTTCAGCTCTTTGTCTAGCTAGGGGAAAGGTAAGAAAGAAAAAGAATAAAAATGCAATACTTGATGAACCCATTGGAGCAAGGCATAATCCATATACACAAAATGACTGCAGGCTCAAAGAAATAGTTGTTTCCCTTACAGTGCTCCATCTTAAGTAAGTCCTGTCTCATATATGTCAGCCAGCTGCCTATCTTGAATACTGCAGTATCTACAGTGGCAATAAGCCCCTTTGTTTAAGACCCTGTGGGTCTTACTTCAGGCATCTGTTTTAGGGAGAACTGAATAACAAGTACTTTGAATCATGACGCGAATCCCACCGCTGGAGCATATTCCTAAGAACTGTGTCTGTCTTTCTCTTTGCAAACAACCCAAAAAGTTGATGATAGTGGTCAGTGATAGAATAATAGTGGCTAGAAATTCTGAGCATGCAAGAATCTGTTTGTTTACAGACAAAGTAAATTAAAAAAACATGAGATATCTTGTTACCCTCCAATAATGCCTGTAAAGTTCTGACTGAATTTGAAGGATTTCGCCTACAGTCCCTGAGCTGACAATCATACAGACAGCATCTTAGCTCTGTCAGCCACTAAGACCTCTAAACACAGCAAGGGAGAAATAGGGCACAAGTAGGTAATAGCAGAAATAATACCAGATACTCAGTCATCCTTATTTTCCTTGGTCATTATGTAATGGACAAAATAGTATTTTAGAAAGTAAAAAAGACTAAGCAGAAAGAAGTTACCCAAAACTAAGCAGAAAATGATGCATTCAGTAGCACCAAAAATCTCTAGTGAGCTAGTTTTACTTTTTTATAGTACTTGTCACCATGGCAGCCAAATGTCTGTAGCAGAAAGTGACTTGTGTTGGATGTATTAGATAATTGATCCTCACAAATTGTAGCTATACAAAAAAAAAAAAACAAAACAAGAAAAAAGAAAAAATGGCCGTTTTCCTATAAACCTGTTGTTCTAGAAAGGTAAATGGAGAGTTCTTGTATTTTTTAAAAGTACAATGAATGCCAGTGTAAAAAAGATGCAGGGAATCTATATCACTTCTCTGAAATGCAGTAAAGCCTGAATTTTTCCCTATTCTTTTCAGGGTGCTTCTAGATATCTGCTTGAGACCTATATGTAAACACTCTCCTCTGAAGTAGCCTATAAAAATGAAGATGCAGCAAAATACATTTCAAGATACTCATCAAGAAGGAAAAAAGAATACTTCCATCATTTGGCAAAGTCATTCGTAAGAGCAGCTAAAATCAGCCTGATTTAACTATTTCCACCTCTGCCAAAAAAGTCACAACTAGCAGCTGAATCTCAACAGGCCCTGTGTGAGTTTCCCCCAACTCTCAAAGGGACCCTGGCACCACCCACCTCGCAAACCCAGGGCCAGACACCCCGACTGTGCTCCTGGCCCTCAGGTCTAAACAATGTTGGGCAGGTTGGCACAGCAAAGACATGGACTACAATACACATTTTTTGGGCTCCTGAGGACACTAGCCTGTAACTGAAGCTAGAGATTAAAGTAATTATTACAAGTATGTGTTACACACTCTAATAGACAAGTGGCCTCATAAATACCTCTGTAAAGTAAATATCCTAGATAAAATGATAGTTGAAGTTATAACTCCTTATGAGAAACTGAAGTCTGGGAATAAAATTGGATTTTTAATGTTGGGATGAACAGAAGTGGAAACAACAGAAAGCTGACTGGCATTTTGAGAAGAAAATAAATGGGTTAACTACCATTAGTAGGTAATATAGTCAAAGTACATTTCCTTTTGTACAACGAGTTGTACAGCTTTCTGAAATATATTTCTACTCCTGCTCCTCCTTTTTCTTTGTTTTATTAGGTGCAATAGACCCACTGAGATAAAAGTAAAGGTTAAAAGGAGTGCTTTTATCTAATGGAAGAAAAAACCGACATGTTTTTTATCAGTGTAGAGAATTCATTCTTCCTTTGAGGTCAGTATTTTTGTCTCAGTATATCCCCATGGTAGAAGAAGAAGAGAGGTATTTTGTCCCCAAATCCACCATAATATGATGGGTGTTTGTGATTGTTTGGTAAATAACATTGCAGAAAATATTTGATCACATACTTCTTAGAGCAGATCTGATTTGCATTGTCCTAGATTAAAGTACAGGCATAGGGAATTCATGTCTGTGCATAGCACTCAGTATAGTCATGCCTATTTCATCTTCGCAAGCTATCTTCTACGGGCCTTTGTATTTCAGGAAATATGTACTCTGTTTTTGTCTGCATAATAACCAAAGGATAATGAATCCAAGACACACTTCAGTAAAGTGAGAAGGTGTGAATGGAGTAGCTTCAACAATGCTACAGAGTTTTGCTCAGTTTTTCAAATAAAAGCTACATATCTGTTTATCTCAAGGACATCTCCTTAGGGAATAACGGTGGAATACAGAATTTTTTTGTGGGCTGAGAGATGCCTATAATAGTGCTCTAGCTAAATCAAACGCAGTCTGGGCAACTTAAACTCTGAAAGCAAAAGATATTTATTTCATTAATTGCTACATTTTATCCTATACCTTGTTTGCTGATAGTTTTTTATCCTTTCTTTAAATTCGTGTATATCCATTTATCCCTCTTTCCTCCTTATTGTCTTTTCCCAATGAGCCTCTTTCTATAATTGATTAATATTAAGACAAGAATGTGGCTTGTCTGGAGTTTCTGCGACAGGGACTGGTCCAAGCTCAGAGTTTAAACCTGTGCTGCAGTGGGCTGCAGAACAGTAGCTGAAATTTTTACATGGAATGAACCCAGAAAGGACTCTTCTCTTGTGCTGGTTTTGGCCAGGATGGAGTTAACTTTCTTCACAGTGGCTGGTATGGGGCTGTGTTTTGGATTTGTACTGAACAACAGGTTGATAATATAGAGATCTTTTTGTTGTTACTGAAGAGGACTTGAGCAGAGGCAAGGCCTTTTCTGCTTTGTGTACTGCCAGGCTGGCGAGGAAGTTGCGGGTGCTTGGAAGGTTGGGAGGAGACACAGCCAGGACAGGTGACCCCAACTGACCCAAGGGATATTCCAGACCATATGACATCATGCTCAGTGTATAAAGTGGGAGGAAGAAGGAGGAAGGAGGGATGCTTGGAGTGATGGCATTTTCCTTCCCAAGTCGCTATTATGTGTGATGGGGCCCTGTCCTCCTGGGGATAGCTGAACACCTGCCTGCCCATGGGAAGTGGTGAATGAATTCCTTGGTTTGCTTTGCTTGTGTGCACAGGTTTTGCTTTCCCTGTTAAATTGCCTTTATCTCAACCCACGGGTTCTCTACTTTTTACCCTTTTCATTCTCTGCCCAATCCTACTGGTGGGAGAGTGGACGAGCTGGTGAGTGGGGCTTGGCTACTGACTGGGCTTAAACCATGACAATATAAAAAAGAAAAAAAGCAAATAGAGCCAAAATGGGTTTGAATACCTGAATATGACTGCCAATATAACACTTAAATTTTATCAAAATTCTTAGCCACAACTGATTTTTGGTTTGTATTTGTTAGGCTTCTAGCACTAAAAAAAAATATCTTAAACCATATCTCTGGGGTAGATATGTGAAGTGTTGTGTGCACTACCATCAAACAGTTCAGAGGAAATAGAGTGGTCGTTGCTCTCCCACCTTGCTTCTCTATAAGGTTTAATCAAGTGTGTGCTGACTATCTAACCTGTGGCTAGAAGGAGGGGAGCCATGTAATATTGAATATTAGTATGAGTACAGTGATTGATGTGGCAGCAGTACAAAATCATATTCTTCCTCCACCTGACTTATCACACAATCATCGGTCTAGGTTACCTATGCAAGCAAAGAGGATATTAAAAACCCTGCCAGTGCTGATCCAGTGTGTTCTTTGCATATAAACTTGAAGTATTCAGAGGAGCATGAGTTGAGCTGCCAGACACGAACTCTGAGAGTCATGAACCCACAAGTCAAAAGGCTACTGCCTGTTTCTCTGGAATTATCCTAGAAGTTTTTTCTTTGTTTTTTTTTTTTCCCCAGAGAAAAAGAAGTCTAAACCTTGATTTTGGATTACATCATGTTAATTTCAATGAGAGTTCACTGCAATCTCCAGAGGTGTATTTCCATATGCTATCTGCTAAACTTTTCCCCTTGCTCATGGGATTTTGTAGCCTAAATTATTTTGAGGATCAGTTTTTACTCTCTTTGCACTTACCATTGAAAGGTGATATTGTCGTAATGTAAACACTCATGAAGGAAGTAAGAAATTAGTTTAATATTTAATTTATAGTTTCATTGTTGGTCCTAGTTTTTTGATTTTTACTTATTGATTCAATATACACAACTTTTGTGGCTGAGTCAGCAGCATAAACAATATTATTAATTCTAGTACTCATAGAAAAGGAAAGAAAAGGAAATCATGTTTAATTCAAGACAACTTCACTCATATTCATGTTTAGTTAAGGTGTTATGTTTGTATTGCCAGACAGAAAATATCTAGTCCTAAAATGAAAGAAATTTGACATCACAGCTGGTGTGTTTTCAACAATGGAACATTTATGCAAGAGAAAGTATTTAGAAGAACTGATGTTCTCTATGGCTTGCTGTACCAATGAAGCATACTGAAAAAAAATACAAGTCAGAAAATGCTGAAAGCACTCATAGTGCCTAATTTGTCTTTATTTTACACCTTACATTCTGATCTTGCGTACCAGCCTTCATATATGCCTCTTTTAATGTTGCAACTACTACTTTCATATATTTTTAAATAATGTTTTTGAAGTTATACCTCCAAGACTAAATAAAAATATTATTTTTCTAAGGGTCTGGATTTAGCCTCAAAAATGAAAAAAAAACCCTTTATTTTACAGGGTCAGTTTAAAGCATTTTGATCATTACAGGAAGTATTTTTTTAGCAACAGTCTGAGTTTTATGAGCATCTTTGTACAGCACCTTCCTCATTATTTCCTGCTCCTCTGTGGTTATCAGGTCTTCATAAAAGTTTATTGAATGCAGTTCATTACAGAAAAAGAAAATGAGAAAGAAGGAGAAACCCAATGCTGTAGTAACACCTTAATAACTAATTGTACATTTCTATGTTTCAGTGAAAGCAGTGGGGAATAACAAGGACGGTTTCTTCAGCTCATTCTGACTTTTGTAGTGGTTTAGAAATTCTGTCTTGACACCAAGCAGACAAAGGACTGGTAAGCAGAATTTAAGCTATCAATGCAGAAACACAATTTTACCAAGAAACATTGATATAAAAGAAAGAGAAGTGATGTCTAAAAAAAAGCTTTTTGTAAAAACTTGGCTAGACTTATTTCTTAGGCCATCAGTGAGTTTCTGATAATGAAATCTCCCTTTCCCTTTCTTCTTTCTGAAAAAGTGATGTTTCATCCCATCTTTATTGATTTGATGATGATAATATATGAGGTCTATGTAATTCTGATGTAACTTAACCCAAAATAAATCTTATAACAGCAATGTAGATAAGGGCAAATTAAGAGTCTGTGAATCCTGATAACAGCAAGATGGGATTGATTCATGCCAACCCAATTCAAATTTCCCAAGGTTTTTACAAGATCTCTCTTTCTGACCCTTCTATTATTTGGTACTTTAAAAACAATCCCTGCTTTTTTTGTGCAGGTCTTGTACATTTCCTTTCTGTGAAAAAAATCTGAACAGGGCTGGGGATGCACTCTCTCTGAAGTACGAGGTCCTTTATCAGCCTGAATCTTGTTGCTAAAAGAAATGGTTTATGACGTTGGCTTCAAAATTTCACTCTGATGAAGTACAAAGCATTTTAACTATTCCAGTTCAGTACATGCAGAAGATGGAGATCTGATAGTAATTTGTTTAAAGTGCATGCAGGAGTGTAATTTTTAGTTGTTGAATAGTCTGCTACAATAACAACTATTGAAAAATTCCTACCCTGTTGCCCACTGCTTTCTTAAGCTGAAAAATCAATGATGGCATGTCGAAAAATCCATTTTTGGAGCATATTACTCTACTTCCAGTGTCTTTCTCTTTCATGGGTATGTTTCCTCTGGTTGCCATCAAGACTCCCAATAACAAAGATGTTTAGTGTTTATCATTTATGAGAGAAAACACAAAACGAAACCAAATTCCGGAACTAATTCTGGCTGCAAAGCTCTTGTGTATTTGGGCAGTGAATTGTAAGGAGGAATAGGTTGTATGATATTGGCATTTGTTGAGTAACTGATAGCTGTCTGAAATTTTAAGTAACTGAGCATGTTTAAACTTCCTGGCAAGGCTGCTATTCAGTGACAAGTTTTCCAGTGATAATTTCAGACACATAATGTAGACTGGAATTATGTTTTCTTGAATCAGCAAGATTGAAGAATCACTTTACTGGGGCAGTTCTCATTCCAAGCTCTAGCTCCTGGGCTTTGGCTCAAACACTTCCGGAAATCTTTTAATGGAGACTATTAAGTAACAGGGAAACTTGTATCTTCTGTCTGGTTCCACTTGCAATTTTGGGAGAGTGGCATTAAATCACTTTAAGATTACATCCCAAAAATGCCCTAGCCATAAAAGCTACCTCAAGAAAATCCTCTGTTGTGTGACAAGCCCAATTAGGATTATCAGTTAATTTGACTTCAGGCCCACCAATTTTACAGAAAAAATTTTTGTAAGGTTTTGCTTAAATGAGCTCAAACAGTGGAAGCATCAACTTGCTCCATATAGTCCACTCAGTAAATATGTCTGAGCTTAATTATAACCTAATCTATCCATAACTAAATGTCATTGAATGAAATGGTCTCTTTTGGGAATTCATTAAGATCAGCAACTTAGTGAAAAAGTTGAATAACATGTTTGAGAAATAAAAGAATCTAAACTAACCCTTTGATTTCCCAGCTGAAAATTATGCTGAAACTTTTGATCAATATTTTTAACTGCAGTCTCTAAAATTGAAGAGCTGTCATGACTGCTGAGACATACAAGCATGCCTCACTATTCTTGTCAAGTAAGAATTATTCTGAATTCAGGTGTGTATAAAGAGCTTAAATACATTAATGCTCTTACTTCAGTATTAATAAGCTTGTTTGCACTCATGTACGTACTCAGTTTTCCCAGCATGAATTGTGTATCAATTATTTGTTCATACAAATGCATAATTTTGTCTGCACACAAGAATGTGCATGAGAATTAGAGTTAAGATGTAGCCCTAGCTCCAGATGATTTAAAATTTATAAGCAAGAACTAACAGAGAAGCCAAAATCTGACCCTGTAATGGGCTAATAGTGAATAATATTGGATAAAGCAGACACTGATGAGCTGAGAGAAGCAAAGCTCCTCCGTTCAATATGCATCCTTGCAGAAAGTCTTGTATACATTTTTCCAAATTATTACTTTGAAATCATAACTAGGTTTCACACAACAATCTTGTGATCTGGATATTGGTCAGATAGATGATGACATCCTCTACAGTCAATCAAGAAACATACTACAGTGAATTCGTCTGTGTATTGTTTCTAAAGGAAACTCTGATTTAAACATTTTGAATTCTAACTGCAGGGCAGTTAGACTTACCTTGTTATTGCCTGACTATGAATAAGTTACTTATCAAATTATTTATCTAAAGATAACTGAAAAATCCAGGGATGATTCAAAATATATAGATAGACAAGTCTCAATGTCTGCAGCCAGTAGAGGAGGTGAAATTCCAGACGAATCACAGGTCAGTAGACAAGCCAAGAGTCAGTCAGTTTTTGACATCTCTGGTATCTTTGGAGACCTAGCAAAAGCCTGTGTGAGAGGCTGGAATATCTGGAATGTGGAATGGAAAGTGGAATGTGTACAAAATTTTAGGTATTTAATGTATTTATTACATGTATAAATAAAACAGGTTAGACAGCCATATATAACTTAGTTCTCTGATGTTCACAAAGTAAAATTAGTTTTCCTTCAGAAAACAATAAAATTTTAGTTGGTGATAGGAATAATAGATTGTCTTTCCTTGCACTGCCTGCCTTGTTTTTGGAACAAATGCAAGATGCTCTATTTCTTTATGCAGATAAAATCAGATCACTGATTTTAAAATTCTGTGAAATTCAAGAAAAGCATTGCATGTCATCCTCTTTTTATCTTCATCCATCACTATGAAAAAGTAGACTTCTTTGAAAAATTAAGATTAGTGATGATGATGACCATGCTTGTTCATGTTCATATTTCTCATCAGTAATCATTTCCTCTGGGAAACACACGCTACCACTGTACAGTGATTGTATATTATTTTTCTACCAAGCAATGTGTGAAACTTAATGCCTCAAGACAATAAAATCATATTTGCTCTGAGTGAGTTCATGTATATGAGAAAGAGGCACAGAAACAGATGGACTGAAAATGAATGATGTGAGCATTTTAAATACAATATAAAAGCAAAATAAAATACCAAATGTGTGTATGCAGCTTTTGTACTAATACTTTTACTTGCAAATGAATAACCAATTTAGAGGGAACTGAAGAGGCTACTAGAAAAATGACATCTAGAATTTTACTTCAACAGACATTACAGGCAGTCTTTTCCACAGATGTGTGTCTTCTCACCAGTCTCCTGAAATACCTGCTTCTTCAGCTAGACATATTATTGAATAGAAGAGGAAAGGCCCTACATGGTACAATTGTGTTCTCCACACACATTTGATCCATCGATCCTAACTTCAAAGTAGTAATGTTGCTAAAAGAGAGGCTAAGCACCTAAAGAGCGTAGAGAAAGTTTAGAAAGGTTGTGTGGCAGAATTTGGCAGCATCTCATTTCCTCCTGGACTGTGTGAGTGAGAGTAAGTTTCACATGCTCTGTTTAGTTGTAGAGATGTTAAAAAATCCTTGGTTTGTGGTAGCAGATCAGTTTCTTTAGCCAGCAAAGCATAAACGTTTTCTGATACTTGTTTCAGGTAATTCTTTATTCCGTGTCCTCAAGGAACTGAGCAGCTGAAGTTATTGGAAGGAGGAGGAGAGGTGGAGGACTCATAAAATGATTACACAAAGGCAGACAGAAAAAAAACCTTTTGAGAAAGCAATGAATTAACTCATGGGGAACATGGGGAGAAGTGAATAGTTTAGTAATTATTCTGAAATGTCAGAATCACTAATATAGATAAAGAAAGAGTCCTAAATGTCAGAGGTGAGAAAAAGGATTATTTACATTAAATATTCTGTCTCAGCATAAAATCTTAGCTCTGCAGCACACCAGTCTTGCCAGATTAAGATTGTAAATTTAAGCAAAAAGAAAATGTCTTCCTCTAAGGTACTTATTTTGTGATTTAATTGATTTTTTATAAATAATCAAGAAAAGCAAAAGCACTGTCATCCTATGGAAAATGTTTGAGTTTGTGAGATTTAACAATTTTGTACCTGGTGGTTATTTACTCTTATTTTTTGCCTGTTGCAGTTTTGCTTGCTAGTAAACTGTTATTTTTTCAATTATACCTATCCATATTTCATGTCCCCTTATTGGTGGATGGGATTGGTTAAAACAAAGGGAGAGAACTAATTTTAGAATGTTCCCCTTTAAATTGTCTTAAGCCAAGACACTCAGCATGTGGAGTTTAAGGATTTCTAGAACAGAAGTTCAAATAAAGTGAGCAATATTTTGAAGATTTCTGGCTGTTTGCTAGTTCACTTAAGATGGTCACTTGAGATAAACCCATCAGGTTGTCTTAGATGTTGATTTTCACTAAGTCTGAATTTCTCAGCTTTATTGGATTTGTGCTGGCTACTTAATATTGCTTTAGTATACCAGAATAGTAATGCAGTTTGTTTTGTGCTTTTTTTTTGAACCATTTCAGTTTAGCATTTTAAGCACTCTCTTTTTACAGATGGTTTAAGCTTGTAAAAGCAATTATGTTTTTACTGTATGGTTCTGTTGACAATCTGCTTGTTGTCAAGGATCACAGACAGTGTACGCTACTTATTTTTCACTGCTTTGGAATCCAGACTTTTTCAGCTTTTTTCCCTGCATCATTTGAAAATCCTCAATTAAATTTTGTTGGTGAGTCTTCAGTGATCACTCTATGTATAAATTAAAGAATGCACTTGTGTTCTCAAGCTTTTTTGGGCATTTTTGAATGGAGGACTATTTGTAATCTTTTGCTATATGCAAGTGTGACTGGAACAGACCTGCTGCTACAAGCTTTGGGGAATGGGTCACTAATGCTTTAAGGTATGCATATTTATCCAAGAGGGACTAAAAGTTATGCTTAAATGAAAATGTCTCTCTGGGATTTAAATAAATGGAACTTTCTCATTTAAGCACCATCTTTCTCTGCAAGGTAGTCCAATTTTGCTATGACTAAGATTAAATAGGAGTTGTTTTCAGTATCATGGTCCTGAGAATTTTCACCACCATGCTTAAAGAAGGAGCTAACCTTAAATCAATACTGTCATGCACAAAGAAGTGCTCTGATGTTCAAAACTACTAATTCCCTGGAAAGCCAGATTGCTTTTATGCTTTAACATATAGATTTTTTGCAGCCTTCAAGACAACTTTAAGCACTTTAACAAATGGCCTTTATTTACATATTGCTGAATTCTGAATACTGTTCAGAAGTGTTTACTTCTTGGCAATTTGCAAGTGACATGGGACAGATTTTCACTTTCTCAATATAAAAAAAAAAAAGGAAGATTTATCTACCTTACACAGCCTTGCCTAACCTAATTAGACAACCTAATGTATGGCCAGTCATCTCTTTTAGAGGAGTTTCTTTTCTGTGTCTAAAGGGACTAGGGTATTGCATGATAATTTGTAACATAACTATTTGGCACACAAAAAATGAACAAAATACAAACCTGTTTTGCTTCAGCTGCTTTACATGCTTCAATAAATTAACTATGAATATTGATATACAGATCAACATTAAATATCAGTGTACAAGATGTGTTGCTATCTTGGCAATGGCTAATGCCTACCAAAGACAAAGCATTGAGCACTGGTGCATGCACCTTTCACATCTTCAAGCCAAGCCAATTTTCTTGCATTGTCTTGAAAAATAAGCTTATGAGTTACAATTTTCTAGATTAAAAAATGGAACTATCCCTTGTCATGCTTGCAAGCAAAAGTAATAGCTCCTACAGATCCAAATATAGAAAGGGTTGTCTCTTTTAATCACATATTGGACTTGGAAGTTGATGCCTTTTTAAATGCAGAGATTATTTGAAAAGGAACTTTTTATAATTTGCAGCAACCTCAGTTCAGTTTCCAAGTGGCCCAAAAATAAAAGTAATGTATTTCTCCAGCAGATAGACAGATATATTCCATTTCTTTCCTACCCTCCTTCCATTTTGTGGGGAGTGATTCACAATCTGGTTTGAATCTGGTTTGAAGAGAAGAGTACAATCTTCTCTTCAAACCATATATCTCATTTCTTGTATATTCTTCAAAAGACCAAAGACATAATTGACAAGTTAATGCTAAAAAAAAATGTTTCTCAAACAAAATTTTCTTAAATTAAGTACTAATTATTATAATTTCCATCACTTCTGCTGTGATTTCTTTCCCAAATTATAGTAATTAAATTAAGGGCAAACAGTGCTTGAAGTTATTGTGCCGTTTTCTTTGTATTTTTTCATCATCCTTCCTAAAAGAAATATTGAGATTGCAGGTGACTGGAATTGATTCTACAATAGCAGAAGTGAGAGCAAATAGACTCTTGTGCCCTTAAGAACTGCAAAGATTTTATGTAGTGCAGCATCTTTCCGTGAAGATGTTCAGTGTGGAGCTGAAACCTATCAGCTAAAAAAAATGAAACATGAAAGCTGGCACCAGGTTCTAGGTGATATTGCACCCTCCTACACTGCTAAAAAAATGTAAAACAACCCTCTCCTATAGATATATAAAGTGCATTTATGAAACGCAGAGTGAGTAATGAGCCTTTTGTTAGTGATTGGGGCACTTCTGTTTGGGAGAGCTGTATCAATGGTTAAAGCTGCAGGTGGCAGAAATTAACTAAAGGCCACAGCAGTTTTTTTGCAGTTGTGCCAGTTGGGAGTCTGTTCCATTATATCAAAATTTAGTCATGACTGATAATCTATTCTCATTACCAAAGCTTCTAATTCTCACAGTGAAAATTTCTTTTAATGTAGTTATTTCTAATAACTATTAGTTATTTCTAATGTAGTGACATTTAGAAATCACTAAGGATTTCTGCTTGAGAGGAAAACAAGGAATATTTTTCAAGGCATAGAATTCAGAAAGCCAATGGCCTAGTGTTTCTTGAGAGGAAGTCAAAATCTATACTCCTCACCACTGGTCTCCAGTGCTACTTTACCTAGTAAAGTCAAGTATTCATCTGAAATTACCAAGGCCTAAGAACCCACTACATTTTTCAGCTACTATTTCTCTAAGTAGAAGGACAAGGCTATTTTGGATGCACTACTTCATGTCTAAAGATTTTGAAAATTCTTTATCCTGCTTCTTATGGGTTTGCACAGCCAACGTTTCTGGCAGTGGTCAGTGATCCTTAAGATGTTCTGCTGTCCATTACCTAAGGCCTGAGCTGTAAAAGGAGAACATACCCTGAGTGCTAAGAAAATATGCAGGTCTTCATCTGTCTGCATGCCACCACTGCTGGCTGACAATCTGTTGCCATTGAACATAACCCCAGTGAATGCAAGAGCATGTGAACTAGTATATGCATACATATAAGACAATGTCAATCTGTCAGATCTCTGAATTCAAGATCCCAGGTTTGAGTTCAAATGAAAAATAAAGAACCCAAGACCCACAAAGTAAGGCTTCTACAGGGATAAAAATTGTTTCATCATCATTGTGTCATTAGTGTATATATTTCTACAGTGTGTGACCTCACCCAAAGTTACAGTGGTTTTTAAACCTCAAAATCATTGAGTATAAACATTAAATAGATAGGGGATGGTGAATGCATGTTAATTTAAGTAGAGAATTTATGCACAGAGATATTAATAGCCATATATATAATGCAGTGTTAATGACTTATTTAGTAAAATTTAACCCCAAGTTTAGGTACGTTAAACTGTGTCACATACACATCTTAATTTAAAATAGATCAAATTACTCTGTCAAATGTGCACAGTTGAGAGCAAAGGGTAGTGTTTATTGTTTTATAAGACTGCTGACAAGTTACAGTGGTACTGTTTGGCTAGATGAGTTTTAGATGAAAGATCAATACATGGCAAATCAAAAGTTTATCTTTACTTGCAAATAATTTCTAAAAACCTCATTAAACAGCTTTTGAAAAACAATTTTTTGTCCATATCACACTGGGCTCTATGAAGATCATATTATGTAGGAGACTGAAATGCTAAAGGGTTAACAACTCAAATAACGAGACATTTGCAAAAGCAGCAGGTGCTTTGCTGAAACATGGTTTGCACTCCTCACCCAAAGCAGGGAAGGAGGAGCGTTTCTGTGTATATGGTGGTGGAATCTCTGTGCCACATGAGACAGAGGTTTAGCAACAAGCTTGGTTTTGAGCCAGATAAAGGAAAAGGCCCATGAGAAGAAGATTCTGCTGTGCGGTATAATGCTTCTTATTCTGCCAATGCCCTGCTTTACAGAACTGGCTCAGGTGTCAAACTCCACCCCAGGACATTCACACAGAGGTCTGCAGGTTCCTTCTGATGGACCATAACTGGCTCAACTACACTGGCATGAGGAACAGCTCTTGTGTCTTAGAAGGGGTCATAAACTATCAAAAAACCCCAAAGTGCCCCCAAACTCTTTCTGGAGCTTTCCACCAGAGGATTGTGCATGATCCACAGTGTTGCAAAAGGCCCGGTGTTGCATCAGACATTGTAAAACTCCCCGGCCAAAACCTGGATGTACAATAACCCACTGAACTTCTCCCTTCCCTGATGGGCCAAGACTGTGACCATCACATCAACCCAGCAACAATCAAGTCTCAGTACTGGATCCACAGGTGGCAATATCTTTCTTCTCTACTGTCTACTCTTGTAATTTCTCTTTCTTCCTTCCGTTCTTTTCCTTGTATATTTTCTTAAGTGATATTTTATACTTTTTTATTGTTATATTGCTATAGATAATAACCAAAGCAGCTACATCCCTCCTTTCCTTTGCAACCAAATTGTTCTAAAATAAACCCTAAATACACGCGCACATATTTGTATACACCGATCATTCAGTGTCCTTTCATTCTAATCCACCCCAAGGGATCTATTAACAAGAACCTGAGTTACCCTTGCTTTCAGGGGCAGGTTGTAACATACTACTAGGCAGCAAATTAAGCAATCATTCACAGAGCATGTTTCTGTCACCAGTGAATTTATAACACCTTTAGCTTATATCCAACAGTCCTGGAATGGATCAAGAATTTAATAACGGGATGAATATCTGAAATTGGATATTGGATGAAGTAAACTAAATTTGGACAATTGTCACTGAATTTACAAATATGTCAATATTACTCTTTGACTCGGATTTTTACAATTATTTGTTCCCAACAGTGAAAAATATTTGCTTTTCTATCTGAATAAATGTCCTAAAATCCAAGAAAAAAAATCCTGATTACATTTAAAACACTCTTACACAGTTAAGATTCTTTAGAATGAGGGATGTTATCTGCAGTTCAGTTATCATGAGGAATTTTTCATCTTTCTCATAGACCTACTTCTGATGCTTTAGAATGGTATCATTGAATACACTTTGCTCTGGCTAAAGTCAAGTCATGGACAAAAAAGCTTGGCTTCTGATTAATTCACTGGAGTGCTGGATGGTTTAAAGGTGTAACTCAAATTCTCACATCTGGAAAGTAAAACATTTATGCAAAAAAAACTTCTATGAAATGAAAAGGAAAACTGTATTCACCGCTAGAGGAGGAGAAAGGATTATAGCCTTTCCCATGAGCCAGTCATTACTTAAAGTTAGCCATGGGGTACATTTGGCAAAGCTTACTAGGTCTTTGCATGTTGTAGTGCATACAAACAGGTTTTTAAAAGCTTCCTCTGAAGACGCTGTTACACAGGTTTAGCTGTAATGTAAAAAGAAACCATGCATGGACAACACAATGGATTGCTTATTAGAACTCTGTATCATGCTATAAAAGTTCTCTTTCTCTGTGCTCTGCATTGTAAACCTAAATATAAGATGACTGTTCATAATGTGACAAAACAATACTTTCAGATTCCTTTGGAAAATCTATGCAATTATTTCCCTTTGGAAAATCTATGCAATTATTTCCAATGGCAAGAAGAATGAACTGCCAGTGTTAGCACATTAAACTACTAGTTACAAAAAAAACCAAAACCTCCACAGATATTAAGATACTACATTAACCATATATGGCTCGGTTTGGGTTTCTTTTACTGTATTACTTTGAAAACAAACCAGTGGGAGACCACAAGTCAGAATTATAATTTAACAGGAAAATTAAAAATCAGTGCAATAATACAAGGAAAACCACTAACAAAGTCAGATACAACCTGACACCCTGTTAGGGTGGTGGTAGCAGTGCAAGTGAAGTAATTCAGATGAAGCAGTGATCCTGTGGAATGTCTGGTCCCCTCCTGAAGGTCCACTGGTAGCTCTTGTCCTCTGGGAACCCAGTAGACAGGGCTGACTTGGGCAGTTCCAAGGTCAGATATCCAGATGGGAATGCTTGTCTCCTCCATCCTGGGCAGAGCATCTCACAATAGGATGAGATAAGTCCAGGAGTCATGCAGTGGTTTCTTGATGGCCCATTGTCTGTTATCAGGGGTGAGTCATAGCAGGAGATAAAAACCAGTGTCCCACCTGCTTTAAGAGCTTGTGCAGGTGGTAATAGAATAAACACATCTATATTGCAACCTAGGACACTTACTAATGTGGTGTTTCACTAAAAATATCTTTTAACAAGGATAAAACCCCCAAACGCTCCATGATAAATTTTGTTTCTCTTAGATTCTTAACCACAATGGAAAGGATTCATCCAATATAACCTTGCTGTGTACCTAGTATGGTATTTTATGCATGCAGAAAGAGAGGCACCCCTGCAAAATCACTGAATTCTGATGTTCTAGGCCTTTCTTTCAGATAATTGTGCAGTCACTGCCTATGAAGAGAGTGCATAGACTCCCACTGAAATTATTGTCTCATCTAATTTGAGATGCCTGTAGTTCTCTATGTGAGCTAGTCACATATCTCATGGTGATCCTGTGAATTCAAACACCTGGGGAGACACTTAAATATAGGTGTCATGACCTGGAACTGAATTCTAGCAAGAGAACCTGCTAGTTTATCTTTACATTGCTAAACCACAGACAATTCAGGAGAGCATAATGAGAGATCAAAAATGAAAGAGAGAATCTGCAGCGTCATTAATTACCATATTATGTGCAGGCTTGAACTTTTGTAGTTCAGTTTCTCTCTTGCCAAGAGAAGTTTCTCTCAAAAATAGAGGACTCATAAGAAGCCTTCTGGTGATATACTGCAAAGATTGGATTAGACCTCAAAATGTTCAATTTCTTCATCAAATTTTTGAAAGTAAACTTACAATAACTATTAATATAAACATGTCTTATAATCACGGCAGCAGAATAATTTAGAATTTTTTTGATTGGATGACTGACTTCAGCATATAAAAAAAGAGAATACTGGAATGCTGCAAGGTGTAGCTAGACTGTATTTAAAAACCATAAAAGAAATTAAGGATACCAGATGACCATATTTGGAAACTAGAGACTCTAATGAAGAATGTAATCTCAATTCCCAATATGATGCTGGAGTAGAAGAGACAATGCAGAAATTTAAGTGATAGAAAGAGGTTTAAAAAGGAAGGTGTATAAAGAAGATTTTTTTCTGACTGCAGTATTTTTCTGATACTGGAAGACTGTGTGAATTTCTAGTATTCTCAGTTTTAATGTAAATTAAAAAAAACTGAAGAAGAATCAAAAAGTTTTATAAAAAGGTTTAAAAATTGGATACTCTTGAGACTTAAATAGCTTGATTTTATAATGTATCAAAAAGAAGATGGAATTATTATCCTTTTACAGTTTTTGTATAAGTATCTTCGTAGATGGAAAATGTCAGTTACTATATTTGTAAAGCCATAATAAGAACCAAGGATTGGATCAAAAAAACAGATACATTTGAATTTGAAAATTAAATTATCCTCTTTAATTGAAAAGGTAATTAAGCCCTGGAACCAACTGTCAAATGAATTGGTAGAATATCCATCTCTTAATATTTTAGGTTTGAATCTGAGTGACATACAGAATGATATGCTTTACTCAAATGCAAGTTGTGCTGTAATTAGCACATAAATCATCAGGCTCGATACAAAGATATCTGGATGAAATGCTGCAATAGCTAAAAATGAGAGGTCACAGTAGTTATCTAATTGTCTCTCCTGGCCTTAATATCTAAGAAATTGCTAGATATTATAATGCGTTAGATTCCCAGCCGTAAAAATTGGAAAGAGAGCTCCTGATTTGAACTGTTTCTGGAATAGTAATAAAATAATTTTTTCTCTTGTTAAATACACTGAGTAAATTACACTTTTAAACAGTTCACTGGAAATCTCTTGAGGTTTTGAGTGTAATGATAAATTTATTTTCAGTTAATGTGCTGATGCAGCACTTGGTTTTGCTTTCAGTTATTGAAACAAGGGATGCTATACTTTTGGCAACATTCTTACACTTAAATAGCAGTGACAAGATATGTCACGAAGAGTCTACCTCAAATCCACTTGTTTCCATCTTTTTCTAAAATACCTTCTTGAACGGAACCTGTCTGACTAAATGTATTTAACACTAGTCACTGAAATTTTAGAAGAAATGAAACTGAATGAGACCATGTCATTAAGTCAAACGATATCAGCTCTAGTCCATCTGAAATTTTTCACTTGATGGTTGTAATCTGTGCCCATATTCCTGTTTTTTTAAAAATTTAAATGCACAGGAGAGAAACTCAAAAGTTGAAGGTCTCTGTCTTATTTCAGTAACAGAGCTAGATTAATGTTGCATAAGAAGGAATATTGGCTTTGTAGCAAGAGCAGGGACCAAGTGGGTTTAGTGGGTTTTAATTCATGTCACACTCACACTGTGTGTCTTGGCATCTAATCATAGTGCTGTAGAGAAGCAAGAGTTTGGTTACAGTGATATAGGCTGGTTAAAGGAAGTTTTACATAATTTGATATAAAAGAAACAGCTATGTATTCAATTTCTTAATGAATTATCTGACTCAACTCTGAGAGGTGGATTGAAGATTTTAAAGATTAAATTACTGTTTCATAATATGTAGAGTTGTGCACAAAGCCTGGCAGACTCTAATGGAAGTTCTGTTCATTGTAGGGACTCTAGAGTCATCTCCCTCCAGCAATAGAGAATACACAAAACAAAAAGAGGAACAGGTCATATAAATGACTAAACTCCTTCTCTGTGAGGAAGACAATCATATTCTTGTCATCTGGCATACTCACCTTATATTGAACTCATATTCAGGTCTGTTCTCACATACAGAGTTCTCATTTGCCTTAGACACAAATCTGAGAATAGCCAATTTGAGTTTTCAGTGTCTTTTAGTGTGGGACCAAGTGACCATCTTTGTATAGTGGGGATGAGCCACATATTTGCTGCTTCTTTTAGTAACCACCTACATCCCCTTCCAAGAAGGCTGCCAGTGTTGCCTGTGGTGACAACAGCAGGGATCTGAAGGCTTCCTGAGTGGACTGCCTCAGACTGGGATGGACCTGGCAGCTGAAGGTAGTATTAACCTATGGGAAGCACTTGGTGTGTGAGACTCTGTTAGGGAATGCAACAAGTGTTGGGTCTGCTACAGGGTGAAGATCACACAACTGATGTCTTCTTTTAAGGCAGTATGAAAAGTGTTCTGATATATTTATAGGAGAGAACTAGATGAAAAAATAACCAGACTCATTTGTCCTGAATAATTTGTCCTAAATCATTTGCCCTAAATCAAAGCAAATGAACTTTGTAATATGTAAGGCTATGTTGAAATGCATTTTGAGAGAATCCAAAAGCTAAACCACTTTCTGTTCTTCACAGATGTTTAGGGAGAAAGACGTATGTAACAGTTTAGTATTGTATTTAAGGAAAAACCAAGATCTGTTCACATTGGCAAGAGTTTCAAAATTTATGGATTTGCTTGATGTTCAAGTGAAATGTGTGAGGTAAAAGCAAACCAGTACTGAATGATAATTCTGGAGCAAATCTCACTTCAATTGAAATTACCTACTTTGTCAGAATTCTGAATGAGACCACTGCTACTGTAAGAATAATTGATGGACTACATAAAAGAAATTGTTTATCTTATTCCAGTCTCTATTAAACATACAGAAAAAACTCTGCCAACCTGGCATCTTCGTAGGCATTTTCAAAGGTAAGGTCGAGAGCTGAAAGTGCAAAGGGATTGAATTATCCAAAGCAAATATAAATAGTCATATGCTCAGACAAGTGGCAAACAATTTCATACAGCAACTTGCCTGAAGCAAAAAAATATCTGAGGAAAACTGATCCTCCAGATCTCAGTCAAGAGCAGTGAAAAATTTGTATCTGGTCGAGAATAGTGGAAATGGATGCTGTTTTCTTAGAAAAGATTTAGGTTTTCAGCAAGATAGAAATGTTACACTTCTGTCATTTTCTTCAAAGGAAACTGGGATTTTGAACTATTTTTGAAATACAAGTTGGGTTAAAACCAATAAAAAATAGTGGGAAGAAGCTCTTGGCCACTGCTGAGAAGGACCCTAAACAAATCAGCTACCTAGAAATATGATGTATTTCTATAGCAAACATTATTGGTGACACAACAAGAAGCTTTTAAAGTCAGTTGAGAAGAATGGTAAGAGTGTAAGCGCTGCATGGTGTGTGTAGTCAGCAAAGGAACTGAATAATGAAATAGTCCATAAAAGTCATTTGAATGACAATCCTCAGACGGACTAAGGAAGCAGGTGATACAAATGCTCAAAGCCCAATTTTTACCATAGGAGTAATTTCTGCTTTTCAATGTTTTGCTGTTTTTATTCTGGTTGGTCCCTGAAAAACAAAAAAAATCAAAAAAGCCCCCCAAAAAACCCCATAATGTTAAAGATTACCTTAGGATTTTAAAAACAAGAGCAGCATTATTTTCTGGAAAGTAACTTAAATTATTCTATCAACCATACCACACATATAAATCAGAATAATTCCATTCTGTTTAAATCTGAAATAGGAAACCGCAAAAGACTCTGTTTTGACCTTATCAAAGTTCTTCTTCTGCCTGAAGTGTTTTACTGCCATAAAAGTTTATTAAAATTGACATATTCTTGCAGAATATGTAGATTTTGACAAAACTGGATTTTTTTTCTAGATGAAAGGAAAGGTTGCAGGACAATTTTGTACAGTGCTAGTGAGGAGTACTGAGCCTTGAATGCAGTGCATGTATCTTCGGGTACTCAGTTCCATATGATTACAAGGAGTCCTGGATACAATAAAGTGCTTCCCACTGTAAATAAGAATCAGGTTCATGACCACCCGAAGAATCTGAATGTACATAAGTCTACAGGACTCCCAGAATCCTGATGGAATTGGCTGTATGTAGTTGCCAAACCACTCCACGGTATTTGAAGAGCAATGTGAGTCAGGCACAGCTACTGCTGAGAACGTTTGCCCAACTATATCCAGCTACATGGACTCACCTAACTTGTCCGTACAGTCAGACTATTTGTTTCCCATGATGGTAGGGCATTAGACTCATTGCAATGAAACATTTCTTCTTTTTTCTTTTTCACTTATTATTAAATGAACGTAGAATGCTTAGAATCACTTATCCATTTAACACTCCCCCAATCCTTGTTTCAAATCAAACTTACTTGACAATGAGCTGGTGTTTTCTTATATTATTGGTAAAAATGTCAGAGAGCATAGGGCCGAAAACCAATTCCTGAGCAATTCAGTTTGAGTACGTACATGAAATATTGGTTCACAATCGCATTTTCTCACATATTATAACTAGCACAGATTTAATATGCTTAAATTTTGTTTTGGCTTTTATGTTGTATGGAACTAAGTAAACTTGCAGAAATACCTAAACATATTAGCACAATACTGTGACATTTATGATTTATTTTGCTTTTCAAAATTGGATTCCCTTAATAGCTGAACAGATAGTTTCTGTTTTGAGCACGTAACTCATGTTCATTATTTAAATATGTTGTTCTATTATCCAAACTAAATACAGTAAGAGTTTTCCATCAGGACAAAACACATCCTCAGGAGACTTCCCAGTCTTCATTCTTAATGCCAAAATACTCTGAGAAACTAGACTGCCTAAATTTTTGTAACAGAATTGCGCCCATTTACCCCCTCACTTCTCATAGTGGAAGGACATACTGTGAACTAAATAGAACTAAGTAGAGTGATACATTGGCAATGAAAATTGATGAATAATTGCAGAGTAGTGATATTATTGTCTCTTATGGAATACTAGCAACAGCTTTCAGCTTCACAGCAATTTTTCTGAGCAAAAGATTTTGTGTTCTCAGAAAGTGGTATAGGTTTGTTTGAGATGAAATTGTGTCTCATCATTCTCTGTTCTAGGGAGAAAACTATAGCATACTAACATCAGAGTAGTATCTCAATAGCCTTTATCATATTAGTTCTGTTGAATAATTTCTCTTACATTTTGCCAAGGAAATATATTGTCGTTTGATATCTCACATGAGAATAATGGAGAAGGAAGGAAGTATTTTATTATTTTATAAGTATTTGGGTTACCAAATAGTACTGCAAAAATTAAATAAATTTTGGATAGTGTTGGGTAACCAGTAAGAGATGGTGAGAGGGATGATACTGGTCTATAACAATAATTACAAATAATTAAAATAATAGTTTTTAATAGCACTATTTTCCACATGAATATATTTTCACATTCTTTCCAATATCCCATGCAAATAACTACTCTTCATTTTGTTCTGAAAATAATTTAATATTTTTAAAGGGACAAAGGGTGACTAGATAAACCAGATAAAATAAGTAAAAGATTCTTCAGCAGCCTACAGGACACAGAGCTTTTCAGGAAGAGCAACAATACTAACAGACTTTCTTTCTTAGATCATGATGGTCACTTAGCAGAAATCTGCAAATTTTCCCACAAATGTCTGAAAGTTCTTATCTGAGAAGTTTTACTTTTTAACATAACTGGTGGAAATTGTGCATACCTAATTAACTGACCAATTGTGTCACTGAATTGCATTTGAAAAGGATTATGTTAATTGACACTTTCTCATTCTGATCACTTGTGGAGGTTGAACCTCCACAAGTGGCCAGCCAGGGGGCCAGCCGTGGGGGCAGAGACAGCCTGTGCTGTCTCGGTCATGGTGACAGGAAGATCAGCCCATGAGCCCCTGTGGCAAATTATGCACTGCCAGAGAAGATCATTGGCCCAGAGTCCTCCCCCGCCTCTTCTCCATATATAGGTTGTTTCTAGATTGTTCCCCTTTGTTCTCCTCTTGAGTTGTGCGTTACTGGTTCCTTTGAACTCTGTATCCTCCCCCTTTATGTAATCATTGGTTGATATCCCTGTCCCTCTTCCCTACGGCTTTCCCGGTTGGCCTGCGTGCCAAACCACTCCCCTTCTCCTTCCCCATATAACCCTATGCCACTGGCTGTTTGGGGGGTTCTTGCCTTGCTGCTTGGGGATTTTGCCTCGTCTCTACCTCATCGCTGCGAACAGCATGCAGCCTCTGGATGTCCAGACCCCTCGCCCGTCCCTGCCTTTCCTCCCCGTCTCTCCGTCCCTGGACCTTCCCCGACTGCGCCTGACAATAAACCTCTGGAGACCCGCAGACTGCTTGTTGTGCGTCCTTTCACCGCCCGTGTCCTTTGCCTCCTGCCCTGCACCATGTGGGCTGCACGGTGGCTATGACAGTGGTTGCGGTAGCGGAGCGAGAGTGCTCGAGGAACGGGGTTGACCGAGTCGGCCGGAGGGAGGAGTAGAGAGCGAAGCGGGCTGAAGCCATGCATTTGGTGGAGCCCACGAGCGGTGCGGCTCACTCGTTACAACAATCACTCATTTTCTGTAGTCTGTGGTTTTCTTCTTGTTGTTTTAAATGTTGAAAAGTTATTAATGAGTAGTGTTACACTGATCAGTTCTGGAAATGAGACTCCTCTCTGTCAGACACTTGTGTCCATGGGCCTTATGCTGCAGGTCATTGCAGTGTGGAATTAGTCCAAACATGGACATGCACAAAGACACAAAGCACTTGTGAAGAGTGACATCAAACCAACTGGACAGTTGTTTTTTTTACCTATATACATTCAGTAGATTTTCTACTGGGTATTAGCTGTACGAATGTATCAAGTACAAAGCAATACAGGAACACCATCACAGTATTTCTTCACTCATAAGCCTCTATGATTCATGGCACCTACAAAAAGAATCTAAGGAATCATAAATTTCTAGCTGGGATATGAGCCAAGGCAAAAACAGAAGGCTTAGCTGATTAGAATAAGGATTTAGGATTCTTGTCCGACAGTAATTAATTATGAGTTTCTTTTAGTTCAGCAGGCGGTGGATCAGGACCTGTCAGACAGAAGGGAATTATTTTAACTCTGCCAGTCAATGGCAGAATCTTAATAAGGAGTTTTCACAATAAAGAAAAAACTTTGATTATCATTCAAGAGAAAACATCACAGACCAAGAATAGCTGTTTGCCTGTTATCTTCTCTGTGCCAACTTCTAACAGGAAAACACTATTTTGTTAGAAAGAAATTTGTGGCTTAAGTTACTTTAAATCACTCACTTTTACTGCCTTCAGATTTACCATGAATGAAGACAAATTAAAAAACAGAATAACCAGAGAAAAATGACTGATGAAACTAGTGAAGTTTATTTTCTTATAAATCTGTGTCCTGAAGTTAGATTTTCTGAAAATATGTGAGCTCTGGACTAAGGCTTTTACTATGTGTGAAATGTTCATAAACATTTTTTGTGGAGTTGTTTCTGTGGTTTCCTCTAAGAACCCTGGAAGTGTTCAAGGGCATGTTGGATGGGGTTTGGAGCAACCTGCTCTAGTGAAAAGTGTCCCTTCTCATGGCAGGGGGGTTGGAACTGGATGATCTTTAAGGTCCCTTCAAAAACAAACCATTCTATGACATCAACAACCAAACTCAAATGAACTGTCATATAACTTCAGATAATAACATTTCTAGTTAATTAAAATTGCCTGTATTGCAGAATGTACATCCTTGAAATATATTGAAAAAGAAAGTAACAGAATTGGGCTTAGATCAGTGCCATGTGTCTGATTTATGGACCAGACGCTAAAATAACAGGACAGGGAAGTAAACATATTTGTGAAAAACTATGAAGCCTTTTCTATGCTATTGATATTTTTTTCAATATGGTTTGAAAATAAAATATTTCATAATGGCGATGGAAGAAAACACTCATTTCATTCTAGCAAAAGGCCTGCAGAAAACATAGGCAAAAACTGTACCAGTGTTCTTGGCAATCCACCATTCCACATGTATTCTGAAGCAGATTTAATTTAAATCAAATAGAAATAAAAATTATTTACCATTGCACCCTAATGACTGTAATTTTCACACAAGCTGTTACTTACTGACACAGCGTGCTGCACCTTGTAATAATATCTTTCCTGGTTTTCTGTCTAGAAGAAAAAGTCTTGCTGTATGCATTTTTAATCACTAGACAGAAAACCCTGTACTCCATGGGAAAGGTTAATATAAAAGTAAAACAGAAAAATCAATTTTTCCTGTTATGTTGGAGTTTATATCTTTAAAACTGGCTCATCCACCAATACTTACATCTAACAAAATGATACTACCCTGTGTTCTCTTATCCAAGGGTACTTAATTCCATCAGGATATCTGTATTAAACATTGAGCTCACCAAATAACTGTTATCCTGCTCATTCGGTGTTGTAGCCAAAATATCTCCATTATAACTGCAAGTAGCTAAACTCTTCAGTGCCAGATGGTTTAAAAATTGGTCCATCACAGAGTAATGGATGTCATCACACTCACAATTTGTTAGCATTATGAATCCCCCTCCTCCTGTGATCTTAGTATGACAGAGTTCTCTAATTTAATCTTCAACTTATATACTGATATGTATTAAAACCTATTATCAAATAAAAATGTACTAATTAGCAGAATATTAGCATTTCCTCCTTGTCAGCAAATAAATACTCAACTTGAGAGTCAGGGGAGGGGTGAGCTGGAAACAGATGAACAGTAAAAATCAGACTAGCTTTTCAAGTGCAACTTTGGAACATGTTAGGTAAATTACTCCAAAGTGGCTTTGGTTGGCTTCTCACCAAACACTGTAAACTTCTGTTTGCTATGTAGGAACATTCAACTATTCAAGCTAAATTAACAAAAATAAATCACAGCCTACCCTATGCCACGAAAGTTTCTCCCTGAAAAAGATTTATCACTAAGTCTTCATGTTCTTGTACGTTACAATTTCAGTAAATTACTTGAGGGAATTTCAAGACTAATGCATGATAACAGCACAAGTTTTATCTTTAGAAAACAGCTAAATGTAATTTTGTGTCATCTTCCATTTGACTGGGAAAACTTAACTGAGAAGACGTAAAAATAGTTAAAGAGTTTTCTGGCTTTAAAAGTTTATTTTAAATAAATCCTAAATGTATCTTAAGCTGCAAATGGTTTTCACATAGTGAGATGAGTAAATGATGCACCTACAATATTCTCAATTAGCATTTATAAATCTTCCCGTTTAGAATGAAAAAGAGAAAAAATACTTTATTATCTTCTCATAAAATAACTGAAGTAAAAGACAGGAAATGGTGGGTTTTTTTTGTACCAGCATGTCTGGGAACCAAACATTTATTTTTTTTCTCCCTAATAGAAGTGACCCTTTCATAAAAACTATTTTCTCCATCTAACTCAGGTGCACTAGGTTCACTCTGCTCTTCCTTCCAGTGGGACTTGGAGTGAATCTTAGGTCTTAAGGGAAAGTCAATTCGATTAATTTCATAATCTAGGTGTTTTCTCTCTTCCCAGTACTGCATGTGTTACCACTGTCCATGGTTAGCATTCTCAACTACGTAGATCCATCTTTTGCTTTACACTTATCTACTCCCAGACATAATCCACGAGTAATTTATACTTTTACTTTTTACTTTTTTTGTCACAGTTTTGCAATGTCTATTCCCTAATTTGTCATTTCTAATGTGATTCTAAAAGTAGTCTTGTCTTTATAATGTCATTACTGATACAGGTACTTTGGATTCTATTCCTTTAAAGAACCTTAATACTGCCCTTTGAACCCTAGCTTGACTTCAGCTATTTCTCACTAACTCCCCTTCAATCACCGAGAAATCCAGCCTTTCCCCATGGCACTATCTCTAACTGCTGACAGATTTTCACTTTATTTTTTATTACATGCAATTTATTCTGTTTTCATCCACTGCTTACATTCTGTTCAGTTAGCTAAATCTCAGGCCAGGGCCCAGTCCTTTGTTTGCATACAGAAACCTTAAAGGAGAAGAGAGATCCTATGTAATAGTCCCAGTTTTAGAATTTTGGCATATGGCTTTTGCCTGCTTGTAGATAACAGTTTCTACCCTCTGCTTAAATTATTTTCATTGCTCTGGAGTAACTTTTAGTAACTTGGTATGAGATATATCTATCTGATATATATTGTTCCCTATGACTGTAATTTTTCAGGATGTCATAATTTTGAAACATTTTTTGTTAAATATTGTTGCAATTGGTGAAATCCTACTGTCCACATTTGTGTCAGCTCTTTATCTAATGACTCTTAAAAAGATAAAGCATAAGCAGAAAGCAGATCTCTCTTTCTTTCTTTCTGGATGTGTATTTCCAACTGTTTATGCAGAAAGGCAGCACATTTTAGCACTTCTGTGGCACCAAAACTCTTTATTCTAATGGTCAAATGGCAATGAAGAAAAGGTTGTCCTACATGCCTTATGGCACAGTGAAAAGATCAACGCTGTTTAGACAAGGAGGCCTCAGAAATAAGGCTCCCTCTCCTTAAAGTGCTCTTACTACTGTGCTTTGTAAGAGAGGTTACTCTAGTTGTGCTCACTGTGTACTTCTGAGGAAGTTCTTTATGTTCTGAAAACTAAGATGTACAGATATCTATTGTGAAGCATTCAGCCCAATATATGGCTACTCATCCCAAAGATTACTGAATCACACAACAAAAGCTGTCCACAGGATCTGAAAGTAGTAGACAAGGTATGAACATTCTCCAAATAACTCTTCAGAGGCACCCTCTGTTTTTACGGGGTGGGGGTCAATTTCCATCATTCCAAGTCATCTAGAAAAGACCCATTTGATAAACATTCCAATGGTCGACTTAGAAGTGTAGAGAAAGCCATTTCAATTTTCCTTCAGTAGCATAGCACACTGACAGAGGCTTTCCTGTGCTAGGCTTTCAGTGCTCCATGACACATACGTCAAAATATGCTACATAGTTGAAAAGCGTAAAATTGAGGACCTACATGGCAATGAAATGTTGAGATCAAAAGTGCGGTGTAAGTCTCATTTCCTTTTAGTGCTGAGTTACTTCAGAATCTCATACATTAGCTTTGTGATTACATTGTTCATCGGGGAAGACTCCCCAGAAAAGAGGCAAAGCTGCATTTCCCATTTATGTGGACAGTGATTTACTTTGTATGAAAAAAAATAAAAAAGAGAAAAAAAGAGAAAGAGAGAAAAGAAATGAGACAAAAGAAAAATAAAGAAATAAGAAAAAAGAAACGGAAAAAAGAAAAAAAAGGAAAAAAGGAAAAGAGAAAAAGAAAAAAGGTTCATTAGCACTGACAGAATCTGCTGACTCAAAGACACAAGTAGCAAAACCCACCAGCAGGGAGTGACACATCTATATTTTAATTTTCAATACAGAGAGAGTTCATGTATTTTACATTACATATAATGAACAGAGTGCTGCACCATTTTTGAAGCTCCTTTACTCACAGCTGAGTACTCTGATCATTAGGCCATAAATCAATATGAACATGATCATTTTCCTTAAGAATTTTATTCTCCACTTCATGGAGTAATTTAAATATGTGATTAATTTTAAATCCACAACATGTAACATTAGAGTGGTGTTCTGCTTGAATAACATCTGCTATGCTTAGTTTCATTCATATAAAAGGCTTTTTTCTTGCTGCCAAGGTTTTAAAAAATTTTTTATTAGTGAAAAGGTTTACACCTGTGTATTTGTTTCTGATGGGGTCAGTTGTCTCATTCTGCTGGACCTTTTGTCCCTTCAGATTATCTTCTAACACCTTCTTCTATTTCTATTCTAATGCCTTTCCATTCTACTCTTGAAGTACCTTCAATGAAACCTGGTACACAAGCTGCTCTAGAAAGAATATTCAATGATCATATGAAAAAAGCCCAAAGAATTTCTAACTAAAAGAAATGGGGTTTTTTTAGGAGGAATATTTGGATATTATTACAATTGTTTCTGGTTTCTTATTTATCTAAATCTTCTGAGGGTAGGTATTTTTCTTCTGAATTGTATGACTATTTCATGAGTAATCTTTATGTCTTTCAACCTGCAAAATTCTAATATTAGCAATTTCAAAGTCCTTCCTCAACTTGGATTCTTTCCTCTTTGATGTCTCTTTATGAATATCTGACTAAATTAAACATTACTTAATGAATGAAATTTCCTCTATGAAAGAAGAATAGGTGATTCAGTGCCTGATTGCATTATATAGACTTCTTGTTCCATGACAAAAAGGTATTAATTTTTAAACCCCTTTAGAGAAGATTTATTTCAATATCCACTTTTCTTTTCTTGCAGTAGAACTTATAGTCATCAAATATTTTCCATTGTAATCACCTTCTTCCATCCAAATTCTATTTTATAAATACATCAAGATTTATTTGTATTGGGAAGGTGCAAGAGATGTGAGATAGTCAGGACAAAGAATAAACCTAACATAAGGTTTAATGGTACTTGCAAATTAGGTAGTCAATTAAGCTCAACAATATCTTATCATTATTTTTTAAAGAATTATATAAAAAAAATTCATAGGAGGGATAATCTAATCATGGACTTCTCTCCCCAGAATTAGCACAGTCTTGCTGTCCAAACAGTGTGTCTGTGAAAAAATGAGTGGTCCATTGCTTGTGCTAGGTCTCAGAATGTGTCTGGCAATTTTTTAGGAGACTGTTGGAGTTCTGTTCTAGCAAAGTAAAAGTGTTTACAGTTGTAATATTACCCAACATAGTCTAATGTAGCTTTACAAATGAAGGAACAGAGTTTGGCCCTCCTAGAGAAAAGCAACAGCTAGATGGAGAAACACAAATTAAAAGTGTTCCTCAGAGAAATGCTACAGGCCACTAATTTGGGAATCTGCCTTTGACAAAAGTACTATTTGAAACAATATTGAATTATGTTTTCTCAGTGCCCATCTTGGGCATTTGGTCATTTAAATGCTAAGCCCACTTTAGTCACCTAAATTATATTTGAATATATAACTTAAACATTTCCCTTATTTATAGTGAAGGGAATATCAGTCCAAGGGAAAAAGAAATGGCAAAACCCTGTTGTTTAATATCAAAGACAAGTTTCTTCATCATATAAAAAACATCTTATAAGGGAGAAGTTATTGCTTCTCCCTTAGTCATGCACAGATTGGTCATCACTAATAATTATTAAACATCAACTATTTTGTAAGTCAGTGTGTAATTCAACTCTGTGATCAAAATTTAGAAGTTCCTCCAATGTAAGTCTTTCTGACTGTAGTAGAGAGATACTTGTCACCTCGCCCAAATTAAAGACAACAGATGTAGCAAATTGTGGCTGATTGATGGAGAATGTGTACATTTAAAATTGATGACAAGTTGTAATCTTATTAACAAGCTGCAAAGTCAAATTATTGATACAAGAATTCAGTTTTGTGTTTCGAATTTTATTTCTTTTCAACTAAGACACTAGAGCTAGATCTTTTGAATAATGCGTTTGAAATTCAGAGCTATATAAGAGCATGTTAAATATAAGTCTGTGAACTATTCTTTAAACTGATTTGCTGAAAGCTGCTGTATATATAAACTACAATATTCAAATTTTCTCTTACTGAGCCTGGAAGCTGGAGGAAGTAGCAACAACGTATATTTCCCCTTGTGCTGTTTTTGTGGCTTTGAGCTGAGTTGGGAAAGGAGGTTTCAGTTTCCTTTTAGAGTAAGGTTGTTAGTAGCAAATGGCAGAAGCCTCTTTTCCTTATGTATTTGACAGTTTTCCTTGGATCAGATTCAAAAAGCCTGGAATAGTACCAGCAACTAAGGCATCAGCTGATATGTGATTTTACCTTATCGTTAACATTGTTTTAATATCCTTTGCATTGTCACTAGGATTTCATGTGACAGCAGGTGACACGTGTAGGTCTCAGTTTTCCCCACTAGTTAAAATATATTTGCCAAGTATCAGTAAAGTTAATGGGATAACTCAGAGGACATTATTACACTTCTCCTAAATTACTGCATTAAGTCAGGGCCTTCTGGAAGAAGCAGACACTGACTGTTATGGAAATCTCAGAAGAGTGGGACTTTCATATTTTCTGAAAGTGAGCAGGAGAAGGAGATGAGGAGATAGAGTTAATATGTTCATTTGCTTTGATAGTGATAATATTTTTTCTCTGAATGTTTTTAGCAAAAATGTTTTTAGGGGTATAAAAATAAGCAAGCATCTTGTTTTTTTGAGTATTGATCTAATTTTTTGGTTTAAGGGATGAAATGTATTAATATTATTTTTATACAAAACTAAGAACTGAAGGAAATCAAAAGTTATGAGTATGTTATTTTATTTTAAGATAGAAAAAGTACATGCTGTTGATACTACAATAGCCAACAAACTTACTATTTTGCTATATTTGTGAAAATCCTTATAGCCTCATATATCACTAGAAGGTTGCGATTTGAAAAAACTTGAAACTCTAATGTTTGACATCATTTTTATTCTGATTATTATACAAAATGAGAATGACATAAGTGTACTTTTGCTGTAAAATACGGTATTCAGACTATATTGTAATCAATGGGTAAAGCTTTAAGGCATAGAAGATGAGAAAGGAGGTTCAAGGTTTTGAAACATTGACATTTGTCTTTTTTTTGATATCCAGTAGGATTAAGAAAATGAGAGCTGATAGCAAGTTCTCATGACATGACATTTATTCAAATATAGTATAAGAAAGACTTACATCTATTTGTTTCTTCAGCACAATCACTTTGAAATTCCAAAAATAATGTGCACATTTACACATGATTGTTTTAAAGATCCCTGTTATTGATGTTATGCAGCTTACTATGTCAATTTGGTAGAGAGAAATTTATATAGACTCTCAGTTGCAAAATTATGCTAATATATCAAATCTTTTTTTTTTAAGTTGTATTGGAAAACACATGTAGATAATTAACTTCTCTTTTCGCTCCATTTCATTCTGGTCATAAGTAAAATAGCTTTTATCTGAAACTGTGTCTATTAGAAATACTCAGAATGTGAAGGTGTTTTGATGAATATAAATTCAAATGAAAAAGTTTTATCTTAAATTTCTGCAGATAATTTCTTAGCCATTGGATCTCATTTTGTAAAAGTTAGAGTGACAAGCAAAGAGCAATTCCATTCATAGGGCTTCCAAGGCCTTGGAATTTATTTTTTTTAATCTTTTGATTTACATCAAGGGGAAAAAAAAGAGGAAAAAAAGAAAAAAAAAAGAGAAAAAAAGAAAAAAAATGTCAAAAGGAAACCCAGAGTTCTTTTGTTTGGTTGGTTGATGTTTGTTTGTTTTTTAGTGAGAATACCCCTTTTGCCTCAGATCCTGTGATTGTACTTTGATTTGGGAAAAATTCCTGAGTAGACACCACCACAATATTGATCTGGAAATGTTCAGGTGCAATGTCCTCCTTTAAAAATTTGTATTTTCATGTAAAAAATTCTGATTCTGGCAAAAGCAAGACCTGTACTTTGGTCTTTTACAAGGTAGACTAACGCTTAATCACAGCCAAGAGGAAATTTGTGGTCTTTACTGTTCCTTCCTGAGATCTTGCCAATATTTCTTACACAAGAGAGGTGTTCTAAAAAACTCAATAGAACACATTTGCAGGTGATGAAGCAACTGAATATAAATGGCAGTGAGAGCCATGAGGAAGCAAAGCTGATTCAGCTATATCTTTAGAAGACAAAAATTCACTTAAATCACTTAGACAACTAACCTTGTTTTACAACAATATAACTCTATGTATTTTTTTACTGAACTCATTATATCATTAGTACATCAGAGAATAACTAAGCTTATTCTTTCATATTATGTATATGTTAAATATTACTTACTTTTTTACATTTGAAAATGTAGGTGCAAATACAATTTCAGAACATAAAATACCGTGGCCCAAATTTATATCGACAACAAAAAAAATTAGTTGCTTATAAATTACCAAAGATTTTTTTGAATTACTTTTAAAAAAAAAACATACTTAGATAGGGATTAACTTTCTCTTAATTTAAAGTGCATTAAAAGAAGTAATATAAAAAGATGTAGTAAAAGCTCTTACAACAAATCATAAAATTCTGTAATTCAAGAGAACTGCCTACCAGTGCCACTGCTGTTCTACCTGTGCCTATGAGTAATAAAATACTGATGTATGCATCTATTCCTGACAGCACAAATATTCTTGGCTACTGAATGAAACTGTGTCATCATTGTGGTTTTCAAAAATGATTGAGTAACCATGGACTACAGCCTGCAACAGGTACAGAATGCACTGAGCTGATTTGCTAATTAAAGTTCAAGACTGGCGATTTGGGAGCACATGGCCTCAGTGAGAACCAAGTTTTAGCTTTGTTGCTGCAATTCAAAGTTTCTTTTTCTGGGAGACATCCCAGAACTCTTGCCAGTGTAATTTTAAAGGGGGCACTGCAAGGTATCTATACCACCCTGCTTGAAGTGTGCAGTTCAGAGCTCCTTCCAATCTGTATTATTCTGTAATTATATGACCTATCAAATGTAATTGCAAGCAGTTTATTTTGATATTTCTTGACCTGGATTGGAAATACACACATCTTTTCCGTGTAATGATTAATGTATGTCCTCAGTCTAGATTTTCCAAAGCTCTTCAATGGTCTTTACAAGTTTTACTTGGTTTTAGTTGGGGTTTGAACATGTAAACACATCAAAACCAGGTAATACAACACTTTCTGTGACATTTTGCAAGTCTAAATCACTCAGATCATTTGCTCTTCTATTTTCAGATGAGTTACACTGAACACAGGTGAGTCTCCTAGTTATATAGATTTCTGGTTACTGACTTTCATCATGTTCTGTCTCAGTCTTGTTACTTATTTATTGATTTCCCCTCTCTCCAAGTGAGACTAAGGCCACAGAACTGATATTTTTAGGAAGTGAAAGTCATTCCTTAATACTATTAAAGTCTCAAACCAAGTTGGTTTTTCATGCTTGCCCTGCTAAACCATTTTTCAACAATTTTGACACTTTCTGTTTCCAGTGAATAAGACTTCTTTTCATTCTATTTTCTTCCTCTTTATTATGCAGAATCTTTAACAAAGATGAATAAAAACAGCGTGTATTTTTTCTATACTTCTGCAACACCGCAGTGGTGGAGTGAATTTGTAATGATCTATAAGATCATTACACAGCGCCCCAAGAATGTGAAGTTGTCTATTTTCTTTCCAGACATTTTTCAAGAACTGATAGTTCAAAAACAAACTTCTAGTGTCTGTTCACTTGAGCTCTGAGACAGGCCCGTGTGCTGCTTTATGATAGATTTTCCTAGTGATGGTCAAACACAGAAACTAAGAAACAAGATATGAGCTGGATACCTCCAAGTCCCCAGTAAAGCTGGACAGAAAACAATTTTCCTATTCTGTAAAAAAGGTTTTCAGAATTGCAAAAGAACTTGCGTTGTGTTTATGGATGAAGACAAAGCCTGTGGAGTCATGCCTGAAAACATAGAGGTGAATTCCTTCTCTAATGTAGCTAATATTTACATGACAGAAATGCAGACTGCATACTAGATTCAGCATTTCTACCAATGAAGGATCATTGTTCTTAAATTCATGGTTTTCTGCACTTCCTTATAAAGAAAAATCCCTTGATTTCTTTTATGGCACCTGATATATTCTCACTAGGAGATATTTTGTTTAAAAGTTCTGATATTTTTTAAGTTGGAAAAAAAAAATCAACTTAAATACCAAGAAGTGGAAAAATATATCCTTGATGATGGTTCATAGCTTTGTTTCTGTGAAATTATCTAAGTGTGCATATGCAGAGCACAAGGTATATATCTGAAGAAGACAGGAAGACAATTTTCAATCAACAAAGAGATTTTTAAATTTGCAAAAGAAGTTT
This sequence comes from Grantiella picta, assembly GCA_013397955.1. NCBI lineage: Eukaryota > Metazoa > Chordata > Aves > Passeriformes > Meliphagidae > Grantiella > Grantiella picta. The sequence goes on from VZRM01006912.1 coordinate 54,137, forward strand.
TGTGTTTTCTCCTCTGGGTAAACAGGGAAAACATCTCAAAGTAGATGAAGATGCTGAATATAAATATCAGAAATGCATCAAAGAAAGAAGGTTTGGGTAATGGCTTATAACAAAAACTCTAGGGACAAGACATTATCTGTTTTCCTGAAATATTTGCCACCTAAGCAAAACAAGCAGCAGTTTTATCACACTGCAGGAAATATTTTTCATCATATTAAAGACCGATGTGCCTTTTTTTATGGCACTGCTAAACAATCAAAGAGTAGTTTGGGCTTCCCTAAGCTTATAGTTTCTCATTAAATATGTAAATAAATGGCTTCCCTTAAAGTAAGGAAAGAAGGTCAATGCTCACACATATTTGTACAGCAACATTTGCTTCTGCAGACTAATGAAATATTTTAAATGACAGCAAGAAAAGCTTATATCAGTATGTGAACATACATTGAAAACTTACCGGATCTATTAACTTACTTGATCATTGCAACTTTTTTGAAACCAAAATGATCACAAAGGACACAGGTGCTGAGTGAAAGTGCATATGATGCCACGATTATACAGGCTTTGCTGCATTTCTCTTAGTTAATCAGTCTATTGTCATATTTTAGAATTTCTATGCACTTTGTTTTATCCTTAACCTGTGCTTGGACTCCGAATTTTCAATGTTTGTCAGCTAGGATTGCTATAATTTTGTGTTCACACATCATGAAGTCTGAAATAACTGAAATCTGTAGGTAAAGAAAAGTAACGAAATGCCCAGACTTTCCCCACTTTTTTTCTCTAGAGTGCATTTAGAGATTATCCACTCCTCTCTGTTTCCACTGAAAAGCTTACCTATATTTCTGTTTGACTGTTTCCATTTCTTCCTTTCTGTCTCCTTTTACTTTGAGCTATTATAAATGCTACCAGAAAATAACTTACTGTGTCAATAGCCTTGACCAAGCCCTGCTTCTTAGACATATTTTTTCTCCCTTTTCTCTGAGAACAGAAAGTTCACATTCTCCCTTTTAGACTGGCATTTACCTAAATTTTGGCCCTTCGCATTTCTGTCTTTCCCAGCCAGATTTTTCTTCCATTGCAGATCTTCCTCTCATGCCTCTTTCATGAAGTTTCTTACAGATATCCTGCACTTACTTCTTCAATACAGCTCCACTTTCCCCCATCTCAGTGCCTTTCAACTATTCTTTTCAAAGTCTGTATTCCAGGACTCATCACGAGAGAGATGGTAGGGAGAAAGAAAAGGAGAAAGACTACAGAGGGCCAAGTATTCACCATGACAAATTATTGTCATTTTTATCAAACTGTTGCCTGAATTTCTCTACATTTTGTAATTAGGCAATTAATTCCAAGCAAAGGAGAGAAGTAAGCATGAGATGGAAAAATAGATGACTTCCTGTAAATACTAATAAAAAGCCCTGTAGAAGTAACAAAATGGGTACTAAGCTTCATATTGGGCTTGATTCTGAGTTCAAATTCTTGCTCATATTTCTAGAATACTGCTAAAAAAATAAAGTTCTATGTGTAGGAATTTCATCCTAACATCCCTGTAAAGACTGCAAAGCTCTTAGCACACTGTGGTATTTCAGACAGATTGGCATATGCTCAACCTGCAGCTGTGCTTAAGAGATTGTGCTTGAGCTTTAGTTGGGTTTAGTCTTTTGCTTTTTTTACTGCAGAGGCACCAGCAGAATAAATATACAGGTTAGACTTGTTAGATGAGGAGGACATTAGATACATTGGAGGAAAGCATTTTGTGAAATGGGTATTGATTTGGTAATAACCTGTTTTAATTGCATGGTAGAAGGAAAATGAACACAATTATTGTTCTGCGGGTAAAGAAATGCCTTTTTTATGTTTAGAAACAATTCCTTACACAGAAAAAAAATTATAAAATTAAATGAAGATCTCTTCAAGGGATTTAAATGCAAATTAACCCTGATATATTCTACATATGTTTCATGCCACATAACAAAATCTACCATTAGAGAAAAATAAAATGCACTAAAAAGCTGCTTCAGCCTTCAAAACTATTTAATCAGGTATCACAGCAGTGGAGATTAATCAAAGATTCCTTAATTGCTAGTTTACTGGACTTTGTGTTTTGAAATATATTGTCTTACTCAGTTGTAGTAAGCTGATTGAGGAAAAAGAACACTTTGGCTTAACAGAATACAGATTTCTTTACTGATGTTAATGTGAGATTTAAAAAAAAAATCTGTGGGCTGTGGTTTCAGTAGGCAATCTACCCCACTTTTTTCTTTTCCCTCCTCTTTTCTTCTTTTATCCTGAAAGTTCAAGCCAGCAGGGTTGCTGTGTGGATACAAGAACAAGATAATTCTTCTAAATTAAGGTTCTTCAGTGCTTCTTAAAAGCTGCTCTGCAACTAAAGCCAACACAATGCCAGCAAATATTCGCATGTATTTCAGAGCTAAACAGTGATTACAGATCTGTGAACTAGAACTGAATCGCTCAGTTCAGGCTTAAGTGCTAGGTAGCTAGCAGGGCCTTTTCTGCAGCAGTTCTTTTGGATATGGTGTGATATCTTTTAGATATTATTGTTTATTTTGGGTTACGATGTTTTTTGAGGGAGCTGCACCACTGTCTTTTTCCTTCGTTATGTGATGTTGCTCTCTGTGAAACTAGAAAGACATAAATCCAAATTCAGGGGTGAAATATGCTTAAATTGCACGTACAAATGCACCTTGTTGAATTTTGGCCTTCCCTCTAATACCTATGGGCTGTGGGCTCAGCAAAGTGTCCAAGGGGACTTTGTGGTATCATCTCTTTCCTCTTTTCCTATTTAATTAGGAAAAAAGCCTAATTTATAGTCAATGTGGACTATCACTACAGCTCTATAATTCATGCAAAATGAAATTCTGCTACAATGGTTTCTTTGAAAGCTATCTTGCAATAATTGTTGAAATTGCTTTTGTGTAGGAGTAATATAGAAATTTTGCCATTATGTTTTAATTGCTTTAATATAGGGAAGGCAGCAAACCCACAGTCAATTGCATATATTTTGTAACTCTTACTATTAATGTAATTTTTACTGCAGAACTACACACAAAAGGAGTGTAATACATAGCAGTGATACATATCACTTGGGTATCACTTTGAAGAGCACCTATTTCCTTCCCATCTGAATGCTGCAACCTGTTAAGTTTCTTGAAATATTTCTCACTCTAAACTCTTTTTAATTGTAAAATCTACAGTACTGGTTTTGCCTTAAAAACAAAGAAAGAAACCCCAAAACATTTTGTACTGGAAAGTAATGTCAATTGTTTTTCTTCACAGTTTACCAAATTCTTGAACTTTTCCAAGTTACACTTTTGGAGCTCAGGCATGTGCTAGAATGCAACAGACACAGTTAAAGATACAAAATTCACGACTGTATCAACATTTCCCACTGCCCAACTAAGAAGCCCAGAATATGAATTTTTCTGAGGAACAGGAAACTGAAATCATTGTCAGGTTAATAATCTGTGAGCCTCAATTTCCTTTATGAGTGTGTGCTTGAAACTGTGAAGGGTTTATACAAACTATGCATATAGTTACAAGAACTTCCAGAAAACATCCAGTTTATGTTGGAGAACCAAAAATATTGGCATGGAAGAATTGTGAACAGAAAAATAAGCTTCTTTTTTGGCTGGAACTTCTGTTATGAACTGCCCCTGAAGGCAAGGGTAGCTGAGGTTCTTGTTATTAGATCCCTTGGGGCAGATTAGAATGAAAGGACACTGAATGACCAGTGTTTGTACATATATATGTCTGTAGTGGGGTTTTTTAAGAACAATTTGGTTGCAACAGAAAGGAGGTATTTAGCCATTTTGGTTATTACTAGTAAAAATGAAATAATATGTCCAAAGTGATGGTCACAATCTTTATCTCTTGGCAGTGGGGGAAGCCCATGACACACAAAGTTCAGTGGGTAAATATAGGTTCAGGTACCTCCCCTGCGTGTGGGAGTTTTGCACTGTGTGATGTAATACTTTTGGATGCCGTGAAGTCCTCTGGTAGAAGGCCCTCCCAGTTTCTAATATGGTTGTGCTGAAGAGGAAGATAGAAAATTAGTTTGATTTTTGGAGGTTTTGCTCCTTAAATAAATCAAGAGTCTGGTTAATAAATATTCACCCATTAACTTTTTGTACAAAATTGTTAAAAGCAGTCATTAACTTTGTAGAATCAGAAGCAGTGCCTATAGACAGCTGGATCCAGTGAGTAGATATCTGTTCTCAATTTCTAAGGAAAGAAATAGAAATTTATAGCACTTTATATTTCCGAGGGTGAATGTAGAAGTATCTTTTAACTTCCTACTGGAAAAATCAAATGGAAGCACAGCAACTCCCCCACTAAAACCTGAGTCCACTGTGAGCTCATACACAATTTCCTGGCTATACTCAACCCAAATTAAAATGCAGAAATTAAGGAAACTAAATAGCTCTTAGCAATGTTGCCTTTGTGAAAATATTGTTCATTCAGAGTTTCCTGTTTGTCTTAAATATCACTGCAGTTTAATGACGATCAAAAGAAGTTTAAAAGTAACTTGCATATGGCTTGACCACCCCTGAGAAGATGTTTTCAAAATTCTCATGCAGACCAGATTCTTGTCTCAGTTTCCTAATCTTTTCTTCTGATCACACTGACTAGACCAGGAGTAATCAATTATCAATATGTGAAAGCATCCTAGAAAGTTAGTATATATTACTAGATTGTTGCTTATTTAAGCTTATTCATACTGCATAGAAAGTGAGAACTTTTGTAAATACACCAATGTATTAGCTGAGGACATTTAATATTTTCTGCAGAAATAAAACAAAGTCCACTATCTGATCTAATGCAATTTGCCTGATGGAAAAGGCATTTTCTGTCTACAAAGACAAATTAAAATGCTAAAGCTATTTCAGAAAGTAAGAAGAATTCACCTTCAACTTTTTCATTTTTAAGGGTCCAGAATAAAATATGAAAATTTTGGAAAAAATTGAAATTAAATAAAATAAATAATGAATAATGAATAATGATTAATGAATAATGAAAACAACAACAAAAACAAAATAACAAGTGAAATTAAATAAAATCTCTGTCAGTGGAAATGGATGCTATTTTATGATAACATGCTTTATCAAGCACCTTAAACAAGGCACAACAATGAGTGCCTGTGTCTTACCTAATGAGTGTTTGATTATTTTAATTTTAAACCAAGGATACAATAAATTTTCTTTTGTGTTAAAGTTTTAGCAAATCAGTATTTTAATATGGGAAATATTCCATTGCAGAATTCAGGGATAACTAACTGCAAAAATCTTTTATCATATTTGAAGAAAATTGTTTGCTACATGGGGACAATCTAGATAGACCTCCTTTCCAGCAGTTCCAAAAAAAGTACATGGGAGGAAATTTCTGGGTGTTATTTATTCCTAACTTTGTGTTTATTGTTGAGGTTTTTCTCTATTTTTTTTCTCTGTTTACTTATGGCAGCTACACTTATATAACACAACCTGAGGCTTTTAAGGGACAAATTCTAGGACAAAGACTAATATTTGGGTTGAGAAATGAATTCAGGCCAGAAACTGATATAAGGCAAGCAGTTCAGATCCTAAGATTACTGCACAGTTCACTATGAAATAATAAAAATATTCTTAGAACTTGAAGGAGATACATTTTTAGTGCTGTGATGCACTGCGTGGAAGCAAGACATACAAACGTAGCATGAAAAGGGACATAGCGGTATTTTTATTTAAGTTTCAGTGTAATGGTGACTATGAAAGTAAAAAGCTGAAATAAATCTACAGAATTTTCTTCTTCATGAGCTCTGAATCAAGTTCATTCTGCACTGTAAAATTTTGACTTGAAAAATAAACTGTTACTTCATTACACATAATGAAGAATGGGAGATATAATGAAGAAAATATGGTTATTTGCTTTTCACATTGTCAATTTTGGGGAATTGCACTTTGAAATCTGTTTCTGAAAATCCATTTGAACTGGATCATGTCCTTAATTTTCACTTGCAAATCCCTGACCCATGATTTCCAGAGCAGTAGATTCTTCCCCAGCTGTCAAACAGAGCGATAAGTCTAGCATGTCCAGTTATAAAATCTGTAATCAGTGGACTGTCTCACCGAGAGCTGAGGACAGCTGTACAGCCAAGTCATTAACCAGTGACAATAGGAAGGCAGCAGTCTGCTGCTCCTGCTAGGCAGGCTCAGTACACATCCTGCCTGCTGCTCTATTACTTTCCCAATGACTCTTAATATGCTTGCTTCCCATGCTTTATTCAAAGGATCCTGTGAATTCTCGTGTTTGTTTTGATGCCTAGAGCTTTAACCCCTCTCCCCCTCCGCTTTTTTATAGTCTGCTACACAAGGCTGCTAGCAGACATTGTTCCCCCTGTATTTTCTTACTCTATTTAGCATTTTCTAGAATCCTCAGTCTAACTTTCACTAATTTTGTTTTTGTCTCTTTGCCTTTAGAATTTGTGAACCGGGGTCACTTTATTGCAAATTTTTCTACATCTTCCTCCCATAAGAAGTTGTACATGTTTCCTTCTCCCCCTTTCCTAAGCTCTCTCATTCTCCCAGTTCTGGAAAAAAAACCCTTCATTTCTTCTGCTTCTTCTTACCTTCTTCTTCTCTCTTTCAGGATCTGTCATGGGATCTATGAGAACTTCATTTCCCCTATTCTAGTACTCTTTAGGCAGAGAGTTATTTAGGATACCACAGTCTTAAATTTCATTGAGTCAATAATGGGCCATTAAAACACTCTCTGACCTACAGGGAATTACAAATATCCATGCTAGGATGCAAAATCCTTAGCAGCCATGTCCCTTAATTTATCATTTCTGACTTTCTTCTACAGTCCTGCAAAACTATCCATCACTTATGTCTCCATTGTTTTGGATCACTCTTTCACTGATCATTAAACACCCTACTCTCCTAAACATTAACGTTAATCTATGTTTTTCTGTCTTTCACCCTTTTCTTCATTGTTTTCTTTAAGTTGATGATGTTTTTCTTTGTGACAATAATGGTGCAGTTAGCATGGAGAAAGCAGATACAGTGGTCTACAATAAACTATTCATGCATTACACTGATGTTAGTGTAAATACTGTGCCAACAAAGCAGCATCCTGCTTCCCTTTGCTCTGTATTTGTGCTGTTGAGCACAACTTCTCTTAAATAAAGGCACTAACTTTATGCTCAGTTGCAGAATTTTTGTTGAAAAGCTTTCATACATTAGTGCTTTCTCTGTTTCTGGAGGTATAGAACCTCCACATTTTTCAGCCACAGAAGATCAGCAATCTCCATAACAGAGGGACAGTAGGAAACACTGAGTGATCTGGTTTGCGATACTGAAAGTACAGCACAACTAGTCTTGGGTATCAAAGTTCCCTGTTCAGGATATATTCCTAACTTATCACCATCTTATGTATTTTCTCAATTTATACCATGTGAACAAAAGTTGCCTGTTTCATTAGAGCTCTCTGTACTTTGGTTATATATCAGCGGAATAATTGCAGTCGTCACCATCACAATTCCATGCAACCATACTCCTGTCCATAGTTTGGGGTCTTTTGCTTTCAGTGCTCCAACTCATGATTGAGAAATCAGCCCTCACATTACTTTCTGTGTTCTCTGGCTTGGTCATTGATATAAAGACCAGGCTGGAAGGGGCTTTGAGCAATCTGCTCAGTCTAGTGAAAGGTGTTCCTGCCCATGGCAGATGGTTGGAACTAGATGGTCTTTAAGGTCCCTTCCAACCCAAACCGTTCTATGATTTTATAATAGAGCATAATAAAAATCCCCCCACATCAATGGGTATATTTTGAATATATAAGAGGAAAGCCAAAACATAGTAAAATCTAATTAAAAAACCATTCAAAATAATTCTTTTTTTCACCACGGTTCTTTTGTAATTAAAATTGTATTATATTTGATACTCAGATTACTTTATGGTTCTATTTTTCTCCAAACATTGCTGGAAACTTCTAAATGCAATAAGAGAAAGGAGAAAAAAAAAGACCCACCTAAAGCACTTAAGAAGCCCCACTACAACCCAACGTGGCTATTAAAACACCATTATCCAACGTTGTCGTTAAGAAATAGCATAGATCCTTGTTTCTTTCCATCAGAACAGGAGCTGTGAGCACTGTGTCTGATGGAAAAACAGAATGTGGGTGTTTTGGTGGGCTGTGTTTGTAGGAGTTACATATTGAGTAGTTTTCTGATTTTTAGAACATTATTTTAAGGTTGAAAAGTTCACCCAACATATGCTTAACAACTTGAAATGTAGCCATCACATTTTTTCAAACTTTCTTGCTTTTGCTGCAGAAGCTTTAAAAGCATAAGAGCTTCAAATAACTTTTTTCCCTTTTGTAACATTCCTCATTCCTTCAACATGGGAGATGAATTTACTTTCTGCCTCATAAGTTTTCTCACATTTTAAATGTTCCCATCTGTCACATATGCATTTTTTCTGAAGATTAACTTCTTCCTTTTCTTCCTTTTCTTCCTTTTCTCTCTATCTTTCATATGTCTCCTCTGTCTTAAATAGGAAAATATTGAATTGTTTTCTTTTGAAAATCCTGCTTTAGCTATTCCTGCTGTTCTATCACTGAATTATAGATAGTTTATGGAATTTTTTTCAGCATCACCATAGGCCATTATTTTGTTTCATCTCACATGCTAAATGGCATTGAGATTTATTACTTTACCTACTAACTCCTCAAAATGTTCTCACTTGTTGATATGCATTATATATCTCAAAGGACAATGTGTGTACAGCATTCACTGGAACATATCAAAGTCAAGATTAATTTAGTGCTCATGAAAAATTAATTTATTTGATTTAAATGGGTAATTGAGAAATGTAGTTTACAGTAAACTAATTTTTATGTCTTTTTGTTTGACCTTCCAGATTTTGTATTGTTGCCATTTTTAGACTAGAAATATAATTGAGATATTGAGTATCTTAGTAACTACAAGCCTCCCAGAACTTTAGAAGAACAGGATTATTTACATTACTTTAATAGACCTATCCCTTTGTCTGTTTGAATAGAATTTTTCATATTGTTTATGGCTCCTTCATTTTCATGTTACTATTAAATGTTGCATATCATATAGTTATGTCTTGAATGTTCTCAGCTCTGAATGACAGATGATCATTTTAAAATGAATAAAATAATTCCAAAGACAAGGATTTTTTTCTATAAACCTCATGCATTGAAAATAGTAAGGGGCTAAACTGTATGTTTTTCAGTCTTAAGCATGACCTTTCCATTATCATTTAGTTCTTACAAGGTGTCCTCTCATGAAATTGTGTATTCTATTTGCTTAAGGCCTTGCAGCAGTATTCACTAAAACTTTCTTATTTGAGGGAAAAAATCTGTTAATCTTCTGATAGATGAGTCTCCTTTTCAAAATTCTATTAGGCAGTTTAGCTAGCAAAATCCCTTTAAAAATCTAGTATACATTCTCATGAGGAATAACCTTGGACGATATTTTTTGAAATTATGCCACAGTAAGCCATGCAACTCAATAGTTTGTATATTTAAAAAGTCATGTGTTGATAACATTTGCCTAAGGTTGTAAGATTTTGCATATGTTAACAAGACTCAGTTGTGAATCCCTGTCTAATAATAATAGTCTTTGACACTTGTTGAGTCTTATTCTACAATGCTTGCTATGTATGCTAACATTACAGTGGAATTTGCATGATTCTTTAATATTGTTATGCATCCTTGTTAGGCGACTTTGCAGATATATCGAATTGGCAGCAACAATGTCTTGAAATTCTTTGCTCATTTAGAAAATGTTTATGACAATATTTTTACCAGGGAGAAAAACTATTTATGCAAAGATCACAATTCCAATTTGATCTATGTATGAATATTATTTGTCCCCATTTTAACTGAGAGCATTTTACATGCAATTTATTTCTACTATCATATTATTTTTAACAGAAGTCTGACACTGATGTCTGTGATTTTGGCCATCATTTGTACAAACATGTCCAGAGACCATGCACAAGACAGACTGAGACCTAGAGCCATGGTCTCTGTCACACAAATATTTTAAGTTGCCCAGTCAGGCTGTTTCAGGTGACAGTAATCTCATGAATCCAGATGGAAACAACATGCTAATAGCTTTTGGGGCTCATCACTGTGACAGGTTTGCTAGGTTTTTTGTGAATGTTGTGAAACAACCTCAGGCTCTTTTTATGATCCTTCTGCCTCCTTTGAAACCACAGGCTTTTAATGATGAGACTAGAGGCAGCTGTTATGAGAGTTTTAACATAATTTAGGAGCCCTGTGACTTGTCTATCTTTGGAAGTCTCTTACAAAGCTTATAGTTGAACTTCATTTGTAAGTCATATGAATCATATTAGAGTTAATGTATTTTGTTTGTTATGTTGTCACTTTCACAAGATAATGACATTCTTTTATTTCTTAATAGTATTTTTAAAGAAGCTATTAGACTAATGGAAATTTATACTGATTTTTTAAAGTAGCTCACGTAAAATAAGTTTTGTAATTTTGATTCCACATATAGTGGGCAGAAGATATTTCTAATAGCATAGAGGTGACCTTGTAGCTCTGTATTGGGCATCACAAATTGAGATCATTATGGGAAATCCAGGGAGTATTTCTGTGTTTTTATGCTGAATACTGCTCATTCAACAAGGATGGTAATTTAACCAAAGAGGATCTTATTTTTAAGAATCATATTCCTGCTTTAGCTTCACAAAATCAAGTCCATTCCCACTAGGTATCTTTCTCTGTGGCGCAGAATATTTACCTTTCCTGATAAAGCAGTGGGAAGAGGCAGTGACTTTTAAAAGTGAGTATCATTGCCTGGGGCCAAGTGGACTCACTGATGACATGGCTTCCCATTAAGTTTTCAAAGGAAACAGGAGACATTCCATGAGCTCGGATCTATAATTCAGAAATACCTTTGAGCTTAACAGCAGTATGATAATTTTATAAGCAAAATTTGTACTACTGGCTGAAGACCATTTGGTCAGTAGAGATTAAATAGAATTTGATAGAGCAGCTAAAACATAAAAGAGCTTTTTTCTTTATTAGCTGCTTATCATTGATGCTGTAGGGCTGAGAGAAATCTTGGAAAGTATAGTGAACTTGATAGCCATGATGGACAAAACAGAGATATTTTGCAAAGTTTGGAAAGTTTTGTGGGGATTTTTTAAATAAACATTCTATTTTTGATTGTCAATTGCTGTCACGAGATAGTAAACCAGATTAATCCAATGAAATGTCTCTCACCAGCTTAGCTTGTTTTGAGTAAGATATTTTTATTTGCTGATGAAATACATTTTATTCCAATCTAGTGTAGTATCTTGAGAGTCAAGGTTCATCTTAAAATAATTTTCCAGAGAGAAAAGTGATATATATTTCTATCTTACAGGACCTCATGCCTGAAGGACTGAGAGCAGCAGGGCAGTGAAAGAAATTAGGTTCAGAAGTTTTCTTTTGGAAAAAAACTTCCCACTTCTGAAAGGCATTTAAGTCTTTTTTGGTGGTCATTAGCAGGCCCTCTCCTTTTTAAAAGACACACAAAGAATATGTGCTCTGTGTGATTGAAGTATTGGATTCTGCAGAGAACGGGAATAAGTGGACCTACTGCTGCACTGTATATCGAGGGAGATTGACTTACCTTCAAGCTTAGTACAATTAAGCTTGAAAGACAGCAAAGTTGAGAAACGTCAGCATCTGGTCCTTCTGACATTCACAGTTTCATTGTCTTAAGACCAGAAAGTCAAAACAAGAATTTGTTATTCCTGAGTAATTTCACTAACCACAGGGTTCTAGAAGTATGTTCCCCTTATTCCATCTGCTAATGTCCCTTTGGCTCTTGTTCCCACAGCTGCAGGATTATTTTAATTTACTGGAGAAGGCAGCAAGGGGAATACACAGGATTATGAATTCTTCTTCCCCTTGTGTGCAAAACCATCTCATTTATTTTGTTATCTTTGTCTAGCATTATTAATTATCATACAACAGAAAAAGTAAATGTCCAATATCACACCTATAGTAGGACATTTTGCTTCCAGGGTAATCTCATTTTTCCTGTTGAGTCATTAAAGCAGATTTTTTGTCTTATGCTTCAGACTGTGCTGACCTGACCTGCAGCCTGTCTGTCTCAGCAGCAACAAGAGCTTGGAACTTGAAGGTCTCTTAACATCCAGGTGGAATTCACTACGTGCTTGTATGGTCATGCCTTCTTGGCTCTCCATACCATAACTGGTTTTGGAAAGCCAGCTTTCAGATATATCTGTGAGAGGAGGTAACAATAGCTTTCAGTGGTTGCTATCAGGAAGGCAAATCCCATATCCATTAATAATTTTCATGCTTAATTAATTATAGTGACAGTATGCTTGAATACCTGGCATTATCTAAAGATAAAATATTGAAAAAGGGCTGTGATTGGGTAAAAAACTTTCTAGTTATTAGTATGCTGGAGTAGAATATTGATCTAATAAGTGGAGTAAATGTTTTGGCAACCTTGAAGAGTGGCATAATAGATAAGGGAATGTAAATAGGGGCTCAGAGACAGCTAAAGAAATATTTATAATACAAACATGAAACATTTAAGTTCTTTCTCTGATTTTTTTTTTTTTTTACCCATTGTGCCTGTTAAATTATAACACAACCTATTTTGATTTGTTCAGCTCTCCATACTTTAATATTTAGAAGATGCAGAGTGTTGGTGCAATAAAAGATTAATTCAAGAAGATAATTTTAATATTAAACCGAGACATGAAATACTGTTGCTTTTATTATGCTTGTCAGTATTTACTCCTGGGATTGAATTTACAGACTCAGGTTGGTAAGAAATCAAAACAAAATTGAATTAAAATTTTTAGAAAATGGTATGCATCCTATTAATAATGTTGGATTTAACTCTTATTGCAAAGATGCTTATGATATTTTTAGAATTTTTTAGGGCAGCATTGAAGTGAGTTTCAGTTGTTATATAGAAAAAAATTTCTATTTTCAAGCACTAATTTCCATATAAGATAAAAAACAATTCTGATAAACTTTCAGAAAACTCTACTTGCCACCTGAGAGATGAACTTGGTCATTTCGCATTACCAGTTTGTAGAATTTTCCTATATATGGAGTCAATAGACCTTTAACAAAAATAAAGTCATGTTATTAAGATGAATTAATTATGAGTAATAAATGATAACTGGCCCAAGATCTCCAGTTTTCAAGGAAACAGAACATGGGAAATGTCTCATGGGAGAAAAAAAAGTCAGATTTTTTGACACGTGGGAATCAAGAACTTTACTCTCTAGGAAAAAGTCTTTAAAGAGCTGCCAGCTGTCTGGAAAATTTTAATGCCACCAACCATTCATAACTGTTCTGAATAAGCCAAGAATAAATAAAAAATTGCAACTCTCAAAATTTTTTTCAATTTTTTCCAGAGAATTCTGAAAATGTAACAAAACCAGTATATACTATTTCAGACTAAACCCCAGACTACCTTCAGTCATATCGAATCAAAGGTTTGTCTATATAGTTTGCAGATGATTTTTTGAGTTTTAATTAATTTTACATAAGGTTACTCTCCCGAATTCTGACTGAATTGTCTAGTTACACAGAGATACCCTCCATTCATGTTTGTCAGTTGTGGTAGCCTCCTGGGATGTAATGAGGATAGCTCATTGAAAAAAATGTTATTCTCTGGAAATTTCCAGTTAAAGACATCAAGTGTTGGTGAGGTGATTTAAAAGAAATCACATTGGAAGAACTTCTGTATTAATAGAAGTTTCTGGATGTTTGTTAATATTGGACTTCCAAAATTATCATTAATATATACTTTTGTGGCCAAAGAAATAGGAAGTGCTTGTTATCAGACATATGTTGGTGATAAAATTAGTAATACAACATATTGAAAAGTATATACTGCCTCCCAGAACATGAAATAAACAGCTTCTGGATTAGTTTGGAGACATCTCGGGGAAAAACTCTGAAGTCTGTGGGAAGTCAGAGTGCACAGATTCTGTAGGATTGTTTGTCCTAACTGGACAAAAAAAAGTAAGGGTGAAGTTTCACAGTCACACCAGAAAACAGACTTTTATTAAAATACTCCTTAGTATTCTGCATCCAACAGTGATTTTTGATTTTGCAGTAACTTCTGAGCAGACCATAATGTTCTGGCTGATAGGCCCAGCCTTGCCTATCAGCCAGAGCTGCCTTCAAGGCACAGGCAGAAAAATGGCAGCATTTTCACCAATATAGCATGACCTGGGCAGTTCCCAGGAGTTATAACTGCTTCCACTGGCCCTAGGACAATTGAGGACAGGGGAACTAGATGGAAAGAGCTGTAGGAAGGAAAGAAGAAAGAAACCTCCATTCAGAGCCCCTGACATCCCTGCTTCTTCCTCATGTTCTATTATCTGCACTGACACCTCTCTCTTCTGCCCCATCCTCCCCCCATTTGTCTGTCCCAAAGTCAGTGGGGCCAGGGTATAGGAAATGAGCTCTCCTAAATGGATTTCAACTATAGACGGTTGCTTCTCTCTCTTGTGATGTATAACTGCAGTGAAATAGAAATCTCAGCCTCCCTACACTCAGACTAGGAAAGAATTTCGACAGGCTTCTCATGAATTCTCTTGTAAGAAGTGAAGTCCTGTTTTCGCTAGCCCATGGTCTGCAAAGTTAGGATGAATTAGTATTTATCAGAAATCTGCTGAAGAAGACAATATACAAGTAGTTCACATCTGTGCTGCACACAGAACAGACAACAGTAATGTAAAAGGCTATCTAAAATTTCAGTATTTTGTAATTAAAAATATGGACAGTTGTAAAACTGTACTGCCTGATGCTCCCTCAGTCATTGCTGACATTCATGATACAGTTAGCTTTTGCGTGAAAAAAACAAGAAAAAATTGAAAAGAACATGGAGGTGATTCTGGTTTTGAACCCAGTTTTACACAGATGTATAAAGGGATATGGAAGCAGAGAATATAATTCCCCTTAATCTGGCTATCAGAATTCTTTTTGTACTATTGCCCTTAACATGACCTCCAAGGTTCTATCAAGCACATACTGATATTTATTTTAATCATTACGACCTAATGTGGTACAAAGGAGAACATTTTGATGAACTGTGGATAATTCCTCTTTGTTCCCATGAAAAAACGTGATAGTCTGCTTCATTTAATACACTCTGCTTTTCCATAAAAGTCTTTTTAAAGAATGTAATTAAGATTAGTGACTAGCTTTTCCTGAGGAAGAAAAAGTAAACTGCACATACATTTGCAGAAAGATGCAACAAAAAAGGATTTTATTGCCTGGTCTTTTTCTAATTGCAACACTTTATGGATTTTTATGTCTTAATATATTGTGTGCTTTCTGTTTCTTCATCATTAACCATTTTAGCATCCTGCCACAGCAATAGCTGTTATAGAAAATGGTAGCCTAAGTACAAAAATAAGTACTACTTTTTTTAGTTCTTAAACAAAGATAAAAATATAAGTAAAATAAATAAAATCCCTTGGTTGCACCCTAAAGCTTCTCTTTCTTACGTGTACCTCAAATCTAGAAATTTCACTTGGTATAAACAGCAACAGTATTATGAGTAAGAAGCTTTTTAAAGAGTTTGGTTCCAGGTGAGTCATAGCTCTGAATCATACAAAATTATGGTATCAAATAGCTTTCCTCCTACAAAAAACACTGGGGAAAAAAAAAAAGGACTGAAGAAAACCAGTCTTCTCTTTTCACTGTATTTGTATATGAGGAAAACATTGATAGCCTATTATAGCCTTCCTCCCTGTGAGTCCATTGAAAACCCATAAATTAGATTACTGCTTTTAATCTATGTTAGCAGAAGGCCTAAGGAAAATAGATAAAGGAGGACTCCTTAGAGAAAATTTTGACTTCTGTCCTCAGTATTTAAGGGAAATGCTCCCCAGACAGCTGTTAGCTGGGAGGAAGCCCAAATATCAATTAGAAACTCAAAGATAAAATTTAAGAAGCTGATTAACTGACATATGAGAGTCACAGGGATACTGGGACATCCAAATATCTCAGATGAGCTTAAAGAAACCCACACAGGCCACATGTAAAGAGCTCTCACTTCTGATAGAATATACAGGAACTAGATACTCTAAAAGTTCAGTTCTGCGTCCATTAACTAGTGCACAATTATTAACACATTGGGTTTATCCTGTGCCACAGGA
This sequence comes from Grantiella picta, assembly GCA_013397955.1. Lineage (NCBI taxonomy): Eukaryota > Metazoa > Chordata > Aves > Passeriformes > Meliphagidae > Grantiella > Grantiella picta. The sequence continues at coordinate 70,336 of VZRM01006912.1, forward strand.
TAATTCTTGAACACTTGCGATCACACCTAGTGTCTTTTAAAATTATTTAAAAATTGTTCAGTAGAATGTGCACTGAAATGTGCATGTGTTCCAGTGTGTTTGTAGGATTCAGGGCCGAGAGACCAGCCGCAGGGGGCAGTGATCAAGGAAGAGGCCAGCAAAGGGTGAAGAGCTGGCCTGAACTGTTTTAGTTACGGAGACATACGGAGACCAACCATGAGCCCCTGTGGTTGGGAGATTGGGCATGCACATCAGCAAGGGATCATTGGCCCCGCACTCTTCCCCACCCCAGTCCGTTTATGGCTTAGGTTCCAGAAGTTTCTCCCTAGTTTTATGTCTTATTGGTTCCCTGAGTTTGTACCCTCCCCCGCTTTAAACCTATTGGTTGTAACCCTTTCTCTCCTCCCTATCTCCACCACTCAAGCCTTCCCTGGTTGGCTCCTTGGAGCTAACCACTCCCCTCTTCCCTCTCCTTTTAATCCTCTGCATCTCTTTGTTTGGGGCTCGCAGCCTCGGGTTCCCTGCCCCTTCGCCATCCCCCACTTTCCACCTCCCTTCGCCTCCCTTCGCCCTGTGCCCGTGGATCCTAATAAAGCCCCTTGGAACCCCAGACTGCGATCCTAGTCTTCTTTTGCTCCACTCGCCTCCCAGACAACTCGTGTCCCCTGAGCCCCACTGCCTGCCGCAGTGCCCTGTCACCACGTGTGCCTGGCGTGTCTCGGCTCCGGATGGCTCCCTCTGTGCATGTGGGGTGTCCATCCGTGAAAAAAGGCTGACGCCGCATGCATGGAGGGAAAGTTTAATTTTATTTTATATTATTATTTTATTGTTTAAAGTAATGGCATTTTTTATGCATAACATTTTTTCTGGGTGAGCTCCCTGAATGTCTGGCTCAGGACGCCAGCTGGCAGCAGCTGAGCAGCAGTTTTCCCTTATCTTGTTTGCCTGCTTAGAGGGACTCTGAAACTTTGGCTTGGGATAGCAGTTTAACATCGCAAATGACTGAGTGTAACTGGAAGCTGCTGCTGAGAGCAGGACCTGTGTGCTCACATCTCAACACATGATACCAGCTGATATCCATTATGCTCAACATATCAAATTCTGCTTTTTGCCCAGAACTGTCTGTACACATCAGTGAGGCTGTATGGAGTCAAAAGTTGCACTGCAGGGCTCCTTTCAGGGCCCAAAGGAGTCCATGACATCAATTCTAGCTATTTACAAGAACAAGTAATCTGCAGGAAGTATTGCTTAGAACTGGAGTTTGAGGCAAAATTTTTTGAGAAAACCAAGCAGATTTTAATGAGATGAACATATTTAAATGAACTCAATGAGAACATGTAAAAACAATTAAAGTCAGAAGTACATTTGGTTTCATGGTAATCAGAACCAAACTGTCTCCAAAATTATCTGAATCCTGTGAGGTCCTCAAAGACATTGATTTAAGTCCACTAAAATGTGGAGAGAAAAATCCTCTTCAGCGCTTAAAATTTCCTTGTTTCTCCAAGTAGAAATAAATAAATAAATAATATCGTACTTTTGCTTGGCTACCTCACAGAACAAGAAGTGAGAGATTTTAATAATCAAAAATTAGGGGAAAAGACAGACTGTTGAAATTATGGAAAATATTTATTTTCTCACCCAGAGTATCTGAAAGTGAGGGTTAGGCTGGAACAATGAATTGATTATGCCCACCTTCCTGTGATGTCAAAAAATTCAATCAGACAGAGGTGTCTGATTAAAATGTCTGTAAAAACAGTAGAGTAGAGCAAGTATACTTGATAAGTGGTTTGAAATTTGGCTCCCTTGCCATGTCCATCTGGTAGTTCTGTAGCAATATATGATTTGCAGGAATCATAACTACCTTATAAAAGGTATCTATGCATATGATTTTCAAATTATCTAAATTAATAAAATTAATAAGAACTCCAACACATTAATGGCTTAGAATGTTCTGGAAAAAGTTGCATTGCTCAGCCTCAGGGTTTTTGTTATTGACCACATACCTTTTAATAGACATTTTTATTGAAGTATGTCTGCTTTGTTCTTTAAATATGACTAAGAATTCTTCAAAGGAAGGTAACAATCTTCTTTATCAACCATTGTTCAAAGTGTAGAGAATCAGATGCCAGTCTCAGGAAAGTCTTTGTTTTATATTTATTTGGTTTGTTTTGGTGTGGTGGTGCTTTTTTTTTTGTTTTTTGGTTATTTTTTTCTACCATTAAAAATGAGAAAAACTAACATTTTATGATGTTTTCAACAATTTTACCTTTCTCTTTTGCTACGTATATTGCTTTTTACTGCTAAAACTGTACAGACTTCTAATTATATATGATCTTCTACTTTTTAGCTAAATGTATCTGATATAACATTTCATATACTGCATTGAAAATAGGATAAAAAGAAATATTATAAAAAAGAAAGATAAAAGAAAGATAAAAGAAGATCAGTCAATGCACACAAGTTAACATACATACATTCAACACTCAAGTGTGTAACCTTTTAAAATCCTTTTTCCCACGGAACTGTGTTGGAAGAAGAAGGCTTTGAAGTTGTTGAAAAGATACGATCCCACCCCCTTTTTCTCTGAGACATAATAAAAAATGTTTGTAGATAGGAATGAAATTGAAGCCATCTTCTTGTAACTCTGAGTCTTGTAGGTGGGACTGACTGAACCTGTGACAGACTTCAAGATGCTTGAGGATGCAGATCAGATATGTGCATAGGGAGAAAAAAAAGCTAAAAGCCATGCCAGGGTAAACAAATGCAATTTCAAATGCACAATCATTTCAGCTGGCATTTATGAAAGTAGTCACAAAAAGGGAAGATGAGATTTTTTAAAGACTTCCTCAAGTCTTCAATAAAAAACTTTTTTTTCCAAGTGACTTAACAGACATAACATGATTTGACAACCTGGGAGCCTTCAGTTGCCCTGCAATTGTATCTCAAATGTTAGTTTGACACTTCCCTACATGGACTTCTTTGTGAATGCAATTGCATTTTATGAAAGTCTCATAATAATGCTGAGCTTGAATCATTGCCAAACCTACTTGTTTTAATGTAAACAGAAGCATGTGATATCTTTACCATCATTTACTGGAGATGTTAAGACCTTGATTCCATAAAGCATTGAAAGACATGAACTTGAGATCTTAAGCCATGTTAAACAGGAAAGGAGACCTGCATGATTAAAATCAATTACATGCTTAAATGCTTTTCAGGATCAGAGCCAGCCTGGTTAGCACTCAGCATCATACTACAGAGAAGTAATTTTGTATTGCCTTTATATATCTTGTATTTTCCTGCAAGACACCTCTGACTGTTCTATATTTCTCAGTCTGATGAGGTTTAGCAAGTAATTGAGGCCTCTTTCCAGGTCATTCAACAGCTTACATATAGTTGTATGGTTAGTCACAAAAGCATTTCTTTTTCTGAGCTGCCCTTAGAAGCTCTTCTGACATGGACTTCTTTGCCAGAAAAGCTTCTTTTTGCTTTGCCTTCACTCTTATCCCTCTTACATCTCATTGCTAATTAGAACAAATAGACTGAAAAAACTGTTACTGATTTTAATGCACAAAGTTATATAGTATAACTTTAAAGCACCTGATTTTCTAACAAAAACCCTGCATCTACTTTTGTGAAAATACATATTTTCAGTGTATGGTAGGTCCCTTATTAAACTGAGAAGAACTCTTTTTATTGCAGCGTTTTCTACCCTTTTCTACAAAAAATTATTTCTGCATTTTTCTCTTTAGCTCATTGCTTGCTTCTAAAGGGATTAATAGATTTTAACATTTTTATTTAAATTAAATACAAAATTACTATAATCTGGAGTAAATGCTGCTTAGTATGAGAATATTCTGAGAATATGAATAATTTACCTCAGACTCGTTGAAGCTGGTATTTCTAATATAAACTAGCTTTCTAAACTTCTTTTGTAGTAATTTTATAAGTGGTGCCCCACCACTGTGCAGTTCATTTCACCTCTCTAAGAAAACTTTTTTCAGACTATATGATAGCTTTCAGATTATGTGCTAGATTCCTGTAAATGGTTACATCTATTGTCTTAAATATATCTAATTTATTCCCCAGATGTCACTTTCTGAAATGACAGCTATTGAATAACAATAATTCAGTTTTCTAAATATCCTCACAGTCTTACAAAAAAGGAGGCTGGAAACATTTTTTCCCTTCTAATTTTCAGTTTTCTTCAGTTCACAGGCTAGGACCTCTTCCCTTCAAAATCACTCAAATTCTAATGAAACAAAATAATAATTATTTACACAGTAGTGGCCTTATTTTCCATATGCTAATCATTCTAATTTCTCCAGGAATTATGTGTAGATATAAATTTTATCTGACAAGGCTGCTTTCCTTCTCATTTATGGCATCTCAAATTGTTCAGTGTTTCACCAGATATGGATTGTTTCAATCAATGTGTGTCTAAGACCACAGTGCAGCCTGGGCAAGAGGAAGGGGAGGCACCACCACAATACAATACAGCAAAATTCTCGACAACTCTGAGAAAACTCACCTGATAAATTCCTTCAGTAAAACCAGTGTAGTTGTACTGTACAAGTACTTTTCTAGACAGAGAAGTTAAATCACAAGAATTATTATATGGCATTAAAATTTAATTATATTTATGATTTGATGCTCCACTTTATATAGTTTTGAGTGTATATGTAAATTATTACTTTATATAAAATCATACAGTTATATGTTATTCCATATTTTATAACACCTTTTATGAAATCATTATTATAACACATTACATATTCGACATGTAAATATCTTCCTGGCATAAATATACTAAGTAGTTAACCAAGCATTTTATTTTCAATTTCTTCTTGTTATGGAATAAGACAGTCTCCTTCACCTGACAATGACAACAAATGACAGATAAACCATTTTGAAACATGAACAAGACCTTTTCTGTACTTGCAAATCTAGCCTCAAACTGTTGGGTCTTCTTTTTTCAGTGTATTAGATTACATGATATCTGTTTTGCTGCCCACTGTCTCCTTAAAGAATATTCTGCTTTTTTGGTCTACAAATATGTTATCTCCTTCTACTGAATACTTTTAACTGAGTTTATTTTTTCTCAGACACATCAGCTTGCATTTACAATGATTGAATGAATTTCTGTTTGTTACCTGCAGACATTTTAGAATTAAAACCTCTCCTGTCACTTTGTTGTCTTTTTATTTTTATCCTAATATCAGTAATGTCTCCCATTTTTGCACTGTTTTAGAATTGAACTTCTTTGCATTTGGCTTTTAATTCAGATAATTATTTAAAATAATACCTTATGCCAAATATACAGAAGATGCTCAAAGATGACCGAAACCAGAGAGTATTTTCCTTCCTCAGTTATGCCATTAGGCATTGTGCCATTTATTTTTTGCTGTCTTTGCTTTTGAATTTCCTGAGCTTTTTTCAGGCAAAACTAAAATACACAGTGTGAAATAACCAAAGGCATTTATCAAGGTTGTATATCTAGGTTTGAGCCACAGAAGCAGGAGGTATGTTTCAATTACAGCCATGATGAAGTTTTGGGTTATATTCTTAAAATCATTGCCTAAATAGAGATCTAAAATAGAATATAGGAAAAGGCCAAGGGAGATGTCATGGTTTAACCCCAGCCAGCAGCAAAGCCCCATGCAGCTGCTCTCTCTTTCCCCCATCAGTGGCATCAGGGAGAGAAGTGGAAAGGTGAAATTTGGAGAACCCATGGATTGAGATAAAGACAGTATAAAAGGGAAAGCAAGAGCTGGACACAAAAGCAAAGCAAAACAAGGAACTCATTCTCTGTTTCCTATGGACATGCAGGTGTTCAGCCACCCCCAGGAGAGCAGGGCCCCATCCTGTGTGACAGTGACTTGATTTCATAAGAAGAATCTCTGATCACCTAATGAGATGAGGCAGAGGACTTTGCACAGAAGGAGTAATAAGTATCCCCTGATTAAATATTCCTTGATAGCATTTCTTGGTCCAAGATTTCTCTTGGTTGAGAAATTCCAGAATAAATGAGAAGAATCAGCTTACTACTATAGCAGAAATGAATAAATAATAATGAATTACGGACTGCTGCAGGTTCTCATCATGCAGGTTCGGAGAGATCACTGACAGGAGGGCTAGAATGGTCCAACAAAACTGGGCGCAGGAGCAGCTGAAGGAGCTCATGCTGTATTTGGCTGCAAGTGCATATCCTTAGCACAACTTCTCTGCCACTGTGATAAAGATTTATCACCTATGCACAAGACTGTGTGCAAATTCAGTGGCATCACAACATCTTGACAAAAGTGTTGGTTTGGCCCAGCTGAAGAAAATTTTTGAGGAAAATTCACTCACCCGAATATATTTATATTGCACTTCATAGCAGCCTGAGTGGATTGCAGACCAAAAAGCCTACCAGTGTAGCCATAGGACATTGTCCAGGACTTGTGAGACCCTGAGTGCCTGAGCACAAGGTCTCAGCCTGTGAGGACTGTCTGGCAGCTGTCCCTGAGGTGGTGTATGGACACATCTGTGAAGAGGCGGCAAGCTCTGGAACTGGCCACTCAGAGTTTTCAATGATCATGGACAATAATAATGGGCAATAACAATTAATGATGGACAGCCTTGGGGGCAGAACTAGACAGGCCAGTCCTATCTGGGACAGCAGAGCACCAGGACATCCCATGGGCATGGAGGCACAGCCCTCTCCTTAACCCTGAGCAGTTAGGTGGTGTCTAGCATTAGGTGTTATGTACATCACAGCAAGACAGAAACAAAGAATTTCAACAAAGTGTTCATAAAAGAGATATTTTTAAAATAACACTGCAATTGTTACAAAGACAAAACTGTCGGAATAGTATTCAGAGTAACATAGCAACACTTTCCTTCACCTTTCCTCTATTTCTTCTATGTAATATTTCCTTACAGAAACACTTTTAGTTAAACTTTCTCATTTGGGCTCTGTTACCATCCCGAACTCAGGCCATCTGTCATTCAGCTCATCTGCTCTTACTGGTGAAATTGACCCCAGAAGTAACATCTGAAGTCTCTTAAATTTTGGGGCATATGGCATCTAAATCCAATTTGTACAGCTCAAAGCAATCACTACTGGTATCTCATCTGAGTTATTTATTGCCCAAATACCTTGTATTTGTACATATATACTTAAGTCCATGAACACTTCCTTTGGAAAAAAAAAACTTATTATCCACCTTATTCCCTTAAGGCACTCTGTTTCTTATTTATCATCGCTTTGCCCTTGGAGGCATCTATGTCTCTAAGAACCAAGGACTCTTCAAACTACCTTAACGTGAATGTGTAGTACTATGAAATTTAAAAAGTATTTTCAACATTAACTCTGAAATTACTTTGGTTTTGTCAAGATCCATAGAAGAATCCAAAGACAAATTTTATTATTTAACATTACAATTATATCAGAAATCCTTGACTTTATTTGGCATGACTCTTCTTAAATTGTCCTATCTTAAAAGCACATTTCAACAATGGATTGGTCCCAAAGGCATTTTAAATCTTAGGGTTATCTACTTCAGGTAAAAATTAAAATACACTATTATGTGTCTACCAAACAGAGTGCAGTGCTTCAGGCATTCCAGCTTGTTGGAAAGTGATACAAACAATATCTATTTTGTAAGTGCCTTTTTAAATGAAGTGCCGAAAATGTGTGTAAATGTTAACATAAAGGAATATAAGGCATATGGAGAATTATAAAAAACCATATGTACGAGTTCATAATAGGTATTTCTGCAGAGGATTTGCTCTTAGAGCTGTGAAATGGTACATAACCCCATATATTTTTTCAAATCTTCCATGTTTTGTTTTGCTTCTTTTCATACCCACTAAATTTTGTGTATTTTTTGAGATAGTTATTCTTCTCATATAATCATATTGCAATGTTATCATTTTGGGGGTGTCAGTGGGTGCCTTATTTCTTTTCTTGGCTGGAAAATTTATTCTTCTGTCCCCTGCAGCCAACTATGGTAATTTCCAGTGAATGTAGTAATGAGGGCAGAACTGATTAAATGTAGGCTTTCCTCCTGTTAAATTCAGCCAACAAACTGCCTGTCAGTACCTACAGAGCTTTCCCTAGTTTTTTTTTCTTCCCAAAGGTAAAGCAGCAGGTTCTGATCAGATGTTTATATTTCTGACAGCAATAGATACTTTAATAGACAAGCACAGCTTTGCTAAATTGCACAGTTGGGTTTGGACATAGGATTGTGTCATTGGTAGCAGGACTCTACCTGCAAAGTGTGCTTCCCTGGTCATCTGCTCTGCCAAATTTACCCTGTTCTGGAGGGCAGCTGTGCTTTATGAAAAGATGCTGCAGTGCATAGTCTCAGCTTTTACAACTGGAACTCTTTAGCACTTGAGGAACCATATGTCATAGTATTATAGAAATTGCAGAATCAATATGTTACACTGTGCAGAAAAATGATAAAAAAGGAAATATTGGCTTATACAAAGAGTCATTTCCTCTGTGCCATGTGGTATAAATTCTTGTCTCTTCCCCATCGTTTAGAAAAGAAGTCTGGAAAGGACTAGAAAAGCTAGTCCAGCAATTAGACAAATTGACATCTAAATTTTATCAGCTTGAAGTAACAGATCTTAAGATTTTGAAAAAAGACTCTAGATAAATCATTAATGAGTTTGTCCTCCTAGTCTGAACACTGTAGTTTGAGTTTTTTTTGAAAGAAAACACCTCTTGGTGAGACTACCAAAAAACCGGCAGTACCAGCATCGAAATATTGCTAGTAGAATGATTGCTTGTGTAGCTTAACAAAATAGTGACAGCAAAAAGGATTTCTCAATATAAATTCATCCGGTAGGCAAACTCCAGGGAAGCAAAAGAGGTATATAATCTAAAAAAGATGTTGGCACATGAACAGATGTACAGATATGTACCCAGAATACTTATGGGCTGAAAATTATAAGAAAATGTATAAGTTTTGGGGGAATGTGATACTCCAAAAGAATAATAAGGGGAAATAAACCTTACCAACCTTGAAAAGTAAATCTGAAATGGGTCTGTAGAAAAAGGTTTATATCATTTGGTCACATGAGATAGAAGAAAACTAGAACTTTGTGACAGACAATGTCCTTTTCCCATCTGACTCCAGAAAGCTTTTTTTTTTTAATTTCCATTCTCTTTATCATTGTTAGTAACTCTTACTATAAGAGCCAACAAATAAACAACCAACCCTGTAATGTCTTAGTAAAGATTAGCCTTCCTGTGGAAATGCTGGAAATTGAAATCTTTGGCTGAATTTTTTTCCTGCTTCCAGTGGCACTTTCCTAGGTTACACACTCACACTGTAAACTTACTGGGTAAACAACACTTTCCAAACTAATTGACTTACAGTGTCAATTAGTTCTCCTTGTATTCTTTGAAGCTCATCTTGCCTTTAAGGACTGACTTTGGTAGTCTCATGCTTCAGACACAAGGGTTTTGTGACAAGGTTTGTTCTCTCCCAATGTATAGAAGTGTCACTCTCCAATGTTGATGTATTGTTAATGTTTGTTTATACTGTTAAGAACGTAGAAACATATTTTGCTTAATTACTTTACCACAATGAGTTTGAAAATTATACTCAAATTCCACCATTTATGCTGCACTTAAGAGTGCTATGGATAATGAAGCAGAAAGTAAAAAATTATCTGGAAAACAAACAAATAAACAAACCCAGGATGAAAAATGAAATAACACAGGGAATGGCAAAAGAGTATTACTAAGAGATGAATGAGAGTGCAATACAAAATGAATTAAAAGACAGCTGCAGTGTTTTAGGCTTAAATTTTGCTATCTTGATTTTTGGAAGATATGGTGAAAATCCCTGCCACTATTCCCTTCAGAACAAAAGTACTCTTCTTCAAGCACAGCACACCTAAAAATTCAGATTTTTAAGGCTTATAATTTTAAAATTATATAATAAAGCACTTGTGTGTGTGTGTGTCATTTCTAAAAATTCTCATGGCTCTGAGTGCTCTCTTTCTTGAGTACAATTTTTAACATCCTGAGGTTTGAAACTGTATCCTCAAACACCAGCAAAGTAGCATTCAGGCATGTAAAACCTGCCTCACCTAGGTTGTATAAACAAAAGAAAAGGTCAGCTTTCTTGGCCTTGCTGTGTGTAGCTCACATGACCTTTTGTGTTATGTGTCAGAAGAACAGATTGCTTGTTCTGGGCATAGTAATGCCTCTTTAGAGTGTTTCTGTGAGCATCTGAGCCTCCTTTCAGACCATCTCTTTGTTCCCTTTTCTATCTTGTAATTCCTGAAGTGGAAAAAATTCTGTGAACGCTTGCAGCCAAGACATTTCTGCTGATGATTTAAATGCTGCTGAAGAGAAGGACTATTATAAAGCAATATGTATGCTCATGAAGCGTGACTGGTGGAGGATCAAACTGAAGATTGTGTGTGGGTGTTCTGCTGGGGACATGTATTGCTCCAGGTTATATACATGCAGAAGCGCATCACAGCACCTCTCATTCTGTCTGGATCAGGGTGACAGGCAGATGCATCCCTCAGACTTCATGTCTGATACTTATATTGTATAAATAATGAGGAGGTCTCTTTTCATTTGAATAGCATTGGCTCACACAGGCAAAAATTACATTTAATGTTAGACTTACTTCAATTGACAAAAGAGCAAAAGGTAGCAGGGATCACCAGAAATCCTAAACTTGTACACAGGAAGACTCGTAAGCTCTGTGACCCTTTTTTCAATGTCAGAGAGAGAAGGAGATGCATGCAGAGGGAGATAGTTTGGTTATAAAGGACACAGAATAGATGCATGAAAAAAAGAGCCCAAATGTTACAGTTAAATTAAGCCACACACATGCACAGACACGCCAAAATATTTGGCTTGGCATTTCAAGGCAGACAGACCATATGGCCTCCTTAGCAATGCACAATGCTTTCTGCTGTGTCCCACTTAGGGCAAAAGAAACTGTTGTAGTTCTGGGTGTGCCAGATGTCTTGTCAGTCAGCCAGTTTCACATTTAACAGTGTTCTCTGCCTAAACCTGACATAAACACAGTGGCACTGCTCACTGAGTAGCCAGCTCCTTACTCTGATGGAAAATACCATTACAACAGGATATATAAAATGATAGGCATCCATAGCATCTTTCTTGGTGGACAAGGTTCCTTTGAAGAAACACTACAATTTTTCAATTACAGGAGGAAAAAATAAAGCTCACCCCCAAAGCATCGAAAAGGAGAGAAACAGACAGGAAAACTATATTAATACTTTTGCCTATTTACCAGTGCATTTAATGGTGCATTCCTCAAGTGCTGTGGCCACTTTCTGGGGTTTGTAGTGCTGGAATAAATTAATTTACTGAAGAAAAGGCATTGCAGGTGAGCAGGATGACAGCTGTGGGTCTAAAGACTGGTGTGGGTGGCATAACACTCAGTAATGAGCTTCACTTCTTATGTAGTTTCTCTGGAAGATCACCAGCACTGATCAATAGTTTTGGAAGAATCACTGCCTAAATAGAGAAATGTCAAACATCTGCAGAAGTTTTGCCTTTCATTACCTTAGTTATCAAGCCTCTGACTTCTGAGATGACAACGTGTATGCATTGAAAAGAAAGAAAAGTCAAACCTCATTCATTAAGTAGTCTGGTATTTTTCAGGGGAAAATTCACATATTTTTCAAGTTTTTAGTGCTTTCTTTAGTTATGTTGAGCTAGTACAGTCAGTACTAATGGAACAAAGGGCTTAAGGAGACCCACGTTCTTTGAAATCATAGTTGCAGTTTCAGACACATAGCATATTTCCCACTTTCATTGAAGGCATCAGCCATGCTCAAATTTGATGGATAAATATAAATAATAATTAATTTTAAAACATAAGTTATTACAGCTCAAATCTTGATGTTTTTCCAAATAATGAAAGTTTCACACCATGAATGATGTGAATGAATTTGTAGCTTGAAACACACATTAGTTTCTGAGCATTCTGGTTAGAGAACTGACTGAGAAAGAGTGAGAAACTAGTATATTTTCAAAGTAATTCACAAATCAAGGGAAACATTTTTTTCTTCTTTTCTCAACTCTTTGGTAAGATTTGCTCTTCATCCTGTTCTGAAAAGAGATGAGAGACCAAATAAAAATTTCAAATTTGTCCTTTGTCTACTCATAAAAGTTCCCATTGAAGGTTTTCCATCTCTTCATTTACCTAGATGGTGATCAGTAAACACAGAATATTACCCTGTGTCTTTTAATGGGGTATGTGGCATTTTGTTAGGAAAAATATTTTCAGATTTGCCATGCCACGTATCTCCTTCAATGTTTAGGTTCTCTTTCATAACATTTTTTTAAGTCTTTTTTTTCCCTGCTACTATTAAAATCTAAATTTTTTGGAAGCTAATTAAAATATTTTTATATACTATATCTAAGAGTAGCAGTACCTTTCTACCAACTTGGCAGCATTATTCTTAATCTCCCCTTCTGAGTTCCCCATGTAGGATAATATTGGTACAGAGGATAGCCAAATATTTCAAGAAGTTACCTGGAGAGTATTTCACAATCCAGGGTTGTGAAATCTGTGTTCCTGGACACAATCCATGTCCTTGGCTGGACATGGTCCTGAGCAATCTTCTTCTGCTAGCCTTTGAGCAGGGTATTGAATTAGGTGACCTCTAGAGGTCTCTCAAGCTAAATTTTATTGTCTGTGTTGTAATAATTTCATGTATTCATTCCTTGTAACTAAATATCACTTAGTGTAATGTCATTTGAATACAACCTCATGGTTTATTTTTCAGGCATATCTATTACATAATAAGATGAATACACATCTCTGTGTATACGTATAAATCTCTGAGTCTATCTATAATATATAGATTAATTGGGATGGTACTGGGAAATGCTACATTTATATCTTCATAGGTAAATAACATTTGCCTATGACATATTGATTCTTAAAATTCGTTAGCTGATTCTAAGGTTTGTTAAATTAGTTTTTCCAAACTTGGAAAACCTTACATCAAATTCTGAAATTTAAAATTATGCTGAGAATATAAAAATGGATTATTTGTATGATATTTGTTTTGTCAAGTACATAAAGAAAATCAGCCTAGTCAAAGCAGTGTTGTGTCCATTAGCTTTCATGAGTACCACCCATTGTGCTCCACTGTTATGCTGAACATTGTGACATAATGCAGAACAGCTGAGGAATACAAAATTACATGTTTTGTATGCATGCTACAAAACTCACCTTGATATTTTAGCTCTCCTATGCAATTATACTATCCCAAACAAAGTGGAGGAGTTGTCATTTGTGCAAACTGGGAAGCACATTATATACAACGTTCTTCACTGAGCCACTGAGTAAGTAGATGCCATGGTATCTGATTTAAATTCGATAGTGTTTGCAAGGATGGTTTTTAGAGTATAGCTTGTTCATCTTTATTAATCAACTGGATAATTCCTGTTATTTGTTACTGTAAAGCTATTGTTTCATGAGCACTTCAAAGAGAAAGATGAAATGTGATGCTGTGGTGTAACGTAAGAGAGAAATAAACCCAATGAATGTTCATCACTATCCAGATTGTGATTGTGGTCCTCTGAAAGTAATAGAGAGTTTAATAAATAGAAATAGTTTTATAAATAGACCTCAGCTGGAGCCCTTCACAAAAGGGTCAAATTGGTTTCCAGTAGGGCAATTTAGTGTCCCAAAAAGGAGGAATATTTTAGCTACCTAAAATCCACTGTGGGAAGAGGATGTTGCCACCTACGTTTTGTCCTCTCCTCAAAGAGAATTATATCTGGTGATTGACATTTCTTAGCTAAAACAGCATATGGTGAAATACTGACACCCTCAAAACAGTGATGAATTACTGCATAGACTATTGGAAAGAAGTGATTTGAGCTATTTTGAGGGAGAAATAAAAGTGGAAATGGACATCTGAACATAAGCATTCTCTTTATGTGGGGGAATTTATGGTAGAATTTTCATTTCGCAGACCTTGATAATGTACTTCCCTTTGGAAAGTGCCAGTAGGAATTTAAATGCATAATAGCTGCCTCAGAAGCTCAATATCCTCTTTCCTTAATATATTTTCATGCAATGGCCATATCAGGAAAGCAGCTGTAACAAATGATAAAAGAAAGATGTCAGAAATCAGGGAAACTTCAAATTATGTCCTCTCTTAGGAAGAAATTAATTAATTCTTATGTTTCTTATGTAATATTCATTAAGCAATACAAACAATAAATTGTATATGACTATCCATATTTAACTTTCTCCTTTTTCTTTGAAAGTGAGTTTTCTACCTATTTCTTCTGAAATATTGCTTTGCCAATCAAGAACTGAAATCTTACTCCATTATAGGGAACTTATTTTTAGATGTCTTTGTTGCCAGTGTTTACATTAATTAGGAATATAAAATAGTGTCTAGTAAGAAAGAAGTTATTAAAATGTGTAAAATTAATGTGTTTTATCAGCTGACAAAACCTGACCCAAAAATCACTTCAGTAGTGCAAATAACTTCATCCTCTCCCAGTGCTCCTTATTAATCAATGCACATATCCCACTGCTCATCATGTCAGCTGCAATGCCATTCTAAATGTTATGACTACGCTGGTAAATAAAATGGGCTTGGGTCTACTCTTTGACCTTGAGAAAAATGTACAATAGAATACAATTTGCTAAGAATGGCCTCAATTATACTCCCTGTTGGAAACAGTCTCTTGGTTGTGGCTCAGCAATGTCTGGGAGAGCACTAATTGGCACAGGTTGGAAACATGCCAGACTCAAACAGATAATGTAAATGATTATGTGCAGTGCTGGAGACCAAGAATAGGGCTGTTTACTTTATTAATGTCACTGCAACACCTGTGCCTCCTGACAGACATCCGAATTTTTCTACATCATTTGTGTGTATAGATTCTGATAATGAATCCCTGCCGATTCAGTAACGATTAACAGCACAAAGCTTCATGGAAGATCTGCAACCTAATATTTGGTGTCCTGTATCTGAAATGCTTCTAGGGTTACAGTGTTCTCTGGTAAGCATAGGAAGTAACTCATTTTCTTTTGATCCTCAAGCAGAGTGTTTTAAATGAGAATGTTTTAATCCTGATGTTGCTTGAAATTATTTATCTTTTGTCTGTGGTGAAGGTGAGTAAAATCACATGCAGGTACATAGCTGTGTATCACTACATCAGTGCTGTACTTGGAACATCCATAAACCCAGCATTATCCACCAGTGAACCATATTCCCAAGCACCACATTTAAGTATCTTTTAGGTACTTCCAGGGATGGTCACTCAGCTACTTTCCAGGGCTGCCTCTTTCAAAGCTTGACAATAATTTCCTTGACTTACAGAGAGGACTTAATGTCTGTATGCTTCATTGCACATAAAACCATTGCATGGGCTCCTGCCTTTTCAATCAGTACTGCTATCTGAGTCCTCACTAAGCATAAGGTGGTAGGAAAACCAAGATTTGATCTAATGCTAATAAGGACTCTCATGCTTTATGCTAGTTGAAAGAGATTCTTTTCTCCTTTAATAAAAAGCTACATTTGCAAGACATAAATTTCGTTGTCCATTCATGGAAATGTTTATTTTTGTTCCAGAAGAGACTTCTGAAGAGGTGAGAAAAGACTAGAGCTAATCTGAAACGTTGTGTAATTAATGATTTTGAAAAACCCAATTTTTGGATGCTGGTCTAGGAACATATTTGAAACCACTAATGCATAGAGATTGGTTTCTTGGTACTCTGACTGCAAGTAAGCATAAGAACTAAAAATAACAGAAACATGGCAGATTCATTATTCAGATTCTGAAGTCTGCATAAATATTGTTCCTTCCTGAATATTTGCAGTTTACATTGCAATCTACTGATTATCATCCTGCAGACACTGATCCCTTCTCTCTGGTGCCAGTGATAGGACCCAAGGGAATAGCCTGAAGTTGTGCCAGGGGAGGTTTGGGTTGGATGTTAGAAAAAATTTTTTACCCAGAGAGTGGTTGGGCACTGGAACAGCTCCCTAGAGAAGTGGTCACAGCGCCAAGCCTGACAGAGCTCAAGTATTTGATCAGTGCCCTCAGGCACATGGTGTGATTCCTGGGCATTGTGCTGTGCAGGGCCAAGAGTTGTGCTGAATGACTTTTGTGGTTCCCTTCCAACTCAGCATGTCCCGTGATTCTGTGATTCTGTGATGTACTTAACAGAACTTACACATCAGTGATTACGTAGATGTACATTCATATGCCATATAAAGTACAACATATGTAAACTGTATGGTATTAATGATTCTCCATATTATCAAGATTCATGTAATATAATTTCAGGCATCAAAAATTAGATTTTTAGTGCAAGCCTCTAAATTCAATGGAGGGAAGGCAATACATGTTTTGAAAACTGATTCACTCCATCTTAATATAGACACAGACAGATGGTATCTGTCTCTCTGTTGACTGTAGCTAAAAGCTACCTTAAACTGTCATATGACTAAACACTGTATTAAGCCATGTTCTAATCACAGATCTTGATTCATTTAGGCGAGACAGTGGCTGATAAGTAATGTTCAAGCTTGGTGAAATCAATCCAGCTTTAAAGTACACAAAAACTTTATCACAGGAGAGGCTTTTTGGGGGAAGCTGTTATTTTCATAAAGGCTTTGAAACATATAAGGTCAGATTCTTCGCTGACATAAATCAGTGAAATTGAATTCACTGCCAACCTCACTATTTATACCAGCTGAATCTCTATCCCATAGACTTTACTAATGTGACATCTTTATGTATGTGCACGGTAATTGCAGCTAGAGCACAATTCTGGAAAGTCTTCTGTGCATGACATTGCCAATGAACCCAAAATGATCCCTGTATGAGTATGGCTTCCCGTATGTGAGGCTTAATTACTATTTTAACTAATCTATTTATTTTTAATTACTGCATAATTTTTGTAAGGATGAATAATATCAGGAACAAGCATGTTGCTATTTGTTTTCACAGCTGATTTTTCTCCAGATACCAATCAAAATACATTTGGATGGAAATGGAAAAAAATTATATAGCTTAATATTTTCTTGGTACAGCTGGTCATGCAGAGATATTAATATATCTTATTGGAGCTGCTACACCAGGGTTAATCTGATAAAGCTCTCAAGATGAGCCTGCTGTTTATCCTGTTGACACAAAGCATTAAGTCTTTCATCACATCCTGCTCTTGTGAGCTACATGGGAGATATTCCTGATGCTCCGAGTAGCAGTAAGGAAGACGTCACTAAAGGACCTAGCTGTGCTGGTCAGCTGAGCAAGAGGCTAACCTAAGGAAAGTAAACCAATTAAAGATAATGTGCCAGTCAGAAAGAGGAGTTTGCATTTCCAGAGGGGGAAAAAACCCAGCAACTGGTTTTCCCCCCTTCCTCCTTTCTTTTGTTAGGATTGTGGCTGTAAATGCTAGCACAAACGTAAGCATAATTGGAAATGATAAGAAGAATTGATTAAATGAGAATTGGTGCTAAATAGTGCCTGTCATTATTCTTTGAATATCTGATGATCTTCAGAACACAATAATTTGGCAAGTATGTAGCTGATGTTTGTTTATATGTGGTGTTCAAATCTTATCTTTGAGTCTCAAGGAAAAAAACCATTAACACTGAAAGACAACTGTTCTGGAAAGCCTCAAAGAAAAGAAAGATTTGTTTCTTACTGTTTATTATGACTTAACAATATTTTCAGAGAACTAGGTAAAATTTAACTTAGTTTGACGTAGTTAAACTTTAAGACTCATAGCAGTGCTTAAATTTGTGCTTTATGGGTAATGATCAAGCACAATATTTGGATAGTATGACCACATTCCCATGTGAACTCTGGGAAATTTTTTCCCATTGGCTTCAATGCTGAGAATATAGAATTCAATGCAGCATATAGAATTCATTAGTTCATAACAGTGATACTGCTTTTCTAGGTCTTGAACCTTAGAGAATGACTGATTATAAATGTTCAAATTCAAGCAAAAAATCCTTTCTTGAAAAATACTTGTAACTTCAATAATAAGTCCTAATCTTTTCCAATCAATATAAATTGGTGCACATCAACCTGAATATTTTCACCAATGACATAAAGCAAATATAAAATAGATAGAGGTTAAAAATAAAAAAACATTGAGTGGAAAAATCAACAGTAATGCAACTTCTGTGATAGGGAAGGCCACTGAGTGGCACAATGCCTATGTAATGGCACAGAATGAAATAATGACCGACTAAGGCTATGTAGTGTCATGTCTAATGCTTGGCCATTTACTTTTAGTATCATTAGGATTTTCCCTCCATGGTAGATTTTGGAAGACATTTACAAAAGTTAATCCTATGGAGTATAAAGTAGTTCTTCCTGTAAGCAAATTTAAGAACCTTGTCTGTCAGCTTCACTGGATGTAATACAATAAGAAAGGTTGATGCCAGAATGTATCTTATCTACAACATGCATTGTTTTGTTTATTCTGTCAAGTTCTTTATCTAAGATAATCATGAAGCACTTTCCATCACTTATCATGCTTCAATCTCTTAGTGCATCTTGACATTGTTTTATTAGACAGTCATCATAACTGTATACAATGAACTTGAATTTGTAGTTTAGGTAAAGCTTAAGTAGCCCTTCTGGTTACACAACATTTAAGGGCTGCTGCCACTCACCAACGGGATGTGCCCATGGACTGAATTCTTTCTGCAACTGGTGGAGGGAGTGAAGTATAGAAAGCTGGAATTTAGGCCAAATTCCTGCTCTCGTCGTTTGGGGCTGAATTGCAGAACATTGTGCTATGCAATGAGTCTCTCTTGAACAGGAAGAGGCAGAAATCTATAAAGATTTTTTGTGTCCTTTATGTTCAGTGGACAGATGTTTCTTTGGAGATCTCAGAGTCACAACTATTCATTGACTAGTAAGCAAACTAATGCATTAACTCAAAATCAAGTCTGCAGCAGCAATGGAGATGCAGGTCAGAGGATGTGTTAGATGAGTGAAATCCCATGTCACACTTTATTCTTCTCATTCTTGCTGTGATATTTTCCTGAAGTTTAAGTTTCCTCACCTACTGAAGCCTATCCAGCACCACTCTCCTGTGCGAGTAAAGATATTGCTAAGAATAAATTAAATTTCTGTGGTGCCTAGACTCTACTAATGATCAAGGCGCATCACATAACCTACCGGATAATTAAAATCCACAAACAAATTATCTTAAAGTGACATTAAATTAAAAATTAGGTAAAATACAAATACCAAGTAATTGTATTCTATTAGATAACATGAAGTTACAAATAAAGGTGAGCTCTCTAATTAAACAGAGGTTTTATTCAGTTTTAAAAATTGGGAAAGAAAAGACGTAGTTGAATAAACATTATAATCCTGCAAATACAAGGCTGATAACAAGGACATGTAGCTTGCTTTTTATTTTTCCATATAGATAATTTAGAAAGGACCGTGAGTGATCCAGTGTTAAAGACAGAAAATATGAGAATATAGTTTCAGGGGAAAAAGTCTATTTTTGATCTTTTTCAAACATTTTCCTTAAAATATATTATCTGATTGAAATGTATAAATATTAAAAATAAAAGCCAAATTTTCTGCTGGAGAACAACCATATTGCTCCATGGATGTAGGCAGAAGATCTGGTAGACAGAGTGACTCCCTGATCATTTTGTTATTTTGAGCTTCATGTGTTTTTATTTCTCATAACTGGCCAAATCCTTGATTGATACTTATCATGATTTTCATGACAGCAGCGTCCAGGAGCCTCAAATTGAATATAGGATCAATTGTGAAGCGCAGTATACAAGATAATAAAAAACAATCCTCAAGTCCTTGTATATCAATTTAAATTGGACATTTGAAATGAACGAGGCCAAGAGAAAATGGGAAACAAATAAAGAGCTATTTTAGGTACAAATTATGCCCATCTTACTTTAGGTGTTTAATTAGGGTAGCATCTTTTTTTATGGTTTTTATCTAGATGTATTATCTGCACCACAACTAATACTGACTTAATGAACCTGAAACTGCATTTCTTTTTCCCCATTGTTGCCTTGGCACCCCAAAGTTTCTTCATTTAATATAGGAACATATAGAAACTTAAAAAGTGAGGGAACACATGTAATGTGTATACTCTGTATATCTTACAAAAGTGAAGATGTAAAGATGCATTATTACTGGTGGTAACCCTAAAATAAAAAAGCACCTCCCCCTTCAGGAAATTAGGATATGCCTTTTTAATTCTTTTGAACTGTTAACATTAGAAATTTGGTAAAGATACAAAAGTCTATGGAGCTCATGTACTCTAAATCCCAAAACTGGAAGCAAAGAGTACAATAAAACCACAATATTTATCATTTAACAATTTGCAAAATAATATGGAGATTGAATTTCCTATGTAAATTATTCTTTTTATTCAATGTTTCGGGACTATGAGTTTACTCTGTAAGAAAGAAAGGTGTAGCTCAGTCACTTGATTTTAGTACAGATTTTGTAAACTAAAACAAAGAAATGGAAGGGAGGAAGATTCAAGGTAAAAGAAAATCCATTTGTCTGTAAATTATTATATACAGAGGGTAAACTCCTGCACCAAAACAGATGGCCTGCAACTACAAACAAATTATCATGTAGACAGTCATAACTGAATACAATTAAATGGGAATCTAGATATTAATTAGGATTTAAAAGTAATATCATGAGTAAAAAATTGCATATTTCTGGAGCATAGGGAAGTTGGATTAAAGGGGAGGGTCTATTGACATTTACATTGGAATTTGACATACTAATAATTATGAGTCACATGAAGCACTGCAGTGGAGAGTATCATATTTTGTGTATGCTTTGCATGGAGGTCAGTTCTAATCTACTGCCTTAGAGTGGGGACTGGCCTAAGTGATGAAATAACAAAGATTTTTCTTTTCCCTATATGCTACCTGGGTTTTCAAATGTATTTCCAAGAATATTTTAAGTGCATTGGTAAGTATTCTAAAATACAAATGTATTTCCAAAAGTTGATATATTTTCTATCCAAAAAAGAGTTGCCTCTCTGAACAGAAGTGCTATTGTTATCCTGTTACATTTTAAGAGTACTTCTTTTCGGCAGAGAAGGTGACAGTCTGATTAAAAAAACCTCTATGAAGACTGTGGAGATGGAGAATAGAACCAAGAGCAAGCAGTCGTTCTTCTATATATTAACTTGGAAATGGGAAATAATTTTTACAAGAGCAGAAGTTTAAGACCAAATTCCAAAGCAGAAGTTGTGTTTTGCCTTTATAAATTTCCTGTAGTTGTTTAAGTTGAATGAACAGTTAACTTACTTTTTGCTACCATTTTATACTACAAGTTAACCCCAGGATGGTGTAATATATCATCATTGCTCACAGATGTCCATAAGCTTTGTATGGAGTTTGTGACTCATTTGGGGCTTGCCAGGTCTGTTCTGCCTGAGCTTTGTTTTACTGAACTTAGCTGTGAGGACAACCTAATCAACCAGGTGTTTGTACCTAACCTGATTTGTTTGTTCTTATTTGGTTTTGCTTTTCTTTAAATCCTTGTGTGGTGAAAAAAGTAGTTTCATATATTAGACATTTTAAATCTTTTTAGCAGTGCAACTTAAAAGTGTTTACTGCCCTTTCACATAAACGCCTCTGAACAAAAGAACGATAGTGGAGCTGAATACCTCTTTCCATTTCTTAAGATTTTTCACACTCCCACTCTTGGTCCTTAATGTAGAGAGAACACAGAGGTCTTTCCCAGGGTCACTTGCTTTCTCTATTTCTTCTGAGCTAAACCAAATTTATTTGATTATTTAGCTACATATATTCTTAACCAAGCCATGTTGTGTGATATTCAAACAGAATATTTGTAACTGATTTTACTTGTTCGACAGGCCCACTGTATGCACATTCTATATTTATTTTAATTTCCAATTTTTTGCTTTTATTTTAAAAAGCTATTGGAGAAGCAAGGGACACTGTGGAGTTTTCCCTAGGCAAAGTAGGGCAACATGCTTGGCCCTGAATTTGTATACATGTTAGGTTAGGAAAAAAAGTGTTGCCTTTGCNAAGCCTTTCCTCAAATTACATTGCTTACCAAGATATGTTACTCTGCAGCAGTCCTAGTGCAATTATCAGAAACTGCTGCCCACATATATTTATTTGTTTGAGCTAAAGATGTTTCTCTGTACACTAGCCATAAAGTAGAAAAATTTTTATGTGTATCGTCATCAGCAAGTATGGCAGTCAATACAATATCAATATATAATTTCTTTAAAATATATTTTTTTCTGATTTACAGATAATAAAAGCCTGTTAAAATTCAAATGGGAAGGAAATGAGATAAACATACATCTATGGAGAAGAGGAATGTCTTTTAAGATCATATGCAATGTGACATTTTGTACATACATAAGATCCTGTTCTTAATGTCTCCCAAATGCCAAATAAGAAGAGTAACATTATCTTTCTTTTTTTTGGTTTTTTATTTTACTACTTTTCTGTAAGCCATGTCTATTAGAATACTTAGCAATGATCTTTTTCGAACACTGGTTCTGTGATAATTGCTTTTAAAAAAAGATTTTAAATGGTTATCACCTTGAAAATTATGATTTAGATAGGCTTATATATATTCTTTAAAAATCACATATTTCTATGCTGTCATTTTTATCATTTATTTTGGCCAAACTCTTTTTAAAATTACCTTTAATTTGCTGTAAATTGTGTTCTTACCTGAACTGTCTGAGCCCATTTGAATTCATTTCTATGTTCCTTTGAAGTGGGACTGTTTCCTTTCAGAAAATGTCTTAATACATTTAAAGATCTTGTTTGAATACAATCATTTTGATAGTAGAAAGATGTAATATGAATCTGAAAAGAAATGGACTGTGAAATTCTGGGGGTGTCAAGGGTGGGGTGAGGGTGGTGAAATGATATTAGGATTTTTCTTTAAAAATAAGAGAAAGTGAAAGATAAACTTGGAACTGTAGATTACCCTGAGCAATTCCAAGAAAAGAATGAAGACCACCAAATTACAAACAGATAAGTCAAACAAAGGACCCAAGAACGTTTGGTCAACCTTTTGTGATCTCTATTACTCGGGTGTAGTGTTTGCTGTGTTAAATTAATTATGTCTTTTGACAGCCTGATGGTATTTAGTGTTCTTTGAAGCTGAAAGACAGGGGCAGAGTAACTCTACCAGTTCTACCTTAATGCTACCTATCTACATTGGAACAAGTTATATTTTCTTACACAATTTCCAACTTATGTCAAGAGCACCAAGAAACTCTTGTTTTTATTCATAAGTTAAGCATCTCCCAACACAAAGGACACATTCCCAATGAACTTTTAAAACATTTTCAAATAAGGATTGGAGAGAAAAATATTATATGGGCAGTATGAGAGAGTAAGCATAGACACATGGATGATAGGGAGGCTGTCTTGAAGTGGAAGCTGCAGAATGCAACGACTGTCTCCTCATGAGTTTTCTCTTCAGATGCTGAAATCAGCCCCCTCCTCACAGCCATCACTGCACGACTTACTACACTCAGAGCAGCCCTTCCTCCTTTGGAGGGTGCCTCCATTCTGCTCCTATTACCCTCAAGCAGGTGTTCTCTTTTATCTCCTTTGTGTTAGTCTCCCTTTCCTTATGATCCTTCAGTGCATTGGGAAAAGACTGGCAAGGCGAGGCACAAGAGATTTAGCCCAGCAGATTTTCTATTTTTTTAGTGCTGTTCTAAGGAAATTATACCCAAGGAACTGTGGTTTGAATATAAAGGTATAGTATAAAGTCAAATGGCAAATAGTGAAAAGGAGAAAGCTGCTACATGACTGGGAGGAGATGGAGTTGGGAAGCTTTGCAGTACTGATAGAAATTTTGGAGACCTCAGGACAAAAATGAAAATTCAGGAGTTAGTGTCTTGAATCCCAATCTCAAACTGATTGAACCTTTCCTTTACATTTGGGAAGTGATTATGTGTTGGATGATTTCAAGAATGAAGAACTTTAACTGAAAGGCCTGAGGGGGTAAGCATAAGTGCTTTTTGCTAGTTTAAAGCTTTTCTGTCTGTTTCATGAAAACAAGATCAGTTTTAGATCAAAGAAGCTTCAGACACATCAGGCTGAAAACAGGGGAGTAAGACTAAGCAACTTCATGGAGCTCAGTTCTCTCAGTTATGGGGCTATTAACAGATATTGCCATGTGGGGATGGAGCAGAAATATGCAGATTTTAATGGTGCATTCTGATGCCTGGATATAAGCCTCACCAGAGAATGTGCTCCGAGGTTAACTCCTAGGTTTCCAAATGCCATTGATGCTTTAATCAGACAGCTGCAGTGCACTAGGATATTGAGTCCAGGTTCCTTAGCTGTGGATAAATTACCTGGGATTTATTAAAAAATATCATCTGCAAACAGTGAAAATATTAAATAGGATTTTATTAGTGGCTTATGTTGTTTTTTTGTTTTTTTTTTTTACCAGAAGGATAAACAACAGTTCATTTCCCTAACCAAGCCGGAATGGATTCTAGTAAAATCCCCAATTTCAAAAGGAAGATTAAGGCCTTTGTACTCTGTGGTTTTATAACAGAATCATAAGCATAATGAAGACAAATTGTTTTGTTATGTTGCCACAGGTTTTTCTGTGAGAGGCTTGGTGGAAATCTGAAGCTCAAAGCTTCTGGAAGGATCAGAAAGAAGAAAAAAATTGGTTTTATTATGCATTTTTAGGAAGGTTATCATCAAAATAGTATTTTTAATATTTCCTCTAATTTGCTTATATATATATATCATTATCAATAACATAATATTACACATCTGTAACATATATGTGTAATTTAAAACAAGTTTGTATAAACTTCATTATGATAAAGTTTAAAAAAATATTTTATACAATGGAATTTTGTAAACACAAGCTAACAAAATAGAAGTTTATTATTTTTGCTATTATTACTGACAAATTGCCATTTTTTGGTATAATTATATTTACATTTTCTAAAAAAAAAAATGGTACTTTTTTGTGAAATAGAAAAATGTAGAAATTTTGGGTTTGGGGAACGTTTGTTAGTTTAATGTTGTGTTTCCTAGTTATACTAGTGCTTTTAATGTCAATCTTCCTTATATTTACATGAAGATGAAGGTCACATAAACACTTAAAGTGGCATATTGCTGATAAAAGTGTTATTAAGGGTGTACTGACAGTATCTTGAAAACTTGTCAGTTTTCAGTGGCTGCCAGAACAAGGCAAATCTTGCAGTTCTGGGACAGGTCATATTTCAGAGACAGGAGACAACATCTCAGGCTGTCCTGAAAGAGATCATTATCAGCTACAGCTCCTGCTCCCCACATGGGTACCAGGAGACATCCATTTCATGTGTAGTTGGAAAGCACTTGAGTACAGCCGAGATGTATCTTTTCATCCCATAGTCAGATTAAAAGATTTTTCTTCCAAGGTAAAGTGCATTATTTTGGCACAGAAATTTTCTGTTTTACAGAATTCGCTTTTTATGCAGTTGTTGCAGACATGGGATGTCAAAACAGCAGAGCATTGATGGGTTTGCACTGTCAGGGACCAGATCATAAGAAAGGTACTGGAATTTCATATGAGCCTATGATGCTTCAAAGGTAAATGATCTTGCCTTCCTTATGAGTAACACATCTTACTCTGCACCCAAAGTGCTTCACAAGGATGGGTAGCAGCCAGGGCAGTGCTTCATGAAGGGTTTTGACAGTTTCCTCTGTTCAAATTTACATCCGAAGTATAAATAAGCTTTTGTAAGTTTTCCTTCAAGTATCCGATCTATATGTTATGCCTATTTTTTTATTTATTTTCTAGCTGAAAGGTTTTTCAAAATTTATGTGGATAGCAGTCCTATTTGTATAATCTGCTTGAATTCCCATGAAAACTATTCTTCCATAAATGATGAGCTAGGCAGAGAGAAAAGCAAGCACCCTATTGTTTTGGAAAAAGAGCAAATTTCAGCTGTTTGCTATCTAGTGGTTAGAATTGCATTATTGTTTTCCCTTACAGTGCTTTGAAACATCAACCCTAGCAATGCTCCTGTGGAGAGAAGTGGAATAAAATTATATGGGCCAAAGCCTCTGAATTTTCAGTCTACTGTAGCATATTATGTAGCAATGTTTACAGGTAGATGCCAGTTTGTATTTTTTTTTATGAAAATTTTAAAAGCCATCAACTGAATTTTAATACTATGCTGTCTTTTTATGTGATTCTCTAGCATATAATTTAAATGTTCAATATAAATACTTGTTTGAAAAATAAGCCTAAAACAAAATTAAACAAATTCAAAAGAAATTATCAGAAAATGTTGAGATTAGTGAAACCAAAAGAAAACTAATTTCTTCATATTATGCCCATACTGACCAAGTTTGCTGAGTGAATCAAGAACTCAGAAAAGATCCAAACCTCGATATTACACTGGTAATACAATGATTAAATTTAGACACGTGGTGCTTTTGTTATTCACAGTATGAGCTGTCCAAATTGCTCTCTAGTTCTAGCTATTCAGAAATATAGAAATGTGCAAGAAAATTTAAGGGAGAAACACCTGCAGAACCTAATAGGCAGAAGATTTGGAAGAATCTTTGAGGAGAAGTCAGAGATTTTGTCCATTTGCCAAGGTGAGGAGAGGAGAAGAGAAAGTAAATCTCTAGGTTATTTTTAATAAACAATTATAGGCGATTTTATTATCTTGACTGATCTTCTCATACTCTATGTGCAGAAAGACTATAATACTTGCTGTACAATAGTATTAATTTAAAATTACACTGTCAGAGTTTGTGAAGACTTGATATTTAGCTGAGGGCAAATTGGCTTCATGGTCAGTGATGGAGGTCACAATCTATTTGCACCAGGCAGTAAGTTGTTAACTGGGTTATTCTAGAGACTCTCTTATGGCTGTGGGCCGAGGGGTCAGGATTGCTCTCTGGGTAGTAATAAAGCTTCCTGAGAGATATTTGGTGACTGTCTTATTCCTTGAGCATTTAGAAGATTCCTTGAGCAGTTAAGAGGGGAGAAAATCCTTGGCATCATTTAAATGGGGCAACTGAAATTTGACAGCAGTCTGAATCATCAGAATTATTATCTCTCTTTTTTTTTTTTTTGAAATATGATGGTTTCAAGAGGTAAAAAAGAAATATGATGTAAAACAGAACAGTGAGCATGCACAAAATCTGATTAACTCCCACTTTTGGGGAATTTACAGAATAAGAAACAGATGAACAGATTCTCCCAAATGGGCAGGAGAAAAAAGACAAAGCAGAAATCCCCCCCAAAATGTTAGGTGACTGGCTACAACAGAGCATGGTATTCTATAATATTAGGAAAAAGTGACATGATCTGCAGATATGGGATTATGGAGTCTGTAAAGCCCTGAGTGAGATAAATGAGGAAGTTCATTGCTCTCCGAGATATAATTTCAAATTTTCTTCATCTCAGGAAGACATTTGGTTTCACTCTGCTACCTTCCATTGGTTACAGGCACTGCTCATGCTTTCAAGGTTATAGCAAGGAAGGTTGAAAATAAATCTGTGTTTTATTTTTGGTTTTAATGGATACTGAGTTGCTAGAGTCCCTGTTGGCTGTGAGAAGTACTTTCTATGCAAAAAATGTAGCTGTGGAATAAAGTTGGCCCTAAATTAATTTATTGCCCCACACATTTCTTCATCTCCATATTCTCCATTTCAAAACCACTACAAGTTGAAAGATGACTTCTGAGGGATTTTCAGTAAAGTCTCACTACCATTATCAAATAGCAACATGTAAGTAAAATAATACAAAGTACATGCAAAATTAAATGAAGTGATAAGCTTGGCTGTGTGAATCTGAGTATGCAGATTTTTATTGCTTCAAATAATGGCATTCTGCTAGAGGTTATTAGGTTCATCCCTTTTACTTTCTAAGATGATGTAAATGGACAGAATCAGCCTGCATGTCATCATCCCACAGTCTGCTCTCATATAGTGAGCAGCTGGTTTTCAGCAAGTACAGAATCCCTGCTCTTCATCTCAAGTATCATACTAATATAAAAGTATTAACCGCCAAGTTCGAAAGCAAGGATTTCTATATTATTGGACACTTGTGAAAGACACTTAAATAAATCAAAGAACATATGAAGCAAGAAGTGGTATTAGACTAATACAAATTAGATTAAAATCAAAATAAAATTAAAATATGTGCAGCGTTATAATTTATTCAGGGTGTAGCTAAATTTTACTCATCTTGCTATTAGTAATTGTATGGTTTTGATCATACAAAGGTATTCTTGCTACTGTTTCTATGGCGGTACTGATTAATAAAAAAACCCTAACAGTTTAGAAGTTCTGGATTCTAAAATATGTGCTATTTTCCTTACTCATCCAGATTTGGAAGTAAATGAACTAAATTCTTGTGAAAAAAGAAAACTAAATGCTCGTTGCTTTTACACCAATATTACATATCTGAAGGATATGTAAAGTACATAGATATACGTTTATATATATTCCTGATGTTGTTCAGAGTTCGCATATATTTTCTGGTTTGTCCAGTTTCGAATTGTAGCAGAATGCAATGGGTCCAGTTCTAAGGTACATTATTATAAATTGAGAGTACCATTCTAAGGAAAAAAAATGCCCAAGACGTAAAAACTTTTATGTAAAAGCTAGAACACCATCACAGGTCACACAAAGAGTTACATACATTTCACAGTTATAGCTAATGACATTATTTCATGTTACATGAATGTCAGATGCATAAGAATGACATTTTTAAAATATGTGTCTATATGGTGTGAGATCAGTAGAGTGGTAATTTTATTTTGTGTCTGTAAGTTCCAAGCCCATATGATTTTAAAGGATTTTTCCAGGGGACAAAATGGCTCACATCCATTTAGAGTATATTGTTCTTGCTTATTCAAAGCATAGTTAAATATACACTACCATTACACAAATTATCTTTATTTCTCAAAAAGAAAACAAAAATAAAATAGAGAAAAAATATTTTGAAAAGAGAGCTCTCTATTACCTTAGAAAAGAATGAATGTGAGATGAAATTAAGATCTCAAAGGACTTCAGGGAGAAACTTAACATCACAAACATTTCATTTGGTTCCTGGATTAAGTTTTGTTATTGTTTTTATCCTGGTTTTCAAAATCTTATGAGAGGTGGTTTTGGTGAAAAAGCTGAACACAGTTGGAGTCCTTTCCAGTAATTTCTTTTAAAGAAGGGAACCTATCAAACAGTTGAAGCTGTTCAGTTTTTGAATACAGACTCTCATTTTCTAAGTGCACTGCTGCTTTAATGTCCCTTACAGTTTTTAATGAATGAGCATTATTAAATAT
Organism: Grantiella picta; assembly: GCA_013397955.1. Lineage (NCBI taxonomy): Eukaryota > Metazoa > Chordata > Aves > Passeriformes > Meliphagidae > Grantiella > Grantiella picta. Next base: position 99,660 of record VZRM01006912.1, read on the forward strand.
ACGCCTACGTCAGTCAGAATCATTCTGGAAAAACTAATGAAATTTCTAATATGAGAAGCAAGGCTGGAAGGACATTGTTGTATCTTCTGTCTAGCAAGAGCAAATTTCAGAAGAATTTCCTTCCATTTACAATAGAACATGTTTGTTTTGATTCAGAAATTGATAGTCTGTGTAAAATTAGACTGTACATTGATTTTATGGTGTTTTATTTAGAATGAAATGTGTTATCAAAAATGTATAGTCAGCCAGTCTCCTGACTATTCTACCAGATGCATTTATTTCTAATTTTTTTTGCCAGTCAATGACATGTGTGTGGTACATACCAATTATATCTTGCTTTCCTCACACACTAAGGCATTATAATTTCACAGCTTTTGAGCTTGTCAGTGCAAGTTGATTACTTCTAATTTTCCTTTTATAGGACAGATTTTAGACTAGTTTCTTTTTAAAGTTTAAGAACACTAAATTAATGCTATGCTGTTGTCAGAGAGTGGAAAAGGTGATCTTTTCTGAGACACCTTGGGGGCTTGGAATGTGTAGTAGGGGGTGTGTCAGCCCTTGCTCTGGTGGCGCCCTGCCCTCCATTCCCCCCAGCCCCACAGTGTCTGTCAGTCATGGCATGCTGGAGACAGCCCCCCAGTATCACCTAACCCACCCCTGAGTGGCCAAGAGACCAAAAGTCCCACCTGGGAAGAAGGCTCGGGTTGGGCCAAAAAGGTTTGAGAAGGGTCATCATGAGTCAAGCACATTGTCCTTTAACCCTACCTTCATCTTGGAGTTTTACATCGCTGGAGCTGTTTGGGTTTTCTATGTCTTTCTATCTCTTTCCTGTCTTTCCATTTTTCTCCCTTCTTCTTCTTCTTCTAACCCTCTCCTCACAGAATGTAACACTGAATGGATTATAAGGTTTCCTATGTTCATTGGACTAAATCTATGCTGTGATAAGTGATGTCATGTTGTACTAACGTTTTTGCCAGTTTTCCTTGGTTTTTTATAGTTTGCCAGTAAACTTTCGTGTTTTTTTACCTCTTGAGAATATCCTGTTGGGATCTTCTCCTTTTCACCTACCCAGAGCAAAAAAATCTTGGTTTAGCCCTTTTAGCCCTAGGTTTGAGTGACTAGGGTGTGACAGCTGTTCCACTCCATCCATTGTGTTTCCTCTAAAAGGTGCTTTGTGTTGAAAATTTACTTTCCTTTTTAGGGCATGCAATACTTTCCTGCTTCTGAAAAGTCTGATGACATTGAAAACAAAAATATGTCAACCGCATTTTAATAAATAAAGGAAAATGAAGACTGGTTTTATGCTTGGCACTAATGAAATTTTTTAACAGTTTTGATCACTATAGCTTTTTTTATTACTTAAATTTTAATTTGAGATCTCACATAGAAAATTGCTGTTTCTTCAAATTGTATCACATCATCTTGACTTACATACTTTTTTTTCTCATGGTAAGGTATCTAAAAGAACATTTTAAGAAATAATTTTGTGGCATAGTCTCCAAATACCAAATTCTATAAGTCTGAAAGCAAAGCAAAAATACGTGAGTCTTCAATTTTGAATTATACTGAAAAACACAAACAGGCAACAATGCCTCTAGACATACTGCCTTAAAGAAAAGGTCAGGGAATGACACATTTCTGTGCATCCTGAAACTGGTAATACAAGAGGGCAGGAGAAACTGATTGGCAAATAAATAAAGTTAAAAATTAGAAAATATTTTATAGATCAACATGCAGTTGTAAGGGTATGACCTAAAGTCTGATTCAGAAAAAGAAAAAAAGGTAATGATAACTAAAATTTTAAAAGTATGTAAGTTTTATATCTTTTTAATACAGCCTAGTGAGTGCATAAAATGAGAGACAAACAACTCCATTTCTTGAATGAATTAATAATGGCTACCTGAATCAAAAGCAAGTAAGAACAAAGGGAAAAAACTTGCATTGAATCTATGTTTCCTAAAATATTTTCTCACGCTGACAGCTGAATTTCTATATGAGATTTCTATGTAAGACTTTTAAAATTTGCTCCCTTGAAATTTGTTAAAGCTGTACAATAATAAAAAATAAAATAAACAGCTAGACAAAACAGTTTTACATCAATATTGCCTCAGTGTAAAGTGGCAGAATGGAGGTCTGACAATTAAAGGCATCGGTATTCAGTTGGACTGGGCTTCTCATCAAGGTTAGAGGCTACTTAATGGGGCATAGAATGCTTATTTACTGTCTTAGCTGTGTGTAGTTTTCAATAAACCATTTTTTTCACATTATTTTAGCAGACAGATGAAACGTGGAAGAAGATATTAGGACTGATATTTATTATTGCGCTGTCATAGCCTCCTGTGAATTTTGATTCATCCTCAGTGTGCGTGCTTTGAGATCTCAAAGGGCTTAGCTGTAGGGGGAGAAGGACACAAACATCTGTCGTCCTTCTTTCTGTAATACCCTGATCAGAGCCAAGGGTATATAGAATGACATTTTAAGAAAGCAAATGGGAAAGTCTCCAGTCATTCCTTTACTGTCTAACCCCAAAGAGAGAAAGATATTCAGTTGTTACATCTACTAGTTGCTGCATTATCTCTGCTATACCCCAGGAAGTTTAATGACAAATGACAGGAAAATCAATATGGTGCTGTACAATTGCATTTTTGTGGAGAGAGGAAGTCATATTTGTTTCTCTAAAACAGTCTGGAATCTATGTTCAAAATAAAAAATTTTGACATTTTTAATCATTGTCAAAATATCCTGCATGCATGGGTCCTGTGTAGCAATCTGTGATGATTTAAATTGGTTCTTTTTTCCTATGGAATCCATCCCTCATTCATCACACAAAGTACAGGAATGAAGTGAGGATAAAATAAGGTTGTACAGGACAGGAGCCTAGCATCTTTCCTAACAAAAGATGGCAGGGAGTAGAGTAGAAAAAAAATCTGGAAAGCAAAAAATCTGCTCTAGCAGAGAGGAGTGATCTAATGATTTGGACACTCTAATGCCCTTGATCTAATCACTTCTGTCCCTGCCTGTGTTATGAAATTTCCTTTTAATCTGGGCAAGTCTAGTATTTTTTTTGCCTGTATGTTCATCAAACGTACACTCTTTCATTGAATTGTAAAATTTTGACTATTTTAAGAATAAATATTTTGAAGACTGTGTGTCCTCTGAGCTATCAGGACATAAGCATCTTAAATTGAATAACTAATGATAACTACAGCAGTGGCTCTATGCTCCAGTGATTATATAGCCATCACCTCATACCAAAAGTGAGACACAAAATCAATAATGATAATTCAGAAAATACATAGTGATAACCATCAAAAGCTTACAAAAATTTGATAATTCTGTTCTAATAGCAGTTCGTAAATAGCATATTCTGTGCTGATTCTGTAAGCATCAATCATTGTGTACTAAGGTAGTTTTACAAGAAAAAGTATCCATATTATGCTGTATGCAAAGTAATAACATAATAATATATACAACATATAATACATATTTAATTAAAACTGAAACATAAAAAATTGGTAACAAGTGGAATTTAAGCAGCACAGGGAAACTTGCTGAAATGTTCGTAAGAGATATACACTAAAATGTCAGTGAAGTCACTGGGGAAAGAAAGTAATTACATTGATCTTACACAACAACAACAACAACAAGCATAGTTAGGGCAGCACCGTGCAGTAGTGTCTGTCTTTCTTTAACTATCTGGAATCTGTAATTTGAGTCTTTGTCTTATCAGAAGTTTAATTTGTGAATTCATGAGCTGCATGTCTTATTCTGATAATCCGTTTTACAGATTTTAGTTGTTTGAAGAAAACAGAAACAGATTTTCTGGATTGATTCTCAGAAAGTTTAAGCCAATATTTATTCATAATGTTTCCAATATGACCAAATTTCCCATAAAAATCAAAGGGAAATAAAACACAAAATGATTGACCAATGAGACGAATTTTATGGAAGTAAAATAGTGTTTTATTGTATTACACTGAACATTTTTTACTTAGTAAAACATTGAAGTTTTTCCCAATTACAGGAAATTTGCAAGACTTCAGAATGTTTTGTTCTCTGAATAAGAAATAATGACTACAATTTTGACTTTGCATAAATAAAGCTGAAATGAAAAAATGAAACTATTTGCCTGGAATACTTAAAAAGCTTCAACTTGCTTCGCAACAAAAAAAAGGTTTTTTTAAAATAAAAAAATCCCCCAGTATGCATACAGATTGGTATATCAAAAAAGAATACTTTTCAAAATTTTCTTTTAAAATTTGAGTGAAAAATTTAGAGGAAATAGACTTTCTTCTGAGAATATTTTATTAAAAGTAAGGCATTTCTACTGTAAGGAGAAGCTGCTAACATCAGGAACAGACATATAATGCTTGCCAGGATCTCGGTTGTGATTGCAATTAATGTATCTTTTGGCAGATATGCAGAAATTCTTGTGCTTCTCTTTCCTAGGATAGCCCATTTCTCCTCACTGTCTCTTTCTACGTGACATGTTAGGGATGCTTGCTATTGCAGATCTGAAGAACTAGAGCAAGATGAACTAGAAAATGAGAAATATGCTAAGAAATATTTGATTCCTATTATTCTACTAGGGAAAATGAATGTTCCAGTGCTCAAATAATTTCTGGTTATTTTTTCGATACTGACATTTATTTTTAGTTCAAATGAAAAACTCTTTTTTATTTTGTTTTGTTTTGTTTTAGTATTTAATTCCTCATAAACACTTATGCATTTAACAATCTTGTTCACAAGGCAAACCTGAAAATAGTGTTTCTCTGATAAGCAGAGCTGGAGAAACGTCTGTATTTTCCCAAATGCTTATACGATTATCATTATAGACTCCCAGAATTTTTTTTTTCAATGATTCAGTATTAATGTCATCTAGACTTCTTCTGCTGTTACCTTCTTTTAAAATAAGAAATGCGTTCAAGTCCAACAGTCAGTCTTAGACTTGGTATCTTAAATCTTCTAACTCAGCAGATTCTTTCATCTGGTAGCAAATATTCTTCCAAGGCCCAACTTAAATACCTCCTGCCTGGCACAGGCATATAGACACAGAATTGCAAGCTGGAAATTTTAGAGAGGAATACCACAATAAATCAATGCCACATATAATAGAATTGTGGAACTGTTGAGGCTGAAAAAGAGCTTTAAAATCACAGAGTCCAACCATTAACCCAGAACTGTCACGTCCACCACTGGGTCATGTCCATAAGCACCACATCTACACATCTTTTAAATACCTCCAGGGATGGTGACCCAACCACTTCCCTGGGAAGCCAGTTGCAATGCTTGACAACCCTTTCCATGAATAAATTTTTCCTGTTATCCATTCTTGACCTCCCATAGCACAACCTGAGGTTGTTTCCTCTTATCCTGTTATTTCTTACTTGGGAGAAGAGACAAACCATCACCTGGCTACAATCTTCCATTGGGCTGCTGTGGACAGCTTCAAAAAGAACTAAACAACCCCAAATCCCTCAGACACTTCTCACAGGACTTCCTAAGGACTTGACCCTTCATCAGCTTTGTTGCCCTTGTCTGGACAAATTCCAATACCTTAATGTCTTTGTTATCTTCACATTTGTGACTCCCTATCATCTGACACCTTTGCAGTTAGCCAGAGCTGCTGGTAAATGACAGAGAGTAGCTTGGAGAGTCCATCTCCCAGCTCCCTCAGTGCCCTTGAGCAGATCCCATCTGGCCCCATAGATCTGCGTATGTTGAAGTGACACAGTATGTTTCTGACCATTTTCCTTGGATTACGGAGGTTTCATTCTGTTCCCCATCCATCTTCCATCTCAGTGGGCTGGGTACCCTGAGAAAAAATTGTTGGCTTTTAAGTACTGAGGCAAAGAAGTAATGTAGTACCTCAGCCTTTTCCTTATCCTTTGTCAGTGTTTCTCCCCACATCCAATAAACAATGCAGATTCTCCTTAGCCCTCTTTTTGCTACTCATGTATTTATAGAAACAATTTTTATTTTCTTTTACAGCAATAACCAGATTAATTTATGGTTGGGCTTTGGCCCTTTTAATTTTCTCTGTGCACAAACTCATATCATCCTTGTAGTCCTCCTGAATCACTAATCTTTCCCTTCTTTTGAAGTCCATTAACTCTCCCTGTTGTCTGAAGTTCCAGGCAAAGCTCTGTTCATCCAGGCCAGACATCTTCTCCAATGGATAATCTTTTGGCACATGGGGATGTCCTCCATGTTTAGGACCTGCTTCTTCAAGCGCATCAAGCCTTACTGGACTCATTTGCTCTTCAGAACTCCATATGTGCTATAGTACAGTCCCTTTAATCCTCTCAAAAAGAATAGAGCACACATCCAAGGTGGTGTTTTATTTTGTTTTATTATAATTACTATATAGTGCTTTTGTGCAAAATTATTTTCTGTTGGATAATACTGTAATACAAGCTATCTAAACATAAACGTATATATAAATTCTGTGACACTTCTAAAACTGTTATGGGATCAGAATAAAATTGAAATCTTATTCTTTAGCATTGGCATCAGCTTCATATTCTGTAAAATAAATCAGAATCTGGCAACTTGTCTAAAACACAAAAGTACAATTGAATACTAATGTCAGTCATTTTTCTCCTGATAATATGTTTTCAGGCATTGAATACAGTTATATTTATGTATGTGCACAGAACTACATACAGTTTTGTTGCTGGACAAGAATTTTATAAAGTAACTTAATTTTTCATTCTTATCTTTAACAGAAGAATAATGCGGTTTTGACTATTCTGTCTTATCATGAAAGACATGATGAAAATATTCCAATTATAAAGGCAATTTGGCAAAGAAAAACATCCAAAAAAGGAGATGAAATTCCAGACTATATCATTCAAGCTATTACCGGTAGACAAAGGGAGATGTGATTGAATTGTGATTGTGCAAGCTTCAGTTGGAATATATATTCTATGAGCAAAACTAAAATGACATCAACTGCAAGGGAAATTGCTATATTAGTAGCATTGGAAAACTTATCAAATAAAAAAAAAAACTGAAAAAAACTTTGGCTCATATAGCCTACCAAAAGGAATTTTCTCTCCAAATCCATCAAGATAAATACCAAGACATCAGAAATTATAAACAGCAGTACTGGTTATTACTAATATTATGGTCAAACTGAAAAAGAAAAAGTAAATATGGTAGCCTGAAAGTTAGAAAAAAGGGTTCTAATCCCTGGAAGAGTACAACTTCACTGTAGTAATGTGATTTTCAGATTTCCATGTGGCTTTCTTTGTTTCCCTGCTCTGTATGCTATTGGTTCATTTTGAAATATGCATTCTGCTGTACCTGAAACCTATTGGTGTGTACCCTTTGCCAGTCTTGCCTTCCTCCTCCTGGGACTGGCTCAGAGAGAGCTAGCCCTGCCCCTTTCCTTTCCCTTATAAGCTGATGTCTGCATCCGCTTGAGGTCTCATCTCTGAGCTGGCAGCCCCTGAACCTCCCCTGCCTTCCTCCCCCCTTCTCCTCCCCTGTAACCCTTTTTCCTTACCCCAGATAAACCTCCCTGGCAGAACAGAGATGAGTCCAGCTCGTTCCTTCGTCCCACTGCATTTCCTGCTGAATTTCTGTGGCTACAAGACCCATGCAACACCAAGCGCACCCTGGGGGCCTCGCACCCCGAACCCAGTGGAGATACGCTGACCAGGGACCCCGTTTTGGGTGGCAGCCGGCTCCTGCCGCCCTCCCATAGCCTGCTACATCACTTCACTATATGGGTCCAACAACAGGAGGGAAAATTAGAACTCTCTGCAGTACTTAGTTTCATAAATGTACATTTATGTAATACGGTTTTCTGTCATAATAGATATCTATGAACAGCAACGCAGGAGGCCAATTAAATTCTATGCCCTATGTTCCAAATGTGAAACTGCAAAAAAGTGAATCTACTATTGCTTGTTACAGCCCATCAGCTACAGGTTCATAAAAATATGTCTCTCAGAAGAGATATGCTGCAGTTTGGAATGACATGTTTTTACTGCAGTCTTCAGTAGTGGGAGTGAATTTCACAGTACTTGAAAGAAATTAGGCATATTTGAAGAAAAGGAAAAGAATTTGATCCAGGATAAAAATCTGTTTAAATATGTTTGTATGGTATAAAATTAGGAGTATATAGTACAGAGTAGCATTTCCCAAAATCAGCTATATCAATCTGTTCTACTTCAGCTTTCTGATTAAATAATTTCTACATACTTTCTAAAGTACATTAAGTAAATTATAACACATTAATCTCTCACTCTTTTATCAAAATTAAAATACTGTTAAAATATATTATTTTTCATTCAATTTTCTGGTTTGTGTCCATTTTCTTTTGTATTTTTACTACTGAGTCCTTCAATCTTTACAATCTTCAACAAAGAACAGATCAATTTTTATCTCCCACTTCAACCACTTTTACTGTTTAACTCTTTCATTGCATATGAATCTATCAAAAAAATCTATTGTTTTTTGCTTTGGACTTAGGAACTAACTAAACAATTTGACAAATCCCAAAAAAACACTAAGGACATGAACAACACACATATTACTGTCTACATAATTTGGAGAATTTAAAAGCTTTTAAACAGACTTTTCATTTTAACATTTGTTTATAAAGCTTGAAAACTAAAGTGTTGAGTCAAAAGTCAAACAAAAATATTTGTTGAATAATGATAAACAATTGCTTCTTATTAAAGAAAATGCTCCATGTGTCAAAAGGGCTTTTCTTGCATAACTTTGTACACCCCACAAAAATGTTTTGTTATGGTGAACAAAAATAAGAGTTATTTATTTAAATATACAAACCTAAAACCAGCATGACAAGATACACTTACTAGATATTCACAGCAGATTTTTATACTATAAGAACATATTGTACCCTGTACTTCTGTGTTATATTGAACTATGCAAATTGCAGATTATGTCAAGCTGCACAGTAGAAAGCAGTTAATAGACAGATTTTATTCTGATGATACAAACTTCCAAGGTGATTGTTTTTGTTTGTTTGACACTTCATTTTTTTCCTAGAAACTCAAACTAAATGCATGTTTTAAGCTTCCCCATTTATCTGCATGTACTATTTTTCTATAATGCACTCGGTGGGGGCACTAAAGAAAAGAAAGGTTATTCCTGGTTTAGATATGCTGCTACTTTTCTGATGCAAATACAGCTCTTAACAAGGACAATGCTATCTGTACATCATACAGTTGCCAAAAGGTAAGAGATCTTATGTCTTAACAGTAGCTTCACCTTTGTGAAAGTCTCAGTGATTTTCTTCCTCAGTTGGGAATAGGGATCTGTCTGATGATCAGAGCTGAAAATGTATGAGGCGATCACAGCTTTTCTTTCTTCTGCTGGAAAAGTGAATTATGTACTTTGCTAGCACTAAATCTAATACAGCTGTGATTTCTTCTTATATTCCCTGCTGGTTATCTTAGTACATTCTGCTCTGCTCTCTCAGCACTATGCATATCTGGTTTTGTCATGTTTGCTAAAGGTGGTAGTATCACCTCTGAGTGTGATCTAGGTTGTGCTTAGAATGAGATAATATAGATTAAACCAACAGTCATTTAGAACATGGTGAATTCGTTTCTGTCTACCTCCAAACCAACCACAGCTTTCCTTGCTCTTTAGTTAAAAAAAAAAATAGGGGACATAAAATTTATCACTACATGGAAAATATTTGGAGATATAATACATAGCGTCAGAGGAAAAATGCATTTATTAGTGCCATTAGGTGAAGAATACCTGCTCAGAGAATATTCGAAAAAGCTAAGCTGAATAGCTGGAAGTAATTAACCTCCTCTAAATAATTGCCAGCTGTCCACAGCATGAGTACTTCCCCAACTTTTGGGCCCCCCAGTAAAATAGACACATTTTCCGATGAAGTCAGGCTGAAAGAGTTGGTATTGCTCAGTCTGAAGAGGAGAAGCTCTGGGGAAACCTTATTGTGGCTTTTAAGCATTTAAAGTGAGCTTATATAAAAGACAGAAAAAGACTTTTTACCAGAGCCTGTAGTGACAGAACAAGGAATAATAATTTTAAACAAAGAGAGAAGATAGTTATATTGGAAATTCTTTACTATGTGGAGGGTGAAACACTGGAATAGGTTGTCCAGAGGAGCTGTGGGTGTTACATCATTGGAAGTGTTCAAGGTTAAGTTAGAGGGAGCTCTGAGGAACCTGGTTCTGTTTGTCAATTCAGTCTCTGATTCTTGCTCACAGGTTTTCAACTTGCTCATAGCTACTCATCAGAGACAACTGTACACATTCAATCCACCTGTTGATGCACCCCTTCACCTTTTCCTCCTGCCCTATGTCTTCTGAAGAACCTGTAGCCATTGATTGTTGCACTCCAGTCAGGGGATTCATCCCACCAAGTTTCAGTAATGACAACAAGGTCATAACATTTTACCAACATGGCGGCTCCCAATTTCTTCTGTTTGTTGCTCATGCTGAGTATATTGGTGTAAAGGCTTCTCAGCTGGGCTGTTGGCTGCATCACCTTTATAGAGAAATACACCTTAATTATTTTAAGACATTTCTCTGGTGTTTCCCTGTTGGCTTTACCTCAGGAATCCCTGGCTCAATTCCATAAGACTGAGTGTTCTCTGGTGTGGCCAATACAGTTCAGAGTCACAGGCAGAGGACTCTTGCTAGCACGCAGTCCCCTCTAACTTTGAGTCTTATCTCACAGTTTTCCAGGGACAAGCCTGATATTGTTCCTCTCCTTCATATGAACTAGCATTTGGTTTAAAGGTCTGCCAATGAGCCCCACTAGTTCCTGAGCAAAGACTCTGCTCCCTCCCTGAGAAAGGAAAGTCCCATCTGATGCCAGCAAGCCTGGTGCTGCATAGGCCATTCATTCCATTGTCAAAAACCCCAACATTCTGTCAGTGACACCATGGATCCATGCATTAACACACTCAGCCAGTCTGTTTCTTCCAATGTTTCTGCCTTCAATTTGGAGTATAGAGGGAAAAATAACATGTGCCCCAGATTACATTATCAAATATCCCAAGGCCATGAAGTCCTTTTTGATTGTCCAAGGGCTACACATAGCCACTCCACCACCTCCTGCATGAAAGATCAGTACCTGATAGTAGTCTGAGGGCCACACAAAGCTAGGAAGTCTCCTGCTGACGTCCTTAATCCAGGCCCCATGGAAGCAGCAGTTTTCCCAATGGGTTGGGCCAGTTGCCATATTGAGCCCTCTGTTAAGCCCTCTGATGTTTGGGTGCTGAAACTTTCCCTGAGGAAGAGTTGCATTGAGGAAGTTGCATTGCTTCAGCTTGCAGTAAATATGACTTCTTGTAGAGCACACAGCAGCCCACCAGAACCTATTAGAAGGTTATCAAGAAGTTGGAGCCAGCATGTTCACAGTGAGGCATGGCAGAAAGATTTTTGTCCAGGAGCAGAAGGCAATATCATTTCTATTCTTCCATCTTTCCTTCTTCACAGTCTCAGACTGATGACTCAGTCCTGTTGGCTGAACATATTAATTGTCCTTTACTGCATGCAGTTTTAAACTAGTAGAGAAGTAAAATTCTTGTCTTCTGTTTGTTCTTTGAAGACATTAGATAAATGCGAGCCAGGTTATCTAGTGCTCTGGGATGAAGAATTAAGATTTTAATGTATATCGAACCAAGTATGTTAAACATGTGAAACCAGTCCAAACAATGGAGGACTAATATTTCAGTAATCATATATGTTAACAAGGTGTGCCTCAGTAGTCCCTTGTAACTGGACTTTTCCTATTCTAAATGCTTCATGCCCTAGCATACTTCATCAGTATAGTCTGCCTGGAAAATGAAATACATACTAATAGAACTGACTATTAATAGTGATTGCTTTTAATAAAAGTTTACTGACATCAAATAAAAGAAATTCTTAACTGGACTTAATCAACTGCTTCTGGATGTGTACTTTGCTGTTTACTTAGCGTTTATAACTAATGAGAAGAATGTTTTCAAGGATACATACTCAGCTTGAATTAATATATTATCTGGTCCCTTATTATTAATCAAGAAATAAAGAATTTAGGGTGTAAAGTATTTATGGTGTAAAAATTTTTTTTTTTTGCTCTAGGCAATCTAGCACATGGAGCAGAAACAAAGCAGATTAGAAAATAACAAGATGTGCTGTTGTGTTTCGGTTTGTTTTTTTCTTAAAGTTGGTTCCTTGAATCTGCAAGATTCAAGAGATCAACAAGAAGCTGGTGCCAGCAACTTATTCAGAGAAGCAGATAAAAATACAGTATATCTTAAACTGCATATTTTTGCTAAAGCTACTCAATAAAATTGTTATTATTTTATCCTTCAAGTAATTTATGAGAATATTAGTATGAACATTTTTACAGTGTTGTCACATTGAGAATTTGACTATCCATTAATTTAATTGCATCTATTGAAGCACAAAGCAGTAGGTAAAGAGTTTTCAATCAATTTAAATGTGAAAAGAGACTGTTTTTCTGAACATAAAATAAAATCAGGCAGATAAACATTATTTTAGATAACAATTAAGACAAACGAAAGTATGAATTTCTCAGGAATAAATAATATACAAAGAAATAAATACATTAGGAGAACACATTCAGTGATGACATTGCTGTGAGAGAATTAAAATTTATATTCTCATAATTCAAAATTAAATAAAGGGTCTTCGTATCATCATTAGAATCACTGGACCCTAGTATTGGGTCATATTATTTGAGATCAAGATTTAATTTAAGTTTTAATGTTAATTTAAAGAAATGAAATTTTTTAAAGGCTTAGTAAGTTTGAACAAGCACATGTTTGTTCATGGTCAAGTGTATTTATATGTGAGGGGTGAAAAGTTGGAGAAAAAACGTATTCTAATTTAGCTAACCATCGGGAAGAGATCATTAGTATTTCAAAATCAAAAATAACAGTCATAAAGTTGTTTAAAAGTAGGACTATTTTGTGATGAGCTATTAAAATGTCTCCACACTACTCCAATATACTGTTTGAAATTACCTTAAAGAACTTCTGGTCAAAAGCAGCTAAAGCAAACCAATTCTGAGACGAAATAATGTGTCTTGTCAAATATAGCAAAGGATGTAACTTCTATATTTCTTTTATTTCTAGTCAAATATTGGAAACATCTGGGTCAGCTGACAACAGAATAATAGGGGCCATGCCCAGGGAGGTTGTGAGTGCCCCAAACCTGGCAGTGTTCAAAGCCAGCTTGGACAAAACCTTGAGCAACATAGTCTAGTGGGTATTGTCCCTGCCCATACCTGAAAGGTTAGGTCTAGATGATCTTGAAGGTCCCTTCCAATCCTTAACATCCTATGATTCTAATATTTTGGAAACTGAGTCTCCTGAATCCCATTAACCCGAGTCCTGATAGTGTCAACATGAATATAAACCATCCAAACATCATTGCAACAAAGGAAAATGACCCTGATACCATAAGGCCTAGACTCACCCCATTTTAGGCAACCATATCACATGAGGCTATTCTTAACATCAACAGATTCTTTTGACTCCTTGCCTCACTCTTCCCATTGGTTCTTATAGGACCATCATTTTCTCTTGTCTGTTATGTTCACTTGTTTGTTATGGTCCATGGAGATAAAAATAAAATTACTCTTTTTCTTTTTCAATGTTAGTAATAGCAGCCAATGTTAAAATAATTACTACATTTTGACTTTTTATAGAAAGAAACCTTTTTCAGAGAGAGAGTTACTCCTTAATACCTTTTGTAGTTATTTAACATTTGCTTCAATGTTTTTGCTTTAATACTTTGAAAATTACTCTAGACTTATACAAACTTTGACTGAAATTTTGCATTTTGAGGGGCATAGACTCCATTCTGTCTTGATGGTCGCTCATTAACAAATTTCAGACAACAATTAATAGTTATATCATTTGATAGGACTTAATTATATTTTAGTTAAAATAATTTTTAAAAAAATCTATGATTATCAAGTATGAAGAAAAGTTCCTTAGGTACACAGAACTTTAAAAGAATGCAAGATAGAAAAATAAATCCCATTATATCTAAGTCATAAGGGTTTATTTGTTTAAAAAGCTTCCTAGGTTTAAAAATTCAAAGGAAGTATGTACATTTAAATTAACAACACTGAAATAGAGCCATCACTTGAAGGCAATATCTGAATAGGAAAATAGAACAAAAAAAATCCTGGGTTTAATAGGCAGAAGAATAAATGAAGATACAGATAAATAATGAGCAATCTAAGTTTCTGAAACCCAGTGTCATTTCTCTCAGTATGCTAAAGGCAACGGGACAAAGATATGAGCTTTCTGTAGTGTATGGTTTCATTTTGCTTCCTTACTTTGCTTTCTTGGCATACTGCTTTACAGAAATATAGCTAGTCATTAATAACATAAAGCATGCCTTACAAGTGGTTTTCTTGCAATATAGACATTTATAAAAGAATTACAGATGGGAAAGTATACCTAATGGGATTTCTTCATCATTATAAAATTATCCCAATCTTAGCATTTCACAATCACATCATTATGGTTGTAGACCACATGGGAAAATCAAGTGCAGCTATTATGATAGCAATCTTTACTAACATTAGCTTGTTCAAACCAAAATTGATGGATTGTCTCACTATGTAAGAAACACCTTTATGGAACGACTTACTGAAGTAAATTATTAGACAAAATTTCTCTTCCCTACCTGTTCAATTTGATAAAAAATATATTCAGTAGAGGGAGCTGCTAACAGAGACTCCATTACCTGACAGCTGCTGTTAAATTTAGTATTTCAGGTTTGGTAGTAGCAAAACCTTCTGGAGGTGAATAAACGTATCACATTGCCAACTCCTCCTCTTTGTCCTATGGATTTATATTATACCCATAGAATTACAGGACTCTGCAGCTACCATGATCAGTCCTGTAGAAAACAGTATTAAGCATTTTGGCACTCAGAGAGATCTATGAATCTAATGTCTCTTTACTGGTATATATAGTTTTCTACCTGCTTCCTTTGTCCTCCCTAACTAGCAGTATTGGGATATCTAGTTTTGATGAGCTGAGACAAAATGAAATGCTTTCTCTACTTCTTTTCCTTTTTTTCTCTCCTTATTTTCCAAACTTTTTAAATTGAAAGCAATCTGGTAAAACCTGATTACAAGTAGCTTTTTGAAGTCTGACTTCACATTAACATAATGCCTGGAAAATCTTAATGTTCCTTGTAAATGTGAGATTTTAGTCCCATTCACTGTCTCAGCGTAGCCAGAAAGAGGTATGGATTTTCCATAAGCTTAGAAAGCTTTATGGTCACTTAATCTTATCCATAAGTTTTATGTGGTTGCCAGCAAGTAGCTGTATATCTTGATAAGTTTCTGTATCCAATACATGATGGAGCAGATCTAGTCATCAATACCTGTAGAGGAAGAATGGAATTGCAGAATTTCTTCATGGAAAGAGTTTTTCAGCATTGGAATGGACTGCCCAGGGAGGTGGTGGAGAAAATAACTGGTCATGGCAGTAAGTGCTATGGTTGAATTGACAAAGTTGCGATTGGTCAGATCTTGAACTACGGCACAGGTGCTGGGGAACGGTGTTTCAGGCTCCCAGCTCCTCACCTGAATCCCCTCTTGGAGAGGTATTTTCACAAGGGCATGGAGTCACAAGACAAGCGGGAATGGCTTTAAACTGACAGAGGGCAGGGTCAGATGTTAGAATGAAATTCTTTACTATAAGGTTTGTGCGACACTGGCATAAGTTTCTCAGAGAGGTTGTGGACTCCCCATCCGTGAAGGTGTTCAAGACCAGGCTGGATGGGGCTCTGAGCAGCCTGGTCTAGTGGAAGGTGTCCCTGTGTGTGGCAGGGAATTGGAACCAGATGATCTCTAAGGTCCCTTCCAACCCAAACCATTCTGTGATTCTGTGATTCTGTGATTCTGTGATTCTGTGATTGATTGGTTCTGTGAGGAGCTGTACAATGCAAATTGTCAATCCTGATTTTTATTAGGCACATTCTCAGATATCCTCTCATTTCCTCCCTCATCTACAGAAAATAACTCATTAAACCAGTAGATGGCTCATAAGGACAGTCATTGGAGACCTGCAAGGGATGAACCCTTGAAGCCACTGCCCTCTCCAGAGCAGCAGCTGGTCCTTCTCACCAATATACAGAGCAAGGAAAAAGGATAGCACAATAATTGTGACCTTTACTAGTGCCTGTGGAGAACTCCAGTTTCCCTCCTCTGTGATAGACCTTTGGCAGCAGCAAGCCTGTTTTGACAGTTTGTACTGAGTTTTCTAGCTAACAATTTGTGTATAATAACGTTAGGTTAACAACCAACCCATACTGTTTTAATACATGTTAAGGAACTCCAGTGTTGTGGTGATGGAAACCGTAATCAAACCAATTGCTTTGTTTTATCAGAAAGAAATAAAGGGATTCTTTTAGCAGTCTGCCCAATGTCAACACTTCAAATCTTGTTAGCTTCATGTTCACATCTTTTTTTCTCTTGTGCTAAATCTTTTATCTCAGTTTTTCTTAGCTTTGATTATTCAATAGAGCAGAAACTGAATTCCTGTAATGAAACCTGAAATCATGAGTATGAGGCAGAAAATCAAACTTGACATCATTATATAAGGTACATAAGAAAGCAAATTTTATGCAGCCAGGCAACTCCAGATGAGCAAACTTAAACCAGCATTTTAATATCATAGACATGTTTTATTCAGTGCAATAGACTTACACAGGATTATTCTTATCCACCCAGAGGTTAGCTGGCTTGCTGTCATAGTTGCTGCACGAGTACCTTTACCACATGGCAGCTCTTGCCTTATGGCAAGGAAAGCTTTGATCAGAATCCCTGGAACCTGTGCTCCTTTAAGTCACTTTCTCTCCTCTCAAAGGGAGTTCTAAGGAATTTATCAAGCCATATGCCTTAACTGCTTAATTCTATGAGTCATACAGATGTCTTTCCTTTCTGAAAGATGCTGACAATGATGATTAAAAATAGTTAATATTGTGCATATCACAGTATCTTTATCCATGTATTGTTAGAGGCGCTGTTAAAGCATGTTATAGGGCAAATGCTGTACTGCTCTAAATATCAAATCCAAAGAGACAGGATGGACCTATTATTTCCATTTCTACAGAAAAGGAAAAGATATGCTATGAGATTATATGGTTTATAAGAACCACAAAATAACCTGAAACAAGATGGACTGTCTGTGGTTGTCAGTAGTTTTCCTGATGTTTTAGTGTTTTGCAAATACAGAAATATTTTTCTGTCTTTCTAAAAATTGCATTTTTTCTTTCAGAAGGTGGCAATATTTCATTCTTTTTCAGTTTTTTTTCTTTTTAAACTGATATTTGTACATATGGATCCATTACCATTCATAATAATTAGTTTTACAGGTTTGACTTGGCCTTGCTGTGATTATTCTCACTCTAGCTCTAATACAAATTCATTCCTGTTTTTATTCTATTTTTATCAGGATATAACTTGAAAGATTTACCTTCCACCATCCTGGTGGAAGAAACAATTTCATCAGACTATACATTTTTTTCATCAAAACCAATAACCTCCTTTTACTTCAACTTTCAAGATTCATGGTCCTGTTTGTAGATGTGAAGGACCTTGTGGATTTTGTTTTTACCTGTAGCTCTGTTTTTCACCTGATATAATTATTGTTTTTTTTAATTTGAAGTTTTGAAGGTAATGATTGTAACTTCACAATCATAATTTGATAGATAGTGTGCCTATTCAGTCTAAACAGAGAATATATTTCTACATTAATTATGTCAGTTAAATTATATCAGTTACTAGCGCATCGTATTGGTTTGTGTGACTGATTGAACTGCAAACTTTGTAAGAATGAGCAGGTGCATGCTATAGAGCAAAAAAGCAAAGTTCAAGTAAATGAGTAAGTTCCTGGACTTTCTCACAGATCTTTACATTCTTTTTGTGTTTGAAGAAGCCAAAGAGAATAGTCCTTTTATCGTGAAGTGGCGGTAGGACTTTAAAAAACCCAACTATGTCTTCTACTTTCCTCATCCAGCTACTGGTTGCTTGTAGAACTCTCATACTTTTTCTTATTCAGCTTTGTTACCAGATGACTTATGTTTGACTATCTTTTGGCTTGTCAGCAGTCAGCTGAGCAGCAATCTCATCTCTTTTGTAACAAATTCATATGCTCTGTACAGCAATACTGCCTAAATACCTACAGAACTCTAAAACCATGACTTTGTGCAATCCCTAGCAAAAACACAGGCTAGTAACTGACTGGCTGGGGATCAGCTTTCAGAAAGGCCCCAGGGGTTCAGACTGACAGCAACCTGGGAATGAGCCAGCAGGTAGCATGTCTGCATGAATCCTCTATCTGGAGGCAAGGGAGGTCAATACTGGGCCATGTTAATAGGAGAACAGTCAGAAGGTCAAGGGAAGTGATTATCTCCTCCAAGCAACCTGTGTTAGACTACATGTAGAGTTTTGCACTCCTGTCCCCATGTCAGTACTAGAAAGATGTGGATAAATTGGAGCCAGTTCAGTATGGGGTCACCAGGACAGGACAGTCAGGGGCCAAAGTACTTTCAAATCTGAAGAGAGGTTGAGGGAACTGGGTTTGAGAGAAGAGCTCGACAACCTCCTCCCCTGCCTGTGGGAGCAGGTTCTTCACAGCAGTGTGCAGTGGGAAAGTGAAAGGCAATGGGCATGAAAAAGGTAAGTTCAGATTGATATGAGGGGAATTTTTTCCCATGAGGACAGACAGGTGGTGGAACAGGTCACCCAGAGAATTTGTGCAGACTTTTTCCATTCTTCAGGGTTTTAAAACTCAGCTAAATAGCTCTGAGCTGTCTCGTCTCATAGCTGACCTTCCTTTGAGCCAGAAGTTATCCTAGAGACATCTTCAAGTTGCTCTTGAATTATCCAGTGATTCTTGTCTGGAATAAGAACTCCATGGATTGAAAGCTGAGAAGGGAGTAAATGCACACAGAACTATGGTAACAAGGAACTTGTGGCACATTCTGAGGGCAAAGCCTGACTGGGTGGCAATAACTTTCATCCCCTTCAGCCTGTTTGCACCTGTGAAAGGAGCCTATGTCTGCTATGCTTGCATTCAGGCTAAATTATTTCAGTACTGTGAACAATGGAAATTCATCAGCTACCTAAAGATTCTGCAATGCTTTGAAAGTGATTTTTGCAACTATGCCACGCTCTCTTTTTACAATAAATGAATGTAGGAAAATTCAAGTAGCACTCTTAGTGTCTTCTTGCCAATTATTATACTTTAAAGAATTGATGGATTTTAAAGTCCAGTGTTTCTGTTGCAATGGCACTGACTAGGCCTTGCAGTCAAGCTATTGACATCAATAAGTGTTAGTGAAATTCAAAGTCATCTTCTGGATACATCCATAGGACTTTTGAGAAACACATCAGTATGTTTACTTAGATGAAACATGATTTATATTAAAGGAAAAAGAAAAAAGAGAAAGTCTACAATATATTTGGCTTTTCCAAGAAAATAACCTTGTAATTATTCATGCAGAAAGCAGGTAAAATATTCTGTCTGTTAAATATTAAAAAGTATGTGAAAAATCCCCATATATTCAATTCTAAAACTGAATATTAATTCATAGTTGAAAAATCAATTTAAACCCTCAAGACCAAGAATACTGTTAATATTTCTTTAATATGACTTTTTTCAGTGTCTGGGGAGAAAAAGATTTACTTTTTTCTTACTACACTGGCAGATTTTTTCCTTTGAAAAAATTTGCACTCAGACAGAAAAAGGTTACTTAAAACAACATACATGCATGAATTCAGGATGAATGCCTTGATATAATGGGCTAAATAGAGCCTTGACATGCATAAAAATGTTCTTGTCGGTGGACAACACTTTTTCTAAGCGTAGATCAACTACATAAAGAAGTACTTGTTCAAAATAGAACTTTTAATGCTCCCTGTCATCGAATCAGGAATCAGAATGGGAATTATTGCTTGACTTAATTTCTTCAGATAAACAAGTTGAAATAAACACAATTGCGCCAAGTTTAAACTCATTTTACTCAGAAAATCTATACAGATTCAGGCCGTGGATCTCCTCCAAGTGTTTACATGCATATCTGCAAAGTCATTTAATTTAATTGGAGCTGGAAAGTAGTGGTAGTCATGTTCTCTGACTTTTCAGTAGTTAATTTTACTGTCTTCACTGTATTTGAAAAAAGTCTTGACAGATATCTTCAACAGCAGAATGGTCCAGCACACATTCTCACCTCCCAGAAAAAATCTCTAAAGCCCAAGAGATAAATTAGGCTGGGATGTAAAGGACATATTCTTCACTCTTACTTGATAAGGGCTTCTACTCGACAGAGAGTGTTAAATTAAATAAGGAAAATAAGGTCTCTCTGAGTGTAAAAAAGAAAGGGTTTTTTTTTTTATATTAGTGTTACCTGATGAAATATATCTATTTGCAGTCTTACATGCAGTTGTAGACATTACATTTCTTTTTGTCTTTTTCACCTGTGCTATGGCTGTTAAATGGACACCTGATATTTTCTTTCGCGCGTCTAGACTTGCAGGTCCAGTTCTGAATCTAGTGTGATTCAAGGCTGCATGCTATTGTAAGCACCTCACTTACGGTTGTGAATTTCACTGTTATGACCAAGCTTAGTCACCTTTCTTGTCTGCTTGGCCTTGATTTTGATCATATTCTGCAGTTTGTTTTCATCTAAAATACATTTTTGCACTGTGAATGTATGGATACAACAAATGCACTGTAGTAAATCTGTCTACTGCTTATAATCCCTGCTCCAAAATAATTTTCAGCTTGGAATAGTTCAAGAAGTAAGCAGTAGTCTAAGAAATATTTCACAAGAAATATCTGGATTTTTAGGTTTCACTGGTAAATATGTACCACATAAACTTCATGTATATGTTAAATCTTAATAAATTCATAAACAGACCTATAAAACTAGCTAGTGTAGTAGGCATTTGGATTTAGTTATCAAATAGTGACCTAATAGTCCTGTCTTCCTAAAGACAGATGGGGAGAATAGCAATTTGGTGATTTCTCTTATTGAAAAATTAGTTTTGCTTCTTGTTTGCTAACAAGAGATCAGTTGCATCTAATTTTCTTTCTTTGAACATACTTTACAGATTTGGTCATTTTCCTGATGGTCTCCCATTACATATATTTTTAATTTCTTACATGTGTTTTGTTGAGGTGTGCTAAAAGGATTTGTGTATATGGTTTATGTTCCAGAAATTTCTACCTAGCAGGAGCATGTACCCTCCCATGCTGTAAGCTTATTGTTGTACCTTTTTCCTCTCCTTAGCTCCTCCCCTTTAGCTTTCCCTGATTGGCTCTTCAGAGCTAACCACGCCCCTCTTCCCTCTCCTTTTAACCCTCTGCGAGAGCCTCACTTGGGCTTTGCCTTTTTGGATTTCCAGCCCCTTCACCCTCCCTCACTCTCCATCCCTCTTCGCCATCCCCGGACCCTCACCTGTGGACCTTAATAAATTCCCTGGAAATCTCAGCTCGCAATCCTGCACTTCTTTTATCGCTGCGCCTCCACAGCAGCTCGAGTCCCCAGCAGTTCCACCACTTGCCACAGCCATGTGCCCGCCTGGTGTGTTTTGGCCCTGAGCAATTCCCTCTTTATGCAGCGTGGGGTGGTTGCCCGCGAACTGCGAGAATGCGCTGCCGCAATGTGTACTTTAGCTAAAGCAGTTGCATTTTCTTATTTTTTAAATTTTTTTTGAAGACATGTGTAACTAGTAAAAGGTGACGGGATCAGAACTGATGGCAAATACTGATCTGTATGTAGATCTAGGATATATATTTATTGCATATAAGCCACATAAATAGATTAAAATTAGAAATATAAACAGATATAGACATTCTATAGACCTGCAAATACACATGTTTATGATTCAGGATGTTAGAAAAGTACATAGAAATGTGTTAATTTTTTTAATAAATGCAGGACAACAAAAGATTTGTTACCTTGTAAAGGATTTAAAATAATATCTGAGAGAAAAGAATATTACGCTCACTGCTTAATCTGAGTTTGTTAATTGATGCAGATGTAACAATTTGAATGCTGAAATTAAGATCTGTATCTGTCCTCTCATCCTAAAAATGCAAATGGATGTAATATCACTCAAACAGACAAAGAAATTCAACTGTCTCACAACACATTCTCTCCTCTTTATAAGATACTAGATAAATTGTATGGGTCTGTCCTCCACTAAATAGTTGTCATGGATTGCTACCTTTAGATCATTCAACGCTGTGCTCACTGGTTATTGAATATGATGAGCCTCTATTTTCACACGTACAATTTAATAATTAAATAATCAGCTCTTTCATAAACTACTCCAAACTTTGTAGTCATTCTAAGCCACAAGGTGCATGTTTCAAATCATCCTTCCTTCAGGTGTTAAAATAGGTTAGGAACAACTAGTTTGATATCTTTATCATGGAACAGTTACTTTGCAATTTTTGTTCATGTTGGGTAATGTCATGCAAACAAATTAGCATGGGAAAGAAATTATCTTCTGCTGTCTAAGAGCAGGACGTTATACTGTGAGTGAATAAAAGATTAGCTGCTTGTTTTATGCTTGGAGTAAATACAGAAGAAAATAACTGGAGGGGATTTTTTTGTAAGTAGCAAAATTATAAAAATTGCTTTTATTGATTTTAAAGAAAGGGACAGTGAGGATGCTGTGGCAGTAGATTCCTAGTTCTTTGCTATGATTCCCAGATATAGATCCAAATCACGCTGTAGACTAATGCTGAATACTGTCTGCTGATGGTTCAGGTATTTATGGATATTTGACTGTCAATGAATAGTAAGTGTCTGAAAATATTAATGACTGCATAATTCTTGAATGTCTGGAAATACTCTGTGGCTAAGCCCATTTTAGTTAGAAAATGTCTAACTTTTAGAAACACCAGCTTGAACCATCCCTGCAAAGGATCGAAAATCCTTTCTTCAGTCAGTGTTGCCTCTTCTACAAGTAACATCTTGATCCAGTGGGTTTTGGAACTTGTTGGGCTAAGTGTGAATGGTATGTCTAATTATCCAAATTTTCCCTCAATGAGCTCATCTGAGTATGGAGCGTAATCAGGAATGTAGAAACAATAATAACTAAAATCTGTAATACCTGGACAGCAGTCAGAGTAATTTGTTCCCCTGTGTCATCTTAAGAAGCCAGATTTATATAGTGAGATTTCCTTGTTCTCTAGAAGTTGCTGTGAACAAAAATTACATTAACAGTCTAGAAAGTCCAGCCTCCTCACTGATATAAACTAAATTAATGTGCAATGACTGGTGCAATAACTGTACCCTACTGTTCTGGAGATGCACCATAAAAGCATATAATTCTACACCACTCTTCAAGCTCTGACTACACCATATCAGGAGAGAGCTTTCTGTATCACAAAAGGACAAGTATTTGATTAGAAGACTTGTAATCTGAGCTCTTTTTGACAAAAACCAACAACGACAACAAACCAGACATTGCTGCTTGTTTCAATTGACCTCAGCATCACCCAGTTTTGTAAATGTACCACAGTCATGAAAAATTACACTGAAGAGTACTGACTGCAAGAGAAAGAACTAAGTAAAGCTGTGTTAAAAATGTATGTTTTCAGATCATTTCAGTCCTAAAGTGGGAAAACAGGTTGCTGACTAGAATGGAATAGAGACACATAATTTGAGAAAGATAGTGAACTCATTCAATTCACTTCACTTTATCCTTGAAATAAGTGGTTTTTAATATCATAGCACAGTAAAGTAGATTTGGAGCTTTTTAGACTGGTCTCACTTGAATCACACTGTTAACTAATGTAATTTTACGAAAACGGGATGGAAACAGTTTTAATAGATAAAGAGCCTGGCTAGGTGCTGATATAGTATAGATTACAATAAACTGATCTTTGCTCAAATGTGTAACTGAATCCCGTTGTCTGACCATGGGAAATTTTGGTAGTGTCAAGTATGTTATCAAGAGACACAAGAGGTGCCAAAATGAGCAAGCAGATGAAAGAGATGACATAGATGAATGTCAGAAACAAAAGCTAGCAAATGAGCCATGGGAACAGATGGAGTGTGAATCATTGCTGTTATAAGGACTTACATTCCAGGGAAAACATGAGTAGAAACAAAACCAGCAATTTTCAAATAAAGTTTTACAACCTGTAAAAAAAAAGCATTAAAAAACCAAAGGAAGTTAATAGAGGAAAAAGTCAGGAAGAAGTAAATGTTGGATAATTGCATAATGAATAGTAGAGCACAATATACAGCAAGGAGGGAAAGAGTTTTCAGTTTCTTACTAAAACTTGAGCAGGCCTCTGAAGTGCTTTTGGCAGCCTGGACAAGTTGTAGGAATGCTTGTTTTAGCTAGTTGTAACACAGGAAAATGTAGCTGTGGACTAATAGTTAATATAAAGGGTCTATGCCTAGGACAGATACAATCAACTTCGTAATTAAAAGAAGGTGTTGAGAAAAAGTAATGTTAATATAATGTTAATATAAATAAGGTTTTTTCTTGATGTTAAAATTTATCAAAACTTGCACTCTCTAACGTTGCAATCATTGAGTGTTTGACTTCTTTACCTTTAACAGGCTGGTCTGTGTTATAAAATTTATAATGCAAATGGATTCTGAAATGATGGGACTCAATTAATTTTACTATAAAAATATGAAATACCATGGTAAATCACATATGGTAAACAACAGCTACCATCTACCATAAATTATGGACAAAAAAAAAGTCACTGAGTGATTAATACAGTGTTATAAAACCAGAAATGTTTTGCTGATAGTTTGCTTTCTAAGTGTTTCATACAGAATCCAGTAATTTTGTATTAGAAATTGTTTGGGCCCTAAACAAAGGTGGGTTTCTTAGAGGAAAAACTCCAGGTATATAATACAAGCAATCAAAGAATCACAGCAAATGTATGCCAAGTTTTTCTGGGGCTCTAAATAATCTCTGACAGGGCTTGGAATAGGAGAGGTATCAGCTCTGCTATCACTATTTGAAACACCTTTTCTTAAATTTACACAAAACAGTGCCAGGAAAGACTTCCTAGCATCTTTTCAATTTCTTTTGAAAGTACTGATAGATTGTAATACAGGCTTACATGGTCCTTGGATGCAATAATGATTGCTTTCTCGAAAGTACTTAAGAGAGAAGGATTAGATGGGTAATTAAATCTCTAGTGTTTTATATTTCCTGAGATATAAAGAAGTTTACATATCCTTTACTGCTGTCTCTGATATTACCTTTCTTACATAACTTTGTCTGTTCTTTGATGTAGTTTTTCTTTTTGTTTTATTTGCTTTAGTTTTAGACTTTATCTTAAAGTAGCGTCAATTCCACATAATTTTTCAGATAATTTTCAACAAGGTTGTAAAAAATGCAAGAGTACCTCATGGATTAATGTTAGCTCCATATTCAGATTATAAATTTGTTTTCAATACCAATCTTTATTTTATGACTGATGCACTCCTTTTTCTTGTAACTTGCCATTTTCCAAAGTTTTGTCAAGCAAATTAAATTATTTCAGCATTTCCTCATATCTCATACTATCATTATTTCTACTTTCTGTGAAATTTCTTCAGTTACACCAAATGCTGAGGCCTACCGTGCTCAAAAGCTGGACATTGGCTGCCTTATCAGCTCAAGCAGCAAAGGATGGCTGCACATATCTTGCAGAAAGCACTGTTTCTGTGTTTTGGGATGGTGTCTGCCTTTCTCAAGATTGCGTGGTGTTATTGACTCTTGTGCAATTCACAGTCTATCACTTATAGGCTTTTTTTTCTGTATACAATAGACTTGCTTGTCATTCTGTGTCTTCTATCTGTAGATTTTCCCTACAAGATTAGGAGAAATTTCTATTTGCTCTTACTGAACTGAATGCTTTTTACTCAAACATTTATTTTGTTTCTAATTTTAATTTAATTATAACCTTGTTCTCTGTTAGACTTGCAGCTTTCTACAGTTTTTGTGTTCTGCAAATAGAAAAGCAACTTCTATTTTTAGGCATAAATAACATTAATATAATTTGAAATAGCTCTAGAATCTTACAGAAAAAAATCCTTAGGTGTCTCATGGCTTTTTGTCTTTTCTCAGTATCACTTCAAGTACCTAATTTAGTGTGGGCTATGTCATTTCACTCCAGAGAGTTAAAAATTATATTTAGCCTAACAAGTTATTTAGGATCTATTCTAAGCATTGTAGGAAAATCAATGTGCCCAGATGCTTAGGATTCATCCTCTTGTAAGATATCTTTGATCTGTGGGAATCTTTACCCTTACCCAGGGTCCATTTTCTTCTTTGACCTTTGCTCAGTACATGAATATTCTCTGTTTTTGACCAGTTTTCATTGATTTGATAGTTTCTTTCAACACTCTCCTTCAGAAGGAGGCAAAACTCCCTGAAATGAAGAAAGAAATTTTATATTAAGAAGTGAAAAAAAAACTTCCCTGTTTTTTACATCTTTTCAGCAAAGCAACAGAATTAAAGAATAAAAACCATAAGAGGAAGCAAAAATTCAGATATCAAGGGATTCAGAAAGTGTATTCCAGAACAGCTATTTCAATAAATATTTCATTATTTCCCTAGTCACACAAAGACAATTTAATAAAAAAATAAAATGCAATAAAAGTTCAAAAAATTGAAAATCTTTAGGAGTTACCCTGTCACATATAAATTTTTTTTAAGTTAATTCTTTTCTGTGGACACTTTGGAGAACTTTACAGAGGGCATCCTCAGAAACTCAACTCCATATATTTGTTAAAAACATAAAATAAAATAATTCTCTAAGAAATAATAGAGACTATTGCAGAAAAGTTTGCCTCTGTAATTTTGACGAACTTGCTTCTATTCAATACCTACCAGTAATTGTTCCAATTTTCAGAATGAATAGTCAAAAATTTCCTGTCATCAGCCTTTTGAATTGCAATAGTATTTCTCTTTCCAATGGATTCATATTAAAACATCAAAGGACTAATTTTAAATTATCACTTTCTATTCAAAGTTAAGTTAACTTTTTAAAATAACTTCCTTTCAGTCACCAGGCACGAGCCAAAAAGAGCAATTCTTTCAGGTTTATAGGTGCTTTCCTTTAGAACGATGTGCAAAAATAGTTGTACTCACAGTTCTCTAATGCAGGATTTGACTGAGGATTTGGAGCTGTTTGTAATGATACGTTAGCATAGATGCAGATTCTCAGATTTGTTATATGATCTTTAAAGAGGTTTATATTATGTATTGGTTTACTAATCTGCTTAAATTTATTGGGGAGCTGAAGACAATGACAAATTTTGTAATGAAAAATATTATTATAATTTAATCAACACATCCAGTAAAAAAATTTAGTATTAAAAGAATTATTGTCTTGAATTCTCTAATCAAATTTATGTCAATGACTAATATCCCATTATTTGATTAATTTATTTCCATTTATTGGATGAAACTTTTGTGAAACTTGTTTTGCAAATTAATGTTCCTAATGTGTAATTTCAGGAAAACTTGTCCTAAGAGAACCTGATTTATCCCAATTTACTAATCACAGTCTGCAGTCCAAGATTCTCCCATTAACTTCCCAAAGCAAGTTATGAGCTGACAGATATGTGAATATATTAGTTAATATATAGAAAGCATTAGCAGTATTCTTGATGGCACTATTTAGTTTATGTACTCCAAAATACTTTTAGGTTTAAAACCTGTTATTTTCTGGTATTTGCTTCAACTTTATTTTATTTTATATGCTGCTGTAGGTCTCCTGCTACTTGTTTTTTTCCACTGGTATAAAATAATTGATTGATGCACATGATAAGACTTCTACATGTAGTCATGACTTTACTTGACTGATATACTGAAAAACAGACAAGTGGTCTGTGGTAAAAAAAAACTTTTTATGTCTTATATGGAAATGTGCAGATACAAGCCTTTGAGAATTTCTACATTTTAACCAAATTATATGATGAAACATTAGATTTTTATCTTTCCAGGCTGGATAATGGAACATTAAATCTCAAAGCTATTGTGCTTAAAACCCTGATAAATAGATGTTAATGTTCTCATTCAAAATTCAGAGAAAGAGTACCAGTTTCTCAGAAGAAAAAACACTTCATCCACACGAACCAAATAAAATACTATTTCAAAGATGAAAGTAGAAACATATGGAGAGAAAACAAAAAAGAATATTCATCTCCAGAATAGCTTTGGGGGGAAAAAAGATTGTTGTGTGGAGCTGGACAGCCGGAAGAGAAGCAAGGAAGGAATGGTCCTGGTCACTTAAACTCAGTGAGAATCTTCAGGAGAACCTTTCATTGGATAGGCAGCAGCCATCATGTAGCCTACAGAGATGCAGGCCATGTCTTTTTGCACGTCACAAAATTTGAATTTGGGATAAATTATTTTCTGAAAGGTTAGTAGGATCTAAAGCATGGCACTTGGTGACAAAGATAGAGTATCACTACATGGTTATCCATGGAGAAAGGCATAGAGGGATCAATATACACCCAAAAATATTTTAGAAAATTTGGGTAGAGACTTTTGATGAAGGAGATGGAAAAGCATTTGTCCCTTTTGTCTGTGACTCCAGAAGTCTGTTATTAGTTGGCAGCAATTAATTAAATGTTCCCTGAATCAAGTCTGGTTTGCCCATTGCAGTACTTGGTGAGTGCTCTCCCTTTCCTCATCTCAGCTCATGAGGTTTTTCATCTTACTTTCTCCCCAAGTCCTCCTGAGGAGGGGAGTGATAGAAAGGTTTTGTGGGCATCTGGCAGCCAGACAAGGTAATCCCACCACTCCTGTATTGAACACTGCTCCAAAGACACAACTGCTTTATTTTTATATTAAGGTCAGAAGCCAAATGAAGTTGAAAATTGTTTTTCTGAACAAGTTATGACTTCTTGGGCTCTGCCAGTTTCAGTGGTGATCATTGCTATATCACCAAGACAATGAAATATGTTTGATATTAAAGTAGCAACATAAGTACTTAGGTTTCATAACAGAAGTTGCCATGCACAATATCAATTTCAATTGCATCAAAGTGTAGAAGGGAAAAAAACTGTATTGTCTTTCACCTATAAGGCAATTTCCTACTGCTTGAACAGGCTTTTCCCCCCCAATTTACACTTTTGAAGAAATGTGTGAATTGCAAAGTAGATGTTATTTTGGGAATTTTCCACTAAAAAGAACTTAAAAAGAAAAAAAGTACATTTACATGGCATATTAGCAAATAAATTAAAGGATATAAAAAATATTTAACAGGGATAATACATTTTCCAAGGCCGGAGGGGAAAAAAATTCCAAAATGAGTCAGCTTTAATTTATTTTTCTTTAACATGATATCATCTTCAACAAAATGGAGAATTTGTTTCCTTGAATACACAATCACACACGAAAATATTTATAAATATAAGAACTTTTTTCTGAATGTGTGTGTTTGTTTCAATCACCTAGCATATACAAAAGCATAACTAAGCAGGAAAACTAGACAGATGTTATAATATTCTTAAGCTTTACATGCAGGGTGAATGATGACTTCTGTGTAAAGTTACCTCATGCCCTTTCCACTAAGACAAAAAAAAATCTTTGAAATTATCTAAGAACTGAGTCTTCTCCTAAATACTAATATTTGCAGCACCCCGTGTAACCCTCAGGCTGTCAATAAATGACAAAATCTCCTGGTTAACTTACACCTTTTATGTTACTAAATGACAGAGAAGATCAGCTATACTCAAGTTTGAAAGAGAGGTCATGAATGGAGAGCTTTGAGGACAACCAGCAATCAACACATACTTGCACTGATCTAGATCCTCAGCTGGTACAAATCAATATAATTCCTGTGAAGAAAATGGGCTCTGTATTGATTTACCTCTTTTGTGAAAATAAGCACAGCATTTGGTTCAGCTTCCTGTGTTAAAGAGAACTTCGCTTGGCACAATGGAGAAGAAAATAAGAACTGAAGTTGTCCAAGAACAGAAAAGCAGAACTAAAACTGTCCAAGAACAGATATTTCACCAATGTAATTTCTACAATTTTTTTGAAAGCTTGAAAGATTACAGCATATTTATTGAGGAAACAGTACTTTCTATGTTTTCACAGTGTAATTCCACGCAGCATAGCTTTTATTTGGAAATGGTATTAAGTGTTTATCAAGGTTCTTTACAATTATACACATTAATTAAATAAAGTTAGGAAAATCTTACTGATATATTTGCAGAAGGAAATTAGAACTAGCTGACATTTTCCACTGAAAATCAATGCTTCTGTACAGAACAGTCAATCTTAATGAAGCATGTGAGAGAAGCAGTCGCAGAATCGGTACACAGATTGCTTACAGACAGGGACAAAGTAGCAACTAATGCCCAGATCTGAAGTAAACCTCACCTTTAGAGCTCATCTACCTGTATTCAACAAATATCTAGTTCTTGTTGGATTTTAAGAACATTTTAAATTTATATAAGAAGGAGAATATGAGAAAAAGATATATATATATGTATCTCTATTATATATCGGTGTTGGGCTTTGTGATAAAGAGACTTCTCTTTCTCAAATAAAGTTTCTTCAAAAACTGAGAAGCTTCTAAAAGTACTTGATGAATTGGCATTTTCAGACAAAAAACATTTTGTCCAGTTCCAATTAGTGTGCTACTGCATTACTCAGATTTCCTGGTTTGAGATACAGCACACTCTGTGAAATTCCTTATGTTCCACTTTTTTAGTCAGTGGAGAGTGGAATATCAATTACGATTATAATTTATTGTTATATCATCTTCAAAGACACTCTATCCTTTCTTGAAAGCTCTTACAATTTGGTTCCTCCAAGGCAAAAAATATGGAGCTAGACTTTTTTGTCAGATGTTAGAAAATGGTTTAACACGAAGAATCAAGTGAGTAAGACTATTCACAAGACCACTCAGTCAGAACCACTTCACATCTGATAAGAAAGCTTTCAAGACAAAAAAAGGTCTGTGCAAAGCCCTGAAAAAATGACAAGACTCAGGCTGTTGACAGTGTTTACACTTATTGTTATCAATAGTGTTTTGCTGGAGATATTTATTTTCACTCTCACCAGTCTGCCCTGAATAGTGGCAGACAGTTTATGTCTTCTATGATGTTTTATTTACAATGGTGGTTCATGAGACTCTTGTCCAGAAACTCTATAAAGACAACACAGAATTTTTTAAGCTGGAAAAGGGCTCTGGAGGCCATTTGGCCCAAAACGTTGCTGAAATCAGGGCCAGCTTCAAAGTAGATTTAACAGAAAGATATAAAAGTAAATAGTGGGAGTCATTGTTTCAAGGACCTCCATCTGAAACTGTCTCAGTATACAACTTCATTTCTATCAATACACATATTCGAAATTCAAGTACAAGCCTGAAGACATATATAATACACATAATCAGAATATTTCTCACTGCTCTCAGGGCATTGCTTTTACTAAATTGCTGCTGATGGAAAGTCACTTGAAAATGGATTTCAGAGCAATTGGAAGAACCAACAGTTTGCTTCATCAATATAAGTGTATTTTGTTACAAGACACAATGCAATTATTGAGGAACTATCAGGGGAAAAACTGCAGAGACACTGTGATTATTCAGCAAATCCAACCTCTGCAGCAGACCACAAGTCAGACTGAGAGCAAAATCAGGGTCATCAGTTGCTTATATGATTTCACAAAGATATTTGATTCAACATGGTAGAATGGTCACAAGCTGGAAACCATCAGTTTTGCTGAAAACATGTATGAATAGGTGGATAGAACACTAGTGGTCAACAACAACCTGAAGATTTATTCAAGCTGATAAGTAGTGTGTGGACTATTCCATTCAGTATTCCCTCACACCTTCCTGGTTGCTAGCACTGAACCTGGGCAATAAAGCTGTTATAACCATAAGCTTCATGCCACAGGGCAAGAGCAAGTAATTATCGTAACAATCATAAAACAATAGTAGCTGGAAGAAACAAAATACCTGGTTCTTACTCTTAGAACCCCCAAAAATAAGATGTACATGCTAGAAAAAAAATGAAGTGAAATGATGACACAGGTCATATGAAGCTGAATTCTCCCTTACAGAACAATATAACATAGAATTAGAGAGAAACTCAGATTTGTTTCTCTGATTTTCAGACCCTGAGAAAAAGGAACAAAAACCCCCAACCTACATAATTCAGATCCTGTTTTAGGAATAGTGCTTCTATGGTTATTTCTTTTAAGTAAACTTTGGTATCTGTTTATAGATATGACTAACGGATTTTTTTTTTCATTTGTGTCTGGAAACATTTGGAAAATTCTGAAGCCAGGTCAGAACCATTCAATGAAGCCTTTGCTAGATGATCCAATTCCTTTCAGTTTTCACAATCTGAAGGCTTGGTTTGATAACCTCTCCTTTTATTGGAAAATCTGGTGAGTAGATAATCCCTATATGCTCTCTTTATTTATTTTACAATTTACTATGATGGATTTGAAGGCCAGAATTTAGAACTTTTCATCTGCTGTGGTATCAGGTGCTATATACTAGCACGAAACAAAAAATAGCTAACTCCATCCTTACCATAGAGAAAAAAAATTCTATGATCATAATAGTAAACATGTTTAGACTCAGATGCATGGGTTAATTTTAAAATGAAATTTTTTTTGTGTCTCAGAAAACAGGGTAGGGAAGAGACAGGAGAGAGGTAATGCTCTAAAAAATCACTAAACCATTTTTTAAAGAATTCATGCAGCCGTTTCAAAATGCATATGCTTTTTAGCCTAATTAAGCATATGCTTAAGCAATTATTGATTTGATGTTCTCACTCGAGGGCTCAGAATGCAGAAAGGTTTTTGTGACACTGGGAAATACTTTGCTATGCAGTTCTAAGAAAACTCTGGAGGCAGCAGAGTAGAGTTTATCTTACTAATGTTGTTTACGAAAGCAGATTCTTTTCTGTCAGATCTACCAAGGGAAAGATTCAGATTTAAACACATGAGACTATATGGAATATGTACAGATGGACAGATGGAAAGAATGATATATAATACCTAACCCATTCCCTAACCCCTCTGTAAATTACCACATACTCAGTTGTACTCAGTAAGAGTTGAATAAATTGACCTAAAATGATATAACTTTAATCAAGTACCAGCTATTTTTTCATCAAATTTAAGATTCAGTTCCCTTTTAAATTCTCTTTTAGGTGTGCAAAAAAGATAGTCTTGGCCTTCCAAGGATCCTTTGGTTTTTAATCTTTCTGGCTTGACAAAACATCTTCTTTATCATCTCTAAAGAGAATTTGCAGAGGAACAGATGTTCCAACCACCATTCTGTGAAGGGTGGACTGAAGAGGTGTCATTTTCTTCATGGACTTCTGAACTGAACCCTTTTCTAAAGGTGTCATCCACCCTTTGAAACAAAGGGGTTTTGTCCTAAATAAATAGATTATTGCTACAGTTTGACATATGCAAATAATTTAAGAACACTACGTATTGCATGCATGTAGATATCCCAGATCATTACTATATGAAAGCACTTGAAAATACTTAATTTTTCAGTGGTTAAGTTTTCTTATGTTTTCCATTACATAAGGTATCAATAACAGTATTAATCTTCAAGACCATTTTTTGTTCAATTAAATTTAATTTTAAATATGACGGTACCATGAAGAGAAGGTTTTTGTAGGCCCAGAAATACTATTTTTACTCCATTTGTGTAATTTATATGCTAATAATGTGCAGTCGTGTCTTCCTTGGGATATTTCTTTATTGCTTGTAAATTTATTCCTGTGATACCGTCTGGCACAGCAATTTCATGTCAGCTATAATCTGTGGAAACAGATTAGAGCATCCCTGAAGCTCTTTTTCTTTATTTGAAGAGAATTTCAATCCTATAAAAGCACTCAGAGAAGGGAAGGGAACAGAAAGCAACATATTTTCTAGTTCAAACATACTCTGGCTCTTGATTATGGACACAGTATAGATAATAGTACAGTTTCATTAGTATTTTTTGGCAAAAACTCACAGCTCTTCATGAACGTGGATTTTGGAGGCACTGCGCACAGAGCAACATTAGTGTCTACTGTCATCAGCATCTCAGAAAGTGTATTTGAAGGTAACATAGAAGGTTTAAATAAGTACCCAGAAGGGATGGGCATTTTTTAGGTAGCACCTTAAAAGTGCTGTATTCTGACCATAAGCAGTGGCTTAAATGGTCTAAATAGTATTTGTGTTTGTAATTCAAATACTTAGAAATAAATTTTATTTTACTGATCATTACCATTTTTCATATTTCTTTTCTGGTTTCAGAATATCTGAATGTACAGGCACATAAGTAAGTTGCTTCATTGAAAAGCAGAGCTTTAAATTCACATTTTGAATAATGGGCTGTTTCCTTCGGGATAATTTGAGGGCATAGACCTCCCAAACAATATGCAGTCTCTGGACTGGAGACATTAGTTCTCAAAAGGCAATTGAAAAATATATGTTATTGGAGGTCATAAAGATGTGAGGGTCACCAGAGATATCACAAAAAGTAGCTGAAGGAAGTAGGAAAACTGGAAAGGAAAATGAAAGAGAGGATGGGAGGCTTGGGAAGATGGAAGTCTGACAGGTAGTAGGTGAAAGATAATTTGGAAACAGTTTAACAGAGGATTTATCTTCTCTGGGTGAATGTGAGAAAACCCCAAATCTTACAGTAAGACAGTTTTAATACAATAGGAAGAAAAAATGTATCATTAAACTCCAGCAGTGAAATTGCTTCTTGTATTTTTCTTTACTTGATAAAGAGACTGAATAGAGATTGACTCATGTCTGAGATGAAACAGAAGTTGATTTATTAGAATATGTGATTTGTCTAGGAAGGGGAATGATATTTAGGATTTCAAGAACCACCCTCAGAAAGAAAGGGATATGCTCTGTATCACTGGCTGCCTGAAAGAACATGCCATGATATTTTGAGATGATCTACCTTAAGATGAAGTGCCTCAGAATGGTCTAAAATGCCTATTTTGACCAGAAACGGGACAAGTGGAAGTTATTTTGTAAATTAAATATATCCCGACTTGTAAAAAAACAAACAAACAAAAAAAGCCTAATACAAAACAACTCAGCTTTTAAAAACACACATTTTGCAGAAATTAGGCACAAGTTCTTTGCGCTCAGCAATTTTAAAGTATTTTTGTTTAATAATTGTTTAGGATAGGTATTTCATGATTTCCACATGGTGGGAGTACAAGTTGGGAGCTTTTTCAAATACACATGGTATATTTTTTTAAAAATACCTTTCCTCCTGTTTGTCTCATTATTAGCAATTTCATGATCACCATGAATCAAAACAAGCATGAAGACCCATGATGATTCATATAATCTCTTAATTTAGATTTTAAAGGCATTTCAGGATCTCCTAAATCTCTGAATGCAAATCATCTAAAATCCTTGATCCATTGGGAATCTAAAGATATCTGACAATGAAAAAACTACCTTTCTTAGTAGGATTTCACTGGCACACAAAAATATTGTATTACAAAGTTGTGAACAGAGGACAATTTTGCCATTGGATTCTCACCAAAGCTGTGAGCAAAAGACCTTTCTATTTTCTCTCTTGATTGGACAAACTGTACCTCTGACAAATATGGTTGGCTTTTTCTTAAGATCATTCTCTGAGCACACAACAATTTTTATAGCTGAGTCTAAGTAGCAGCACTATTTATCCCAAGGTTGATTTAATTAATTTTAATTTTGCAGACTCTGTATCTAATCTCAGTGGCCACAAATTCATCTTTTAAAATTACTTTTTTCTGCTTTCTTTAAAACTTTTATGTTTAGTGAGTCCCTTTGTTATTCAGTTTTCTAATATTAACTATAAATATATTGCAAATGTTACTTTACAGT
This sequence comes from Grantiella picta, assembly GCA_013397955.1. Lineage (NCBI taxonomy): Eukaryota > Metazoa > Chordata > Aves > Passeriformes > Meliphagidae > Grantiella > Grantiella picta. The sequence continues at coordinate 135,513 of VZRM01006912.1, forward strand.
CTGTATTCCTTCAGGCACAGAATACAGAGCATTTTTATGTGTTCTACTACTTCTGGAAAAAAAATGTGCACTTAATTCTGGATTTAGCCACCTCACTAGTACCAGTAGGAAGAAGTATATGCTAATAGTCATCAAGATGTCACTATCGTTAAATATTGACATTATAATTTATAAGTGAAAATGGAAGACCTCTAATATGCTCTTGAAATTTGCCTGTGATATATCCTCTCCACCTGTATAGGTATAAACTCAACCATAAAATCACTGTGCCAGCAAGGCTTGCAGGAACTTCAAAAAACAACAAGGACCAGGTAGAATGACTGTTTTTTCAAAGTGATTATTGCCAGTGAACCAGTTGTTATTTAACAGCTGTAGGAAGCAGCTGTTTTTATTAATTTTCTTTCTATTTCCTTTAATCAGTTTGAAAATTGCCATGAACTGTAGAGTCTGTAGATACAAAATGTTCAGAACAGTCAGATCTAAAACTTGCAATAAAGAATGACTACCAATAAAATGATGGATGTAATACTGTCAGCAATGCAAAGTAATGGGCAGGGGAGAAAACCAACTTTATAAACTTAAACTATGTTCACACACCACCAGTCTCAAAACTGACTGTTATCTTCTGGGAACAAGGTCTCTCAGCCACTGTGAATGCTTCCCTGAAAGCATCTGCTCTGAACACCAACACTTGAAAATGGCAGAGATATTTAAAATTGCTAGAAAAGAAATGCAGCCAAAACAGGTTGTTTTATTTTACTGGAGAAATCCCTGAAGTGCGTACAGCTAGCATAATTGTGTGCAGGTCTGTTCCCTCTGCTGAAAACCACTTAGAACATACATAAGTTCTAATTCTGCAGCGGTAGTGAGGGTTTCAAGTGAAATAATTATGGCAGAATTTCTCAAAACAAGGGAAAGAAATTTTAAGTAATGGATTTTGACTTTGTTGATTTATTGTCTGGATTTTTTTTCCTAATTCATATGGTATTCTGAAGTGTTGCAGGCTGCTGTGGAAACCAAAATCAGAAAGGGGTGACATAATCATGCAGGATGGATTCATTTATACACACCTTGAAGATTAACCTCTTGGCACTGCAGTCCTTCTCTATCATATGATGACAAGAGCCTAAAAAGTGCTTTGTGTCAACAGAGACGCCTCAGGATCTCAAAAAAATGAACCTGAATTTATGAGTATCTCCTCAGATTCCTTTACCTTTCTCCATAACCAGTCGACTGAAATTGGAATTTGTTTTAGAAATCTGGTTCAGATTGAGGTCAATTGCATCTTAAATTGTGTGTCTATGGAAAAGGTCTGGATAGCTGGTCTGGATAGTTCAGATGCACTGTATATTCTTTACCTCAGGATGTTTAGAAGGCCAAACATTCACAAAAAGAATTGAACATATTCATAGCAAGTGGATTTCTGAGTTGCCCTCTCAGGGCAGCATATCTGCATATCTGATACTTATTTTTGATATGTTCTACTATTGAAACTTGGACTTGAGTAAGAAACCTGATCAGCCATGGGTGTCATATTTCCTGGTAACTGAGGGATAAAGGCAGAATCAGTTTGAATTTATTCCAGAATTACTGCTTTGTTACTTTCTAGAAGGCAGATTGATTACCTGGAGATGCAACACAGCTTTATGCTGGACTGATGCATAATCACAACTACAGTGGGAGATTGGGTTGATGATCTTGTGGAAGAGGGTTCTTTTAATCTCGGCCTCAAGATTAGAAACAAAACTCAAAGTTTTTCTCTTTAAAAAACCCAAAACTACAGAGAATAGCAGCAAACTTATATTTTGCAATATTTCTTTGTGCAAACTGCTCTCCTTCTCACTGTGCAAGCAGAGTCCTTCTCTATGCAATCCAGAGTCGTATCTGAGAGTTGGTTAGTTTGGGGTTGTTAAATCACAGGCTCTGTGTTCACTGCAATTTACCAGGCAGATGTGTTCCCCTGACTTACAGCAAAATCACTTAGTGATAGAATGATGGGTTTTACACACAGATGAATGACTCTAATTCTTTTAATAGGACATCATGCTTAAAAATTGCTTCAGGGGTTTTATGTTCTATTTTGCTTTACTTCTGAGGTGATACCTTCACATAACCATTGAGGTGTATTTAGAGTTTCTGCTACCAAAATGCTGTTTGTAACATTTTAGTAGCAGAAACTTTAAATGCACATGGATTACTCGCCTCCAAAATCTGTCTTACTTGCTTCCTCAGCTCCTCCATCTCTTTCATTACTGTAGAATTGTCTCACTGGACTTTAGTGACTTGCATATTAAAGCAGATTAGTGTGTTAAATTTCAATCTTAGCAAATAAAATTACCCTGGGTCTTCTTGTTTATAGAACTGACTACTGAGAAATTGAATTTAAATTCATACAAACATGTTGCTTAGACCTTTCCCCACAATCCCCACAACTACTTTGCTCCTGTCTTTTTAAAGATAATTTATCCTATTATGTTTTTGAGACTGAGATGAAGGGAGAAGTATTGCTCATTCCTAACAATCCTGCTCATACAGACTAGGGTTTGGGGTTTTTTGCTTGTGTTTGGGGTTGATTGGTTGGGTTTTTTTGAATAAAAGACAGACTGAGCACTTATGATCAAAGTGTGTTCATAGAAGCAGTCATCCTGAAACTGGTCAAATTCTGAAAGGACAGGCAGAAAAATTCCAATTTTCTCGTATTTTGAACAGTTGCAAAAGACCCCCAACCTGCTCCTCACAATTAGGTGAACTATAACAAACATGACGAGTAGAAAGCAATAGGCAACATCATGTCAGACACACAGAATGGAAAATGGAAGAGAATAGTGAGAATTTTAAAATACATATTTTGAAACCTTCCCTCTTTACAGCTTGGTTGAATGTTTAAATAAGCTACACTGCAATATATTTTTGATTCCCTCCTACTGCCAAGTTGACTTGGAAGATGATAATAAAACCAAATTTTGATGCAATTAAGAAAATATTTAGCACGTATTTACATAAGAAAAATAAATATTTATAAAAATGAAATATATATTCACTTGTCAAATTTTTTTTCTCAGGCAACAGCCAAGTAAAACAAATATAATAGCAGTATTATATTCAAAATATGGTTACATCATATTATATATGCAAGGCATCATAAGTATATTTTTAATATTTAAATTTTAAACAACAGCTTATTCTGGAAGTCAATATTATTACATTACAATTTTTGTGGCTTTTCCCTATGATGTCAGTGATAGGACTGTTTTCTGAAAGTTGAATTTAATTTGTTTATGTTAATAAGGAAGAGCAGCAGAATGCTATTACTACTTATATAACAAGAAGCTATCAGTGAAATTAGATGAAGCCCTTCTACTGATTAAATTTGAAGTTATATTGACATCTAATCTAGATTTAGATTTAATATATTAATATGCTACTATGTAATTGGGAAAGATCAAAGTGTTGGTGCTAACTACTTTGAAAGTTTCAGTAGCATACTGCATTCATTTGACTACTTCCTATGGCTTGCAGATGACAGTGGGAAATTTCTCCTGAAACAATTTACAAATAAAATAAACAAAAAGGTTACTTGTTAAATGAGGCTAGACATGGAAAAATGGTATATAGACTGCAAACCGCATTTCAGTGTGATCACTAGCAAGAAGAAGGGTTTCATATAAACAAAATTCATATTGAGACAATTTTTTTTGGACCATATATTCTTGCTCTTGCAGCACCAAAGAGGAAAAAAAAATCACTTTTTGTTATGCTGTTATCCCACAGTCACAGTAAAGGCATCACCTGTAAGTAGCAAATTCTCTCTTTAAATGACCCCACTCTGAAGAGACATCACCAGTGATTCAGAGGAAGTGACAATCTGACAGGTCCACCATCTGCTTCCCAAAACACAGAATGACATAAACTGACAAAGCTTCTATCCCAGGGAGCTTATTATCACAAGTTGATAATGCAACAAATAATGTAAAACATATTAGAGACATTAGCTGTTTGCAGTGAGCACATGAATAAGAAAAAAATGTGAACAAGGTAAGTTTGAAGAAATCATATAGTTGCTTACTAGTAATTAAATTAGAAGGGAGAATCTTTCCATGTTGTTCCAATACACAACAAAAATCTGTTTTAATAAACTATATTTCTTCTTGGAGTGCAAATTCCAGTATTCAGATCACTTTATTTGGGGCCTTTCCTTTCACTCCAATGCATTTCTGTGAGCTCTAAAATAGCATAACTCATTCTCTGGAGCTTCAGGAAACCGAAGGAACTAAATCAAGTTAAGCCTGAAAGCGGAGTCACCCTTCCATTTCAAAGCAACTTATATCACTGAAGATGTAAGAAAGATTTTTATGGAGTTTTATTAAACATATATTGTAGAAGCTTCACTAATCCCTGAGTCCTCTTCTGTGTGGAAATGTGTAGGATATAACACTGAATGCTGAGTTAGGAGAGACTGGTGGTCCCATTTCCAGCATTGAACTCTCTGTCAGCATGGCCATATATTTAAAACTCCATCTGTATTCTCTCTTCTTAATCCTCCTTACTCTCCAGGTAAGAGATTAGGGCAAGTAAAAAAATAAATTAGAGGAGATGTTATTATTTAGGCATATCCTTAGAGGGGTGGGAGTGGTGTAACTGCAAGAGCAGAACCATTCAACACAGCGACACAAAGCCTCCAGCTCACTTCTGGGGGGAATGTGTGCAGCAGTCTGGAGATCTGTGCTGCCACACCCAGGACAGGCACTAGTCAGGGCCCCTGCGTGTGCCTCTCACCCTCGAGCACAGGATGAGGCAGTTTCCTTGGGTGCCTGAGCTGTGGCAGTGTCTCTCTGTATGCGTGGCCATCCCACTCAGGATTGCAGTCCTCAGCCTGCTGCAGGGTAGGAGACCTCTGTGGATGTGTCCCCACTGAAGGACTACTGCTACTAGTATTCTTGTTTTTTAGGTTAAACAGCCAACAGCACTCACCAATAATCTTTTTGGTCACCTATTCCCAGTCTGGTTTACTTGCACCCTTTCTAAACCCCCTCAGCAGTGGTGTCTGGACACAACACTGTCTTATGATCTTCAGTCCAAAATGTGTTACCAGGACCCACCGGGGTTAACAACTTATATCTGATTCTTTCCAGTGAATGTCTAAACCATTTCAGGAGGGCATGTGTGGTTCATATCTCATCCAGCAAGGCTTTCAGGTAAGCCTCCCTTATGATAATTATCTACGCTGCCTTGTCTTTCCAGTGCACGCCAGAATCACCAAATCAGTTGGGAGTTGAGAGATAAAGACCTCATTTTATCTGAGCTGTGCTTTCGTGTAGGTTTTATCCTGACACAAAGCTATTGACTTTTTGATGCATAAAACATTTCAAATTGAAAATTTTAGACAGAGCAACCTGCAGATTGCACCAATTTTAGTGTGTGGTACATTCTTGCTGTATCCCAGAAGAACCTTTTTCCTTTCCTCTGTTTCGCTTTAGCAGGAAACATGACAACTTGCAAGTGACAGATCTTTAGCCCAGATCCCAGTTCAGTACAGTTTGTCAGTTTGCTGATTTTTGATTTCCTACTTCTGCTTTCCATTCCTGGGTAAGCAGCATATAGAACCTATTTATTCTATAATGTCTGGACCTATTTTGATAGTTTTAGAGAGTTTAGAGCCAAAAAAGGGCATATTTTGTATAACTAAGATAGCTGATTCAGTTGGTCAAAGTAGGAAATAGTACTAGGAAGATGTATAGAACTAGATTCTCTTCATTTTTACTCCAAGATCTGAAGCCACAGTTTTGATACAATCCCTGAAGATAAGTTCTCTTTGACTACCTGTAAAGGACAGTTTTTTCCTCACAGTCAATACCTTTGCTTTCATGTCTTGTGAAATATTCCAAATATTATTAGTGTGTCATATCTGCTGTTGCCAAAACAAATTCTGGTAGAAAGTGTGTTGCAATGAACAATGTGAAATATACCACATGGCTGTCCATCTGCTTCCAGTCTTTCAACTACAAATCATAAACACTGTTTTTCATTCATCATTTCACATTGAGATTTGAAGTTTCATCTTCATTAATGCTTGCTAAAACATATAATCATATACATATGAAAATGTACTTCCTTATGGAAATATTATCTGTAAGATTTCAGTGTCTAAGAAAAATCAAGGAAAATATTTCTGGTGAATTTTTTTCCAGTTTCCAATGAAAGTAGTTTGTTTTCAGTGTTTCAAAAAGGCTTTGTTTCTTAAATATCCCAGGACTACATAAGAATTTATATAACGGCACATTTTTCCGTGCAGTCCTTAAATGTTGTTTTTACTTACTTTGGTATTAACAGCTTCTGACTGAGGTATTAAACAACTCTTCATGGAAAGAGAGGAGCAGTAAAGGAAAATAGTGTAGAAAATGGAGCACTGGTTTCATTTGATGAGGATAGAAAGTCGGGTTTTGTCAGTAAAGGAGATGGAAAAGTGGTGAACCACAAGGCTGAACACAAGATGCCAAAGAAAAAGGAAGAAAAAAAACCTGTAAAAAAGTATGAGAGCATATGCACAAGATAGGTATTTAAATTTCTGTTTGTGCCATGGAAATGCATAATACTGGAATTATTTAAAACTATTAGAGGATTAGAATAGTGAAAAAATTAGAAATAAAAAAGAACAGCTTATTTATAAGCTAGATATTATCTAGATATTATCTAACATCAAATAAGTTTTCTAGGTGAAAATTCCATAAATGGATCACTAAATATTTATTATTCCTGCTCAGTGCATACATCTTTATTTTTAAATGCTTCTTCTGATTGCAATTTTCTTCTTTCTTTGAAAACTGGCTCCTTATTATACCTCACTATCCCAGTCACAGAAGCACATAGAAAGGCTAAAACACAAATATTTGCAGGATTTGAATGTATCAATACGTTTGTCTCTGGCAGAGTGCTTGGTAATGAAATAGAACTGTGCCACCAGCATCAACTCTTCAGAGCAGGTGTTTATTCATGGTCACAAGGCCCTCGGTGCCAGCCTAAACAGAAACAACAACCCCCAGACAGCCCTAATTGCCATGAGTCAGTGTTTTATCATGAGCTGCGGAACAAGCAACTCATCATATCTCCTCAGCAGCTACAAGGTGTCACGCATCATGTCAGTCTGCAAGGAGGGGAGGTTAATTAAGGGCTCTTTGACAAGACACAGACAGCTAGTTTGTGCTACCAAGAGGCTGGCGAGCAGATGTGTGAGATTGTGTTGAAAGATAACTTCACAGCAAAAACTCTGAACTCTGTGAAGCTTAAACAAATTTTAATGCCACAATGGAAGTGTGTTGTACAAGTGTGCCATTGGTATTTTCCTGGGAGTTCATTTCCACTAATGCTTACAATGCTGACTAAAGGACATACTTTGTATCAGGGTGGACCTGAGCAGTTTGACTATTATTTCAAGGTCTCATACATCTGTGCATACATCCTGTTTCTTTCTCATACAAAGCCTTACCCAATAAAATGAAGCTTATCATGCATACCAAGTTATACTGACCAATGCCAGGTTTATGTTGCAAGTTGTTTATATCTGCAAGGCAGAACTCACAATGCTATGAAAGCATGGAAACGTTCAAGACATTTTCTTCAGGATGGGAACATAGACATGTGTGGGGTTGAGATGTTGGACTGATGCTCCAGAACAGTTACTGAAAAGTCAGATTTTCCTCTTAATTCAACAAGGCAGCACACATCCACCCTCTCCCATAACTAGGCTGTGACACAGTCGCTAACAACAGAGGAATGGTAGAGAACAATTTCTAAAAACATTTTGATGCTTTAGGGAGTTAAGTTTGGAAATCGTAGCTATATGTTTATGTACTTTTTCATACACATATTAGCTATATATGTACGTACTTTTTCAGCTTAAACCAGGAAGTCAGGCATTAATCCCAGACACAAGGTGTGGGGACAGCCACAAATCACTGCTACTGTGTGTTGCCTTCCCCATCAAGATTATTTATGTACATAGGGAATTGCTCATCACCCCCCTGCCAGAAAAAGCCTACAGTAGAATGAAGAAAAATTTCTTCTTTATACAGAAGTCTCAGGTACTAAAAAGCAAACTAACAACAATAAATAGTAGTTCAGGTTGTGCTCTCTGCCTCAGATGAAACAGAGGATTTGACTGGAGAAGACACAATACTGGTACTGGAGGATACTGGGTCTTAGCTGGCATTTGACAGGTAGCAGCAGTTAAGTAGCGAAAAAGGATTTGGTAAACAGGAGGCAGTGTAAGAGATTAATTGTAGAACTGAGCCAAGCACAGGAATTCAGACTCCAAGTAAATAAATCTGATTCCAATTCACCCACTTAATTTGCTCGGGAAGGCTCACCTTATCAGTTACCGCTGGGGTTTTTTTGGAAAGCTGTGCCTTGCTTCCTGTAGCTTTTACTTGGCTGGTTGTGTGAAAACTTATAGTCTTCTCATTCTAGCTGCAGATTTGTTTCAGTCTTTTTCTTTACACAGCAAACACACAGCAAATGATATGGCCTTATTCTTGAAATCACAGATCACAACCACTCTCTGCAATTGTACTGTTGGGCTTTTACTTCATCAAAATGTGCAGCAAAATGATTTCCAAGTTTATCTGAAGGCCTGCTAATGTCTTAGCTTGCAATGACTCAGGTGCAGCAATGGCATGAATGTTTTATAGGGTAGGACATTCATACCTGGTTGTCCTACAACTGACTACACCTGCTGGCACATACAGATGGTTGATCTATACTGGGTGTATTGGGTGTGGGAAGGTGAGACCCAAAGTTCTGCCACAGAAAAAAAAAAGGAAAATAAAATAGGAAACTTTGACTGTACCACTTAAAAACCTTGCAAATATGGACACAATAGCTGAAACTGTACGCAGTTTTCAAAGTGAGTACGTTTTTATTTGATAGTATTACTTTATTAAGGGAAGGTTAAGTCTGATTTATTCAGGAGAGGTGTGAGTTTGGGTTGTTTTGTGGTTTGGTTGCTTTTTTTTTTTTTTTCTTTTTTTAGGAAGGAAGCAGTGCCAAACAGTAAAGAAATAATTAAACCAAAGTTAAAATTTGATTAAGCAGAACAGGATGAGGTGAAGAGGGAAATTAGGATAGCAGACAGCATTCATAATTAACATTCATCCCTCTAACAACCATACAATTAAGATCTGACAGGAAGGGTCAGGAAAATATAATCATTTCCAAAAATTCCAAATCAGATGAAGCAGCAAATTGCAAGTTCTTATGTGGGATCCAGATGAATATATGGATTGCATAAACCAAATCCAAAAATGAGTTTGCCAGTCTGTGTGGAGTTCAGTTGGCTGCAAACAAGATTGATGTAGTGACATCCTCATTCATCTTTTTTTTTCCAGCTTTTTTATTTATTTGCTGCCTTTGATGTTGAGCAACAGGATTATGTCAAGGAAATTTAGCAACTTATGCCCATCAATAACTGCACTAAATTTCTTGCAAGCTGTACATTATAATCTCTCCTAGGGCAAGATTTAAAAAAAAAATCAGACTGGTGAACTGGCACTTAGATATGAAATGTTTAACTCAGAAGCTCTAACCCTGAAAATCCCAGTTTAGCTGCTATGTCACACCAGCATAGACATCTTACTTTTACTTCAGTCTATAAAACTGCTTCTGTATTTTCAGTAGGCAGACAGATAAGGTGCGAAAACATCTCCCAAATAATTCTTGTGACTGTAGTGACAAGAACCTCAGCAAACAGCTGTTCAGACTAACCTTATCAATGCTTACTGCATTCAGTATAATAAAGCTCAAATGTAAGGTTTTTAATTGAAACACAATAACACACAATTTTAGTTTAAGAGACAGTCCGAGCAGAAATGAAGCTAAGTTTGCGAGGAAAGATTATATGGTAGAGTAAGATGAAAGATAGATCCACGTCCCCAAGGAGGTGAAGGGAAAAGTTAACCAGCAAGTACTTTTTCAGGTTTAGAAGGTTTTGATTAATTGTATACTTACTGTGTTATATGTCACAGGTTTATATCTACAATTCTATCAACAATTCTATCTGTCTCCCTGACATTAGATTTTTACACAGGTCTGCAGTGGTGGATGCAGAGGCAATGCTGCAGGTTCTGTCCACAGCCATCCCTGAACAAGGGGCTGGAAGGAGTGCACTGCTAGGACGAATTGAATCAGACAAGTCACCTTTGCATGACAATGCTATGCTAGAAATCCTTCTTAGCATTGCCTTCTCTCTCTGATGAATTTCTTTGGGTTTTGAAGGGTTATCATGGCATTTTCCTACTTTGTACATGAGAACAGGCTTAACACATTCAAATGCATGCAAAACATTTTCAGATTCTACAGTCATAAGTGCCATATGTTTAAGTGAAAGGAATCCTAGTATGTAAATTCAACAAGTATATTAAGTTGAAAAGATTCTATGATGTGAAAGCACTCATGTAAATTTTGATAACTTGAGACAAGGACAAATTGCAAAACCAAAAAATATTCATTTCCCAGTACTCTCACTCTTTTCAATCCTGAATAAAGGGAAAACATGTAATCACAGACTTTATTTCAAAAAGATTACCTTTCAAGACCTGCAAGACTTGCTTATGTGGCTATAATGGCATCTGCAATTTGAATTACATAATCTTTGTTATGTATGTGATATCGTTATGTATGTATGTATGTATGTATGTATGTATGTATGTATGTATGTATGTATGTATGTTTTCTACATATTCATTTATTCTACTTGTTATATAAAGATTGCACTTGGTTATAAAAACTTAAATGTCAAAGGTAAGTTGGTACTTCAGAGGGGGTTAACTCAAACCAATCAGTCAATTTACTGAATGTTAGGCTGCTTCGAGAGACTTACTGCCATAAACTTTAATTTAAAAATGTTTAGTCCAGATGAAATACCAGTCTCACTTACTGTAACGTCCTCCTTTTGAACACATGGTCTTGTTAACAGTGTAAACTTTCCCAGTTTTAAACTGAGTGACTACTTATTTATGATAACTGTGAAAGTATTCCAAGAACTTCAGAATTAACACAGTATTTTTTTCATAAATATGACAAAAGCAGGTGACATGAAAAGGTATTTTATATTTCACAACCTTTGCAGAGGCTGTATTGACACTTTTGCTGTTAATTGAGAGCTTTTTTTGCAGACTTCTCTGTCACATCCTTAACAGAAGTTAGCATACAATAGCATAGCATACACTTGATTTGTTCTCATCACTTCTGTTTCCCATAAAAAATAATATACTATCAATTAGCAGTGCATTATGTTTCATTATTAAAATGAATAGTATCAATGCTTTAACATAAAATTAGTGTATTATACAACATGTTGCTTTTGTCATCATGCTCTGTTTACAGTCCTGGTGCCTATTTGCAGAGGCTCATAAAAACTACTGGACGCTGGGGAGCAGTTTTTGTGGCTTCAGAAAAACAATTTTCATTTAAACTCTTCCCCACTGCCCTTAGTACTCTTACAGCAATATCACTTCTCTGTAAATGGATCAAAATAAGGCTTGCTGATGGCTAAATGTGTCATGGAATTGCATATGCACAAATGTTTGGTGTCGTGCAAACTGAGAGAAAAATCAAGTCTCAACCATGGCAAAGTGTAAAAGGCAGAATAAGTATTAGATGTCAACACCGAGCACTGGAAGTAATCACTTTCCTTCTCTGTCCGGTGTGTGAAAATGTTTGTCTAGGTACTCTGAAAATCTGGCAGTACATAGAGCAAACCTGCAGATTTTGTTTTCTGGCTTCTACATTACATAGATATCACTGTTCCACAGTAACTTCGTTAGATTGTAACCTTACTTCATTTCTATTCCAAGCTATGGTAGTTCAAGATTACTTTTCAACAATGTAAATTCGACACTTGTAGGTATGCTAACTGTGTAAAAATAATAATACACAGAGCAAACAACTATAATCAGCTTTTGTTTGAATTACCTACAGTTCTGTGAAGTTTGTTGTTCACTTCTGAGCATAGAATATATAAAAACAATTCCACAAGATTTATTTTCTCTCTCCTGACATTCTAGTTCTTGGATGATTGTCCTCAGTGCTCATGCAAAAGTACATTTCTCTGGGCTGTAGAAATATACAGGAAAATTTCCAAATGTATAGCTGAATAACTTAGAAATATTTTCTACAACAACTTGCTGCACTGCTCTCAGATCAATGATCTGAAGTTAAGGGAGAGTCACAGGGGAAAAAGCAGGAAAAAACTTTGAGTTAAAGGTATTTTCTCCTCCATTTTCTGGCAGTTTGTCAAGCCATCTACCCTCCTGTAATATAAATCCAGCAGGAACAAATTACTTTTACAAATTGCAATCTAAATTGTTTACTCAAACAAAAAGATGATGCGGGGTATTTTTTGTTTGACATTTTCTCCTTATTTGTCATTAACCCACAACAATCAGGTATGTAAGCCTGAATAAGTATTTAAGTTCACTGTTAATTCACATATTTAATGCCCTTGACCCATATTTTAATTTGGGTCCTCCAGTCCTGCAATTACCAAGTATAAGGAAAAACTGATATGTCAGAGCAAGACAAGAGAATGCTCTTGGTCCTGTCATGCTACCCAAGAGCAGTGATAATGAACCCTTTTCCTCTCCATGCAAATATCCCATCAATGAGCTGAAACTAACAGATATTAAGCTAACATATTTGACATTGCTTTTTGAAAAAAGATGGCAAAATACTTGCACATGTGGCTGGGACACATTATCTTAATTAGTATGTTGAGTGCAGTACTGCTTGTGAATTTTTTCCTATTCCCATTCAAAACAAAATTATTCAGCTTAGCACCTTTTACTAGCTAAACTATCAGGTGGGTATAATAATACTTTTCACTTTTCATTTGGAAAGAATGTGGAGGAGAAGCGATGGTGTGGGCATGGAAACAAAACCAACAGCTAAACGGTAAATCCCTTCCCATCGGATGAGATCCCTGTCTTTATGTGTCCTAATTCTGTTGGGATGTTATCCAGGTCAAAGTCCTACATTATGGCTTAAGTGACACATGCTCTGTGTTGGGATCAGATCCAATCTACCCATTGTATATACCCAATTAAGCACAACACTCAGTGAGAATGTTATGGAAATTATTAATATGCGTACTTGTTTTATTTTTTTATTGGAAGTAAACATTTATCATGCGATATTGTGTGCAAAGGCTGAAAAAAACCCTAAAAAATACAAGTAACAGGACTAATTTTTAAAATGGCAAAAACTTTCAAATGTATGAACTCATTTCTGGAAAAGAGGAATAGAATTATTCTCAAAGTAGAACATCTCAAGTTGAGCTCATATCCTTAGTAAAATGTGTGAGTTCACAGATCATTAGATGAGCCAAACTGGCCTAATTCTGTTGAATTAAAAGAGCCCACACTGATTTATCTTAGGTGGAGATCAGAACCTTAACCCATATGTGTAACCCAATACTTGAAAGTGGGAATCTTAACTTTAGTGAGACTGCTTGGGTGGTTCTTTCATTTCATATATGATTAAGTGATTTCCTGCACTAAAATACAAAAGTAGTCAAATGTGGAAAGCTTGATATTCCATGGTACTTAGGACTTTCAATTCTATGGAAGTTAATTCAGGCTGAAGAATTACAGTATATGCAGGACAAATGTCTGGAGAGCAATAAACTCACAAAAATCAGGCACTGTATTTTGTGAATTTTTAAAAATGTGTTATAATTTTTAACATCTTGTGCATATATAATTTTCTTTAACATCCCAATGAACCATTTGACACACTGAGTTAAATTTAATTTCCTAGTATATGTTGAGCTTAGAAGAGCTTTCAGAGATATAAACATGTGCAACAAAGGAGAAACTGACTCCATCATGTTTCAATTGAAAAATTCATATAAATTATTCTGTAGAGAACATGGTCAGTGGACTGAAATCTGACAAAAGGTCTATATCAAAGAACAATGAAAAATAACTATATAAATAGATGGGAGGTATCTTGTGCTGACTCTAGAGGCCAGAGTTCTGACCTTCATTTAATATGCTCATTGATAAACAGGAAAAGAGTAGAGAATGTTAATAAAGCACATAGATGATATTAAATGAAAGGATCTGAGGCAACTTTTCAAGATCAAGATGTGCTCCAGAAGTTCCTGGATAAGTGTGAATAAGGAGCATAAATGATGGTAATATACAGTATAACCTTTGCAAACTACTTGTTTGAATATATTTCTGCTGTGGATTATTGCTGCAATCGCCTTTTCTCTTAACAATTTACTGTACTTTGTACTTCCCTTTTCAAATTTTTCTTCCTCTAGATGCTTTTCTGAATCTTCATTGACTAGTTACTGAATGGATTCTACAGGTGCTTTTCAAAATATCCAGTTTACTTTTTCTAAAATTTGGCATTAATTTACAGCAGAATAATTCTCAAGATCTGTTAATACACATGCAGATAGTATCAGAGACTTTTTTACTTCCTGTTTTCAGTGAGCAATGGCCATGAATTTGATGACATTTGATTTGACATGAAATAAATGGGTCCTCTCGAGAAAATTCCAGACACAACTAAAGGATATGAGTTTTTTTTTCAAAAATACACAGAAAGAAAAATTGGCTGCATATTTGTAGTAATGCAATTTTGAGATCTCTGTGTGGCTTCCTTTGTTTCCCTGCTCTGTATGCTATTGTTTCATTTTGAAATATGCATTCTGCTGTACCTGAAAACTATTGGTGTGTACCTTTTGCCAATTTTCCCTTCCTCCTCCTGGGACTGGCTCTGAGAGAGAGAGCCCCGCCCCTTCCCTTTCCCTTATAAGCCAGTGTCTGCGTCAGAGAGAGGTCTTCATCTCTGAGCTGCCAGCCCTACTCCTGTCCCTCACTGTCCCCCTGCCTCCTTCCCCTGTAACCCTTTTCCCTTACACCAAATAAACCTCCCTGGCAGAACAGAGATGGATTCCAGTTTGTTTCTTCGTCTTACTTCATTTCCTGCTGAATCTCTGTGGCTCAGAAGCTGCTGCCACACCAAGCGGACCCCAGGCGCCGCCTGCCCCAGATCCGGTGGAGTTCCGCTGACCAGGGACCACGCTCCGGGCGGGGAGCTGGCCTCTGCCACCCGCCCGGAGCCTGCCACATCACATGTTTGACAAGATACTAAAAATATTCCCCTAATCTAGTCTTGTTCTTTTTGTAGAAGCAGAAATCAGGAATTAGAGCAGTGTGAAAATAATCAATTCCGTATTTTTCAACTTTCAGTTTCAAACTTCTTCATTTGATAACTACAAGGTTCTGAATTTTGAAGACAAATTTTTTTTGGATGCTTCTCTAGGTAACAAGAAACCCCAAATCAATCAGTGTTCTAGAACACCAAAAATGAGAAAGTGATTCATCTAGCCAACCATAAGCACACTTTTCCATCTATTGTGCTTCTGTAATTAATGGTAAAAGGCAGACATCTCTGAGGCTTCACTTCTCTTGTACTAAAGTAGGTGTTTAATATAAACCAGAAAAATTACAGATTCCTGAAGTTCCCAGTTTTCTATTTTTTTGACAGAAAAATTTCATTCCATAAATATGAAAGGATAATAATTTCATATTTTTACAGTATTTAATTCAGGTTCTTTTAGTCAAATGAAGTTTCATTAGCATTAATTTGTCTAAATATTTGGCACACATTTGGGGAAAATTATTTTGATGCAAAATTTCCAATCCTCTCTGGTTATTTCTCATAAACGTAATGTTTTTAGGCAGAGTCGTGCTCTATTTAATTGCCTACTGCTAAACAATATTGTTATAGTCTAAATTAACGTAAAGAAAACTAGTGTTGATGAATAGCATGAATAGCAATTTGTAAAGACCATGTATAGTGCCAGAAATTGATTGCTTCAGATATTTTAGCCATTAGAATCGTTGCTGCTTGACCCTTACTAACCACTACTCTTAGTAGGATGTTTAAAATGATAACTTCAATACAGCTGGTTCTTTTCCCATTTAATGTCCTTTGCTTTTCACAGTCACTGAAGCTTAAGCATTTATATGCTTGTTGAATCTCTTGATGTTGAACTATTACCTGCTTCTTGGGTGGAAAACTGACATGGTACAAATAAGCAGAGTAATAAATAAATTCATCACCTTTGTTTAATGCCTTGAAGCCCTTTTACTCTGTTTTTTTTTCCCTCCAACCAGAGACAGTGTTCAGCTTCAAGAAAAATGAGAAAAGCACAGTCAGAGCTCTCTGCAGACTTCCTAGTTCCTTGAACACTGGAATGTTAATGATCAGATTCTCCTCTTTTTTCAGTGCTCAAGTGCTGATACACTGTTCTAAAGGATACCAAATATTCAAATTTGCTCTCCTATTATTGCCAACAGAAACAAAAGGTTTATAGATACATCATACAGTCCACATATTTAAATAAGGAAGGTTGATAAATTCATAAAACCATTGAAGAAATGCTACAACAAGTAAATTTTTAATTTGTCACTTTATGTGCTTAAGGAAGTTGTATTGTTCAAACCCCAAAAATTGGAGACCTTGTCGCTCTCTACAACCCCATGAAAGGAGGTTAGTAGGGTGGGTGTCGGCCTCTTCTTACAGGCAAGTGACAGGACAAGAGGAAATGGCCTCAGGCTGCACCAGGGGATGTTCAGGTTGGATATTGGGATGAATTTCTTCATGAAAAGGGATGTTAAACATTGGAATGGACTGCCCAGGGACGTGATGGAGTCACTGTTCTTGGAAGTGTTCAAAAAACAACTGAGTGTGGCACTTAGTGCTATGGGCTACTTGGCAAGGTGGGGATAAGTCAAAGGCTGGACTTGATGATCTTAGAGATGTAACCCAAATGATTCTGTGATTTTGTGATTCTGAGAAGATAAAAATACATACTGTAAAAAAAAGAAAAAAAAAAAACAA
>VZRM01006912.1:152477-214634 GCA_013397955.1 Grantiella picta
CCCCCCCACCCTACAAACAAACAGTCACAGCCCAGAACAAACAAGCAAAACCAACCCTGAAAACAGTGAAGGAGTAATCTTGCCCAAATATAATTATCTAAAATGGGATATTCTGACATGAGTTATTTGACTAAGCTCTCTACATGAGAGACTTTTGGAAGCATGCCTAACATTTGTGGTAGTAACTTCCTATTGCACTTATGTCTTTCTTTTCGTCAAAGGGGACATCAAAACAGTTAGGTCAGGTTAGACAATGAATTTGAAAACCAATATACAAATTCTATTCAAAGCAATAATTATGTTAGATTGCACCATAAATAAATCTGGGCGGGGATTCTCTGTATACTTCCTCAGGAGACAAAGCAAAATATATCTATCAGAAAGTATTCCTGAAATCCCTGATCATGTTGAGGGATGAAAAACATGTCAAGATCTATATTTTATTACTTCTGTGTATTCTCTTTCTTGTAGTCTGGCTGTTTGCAGCTCCTGGATATTGTAGATGGGAATGATTGAATCACATGCAGGGATGAGGACAGGTGCTCCCTGGCAAATAGAAAGTAAAAGGCACTGTCAGGGTTGTGATTCATTTCATTCTAAAGCAAACTTCTAAAGTGACCTAGATTAATTTTACCTTATTTCTCCAGACTTGACTGCAAAGTCAGCATCATGTAGCTAGTACAAGCACAAAGATTTACAGTAGAAACATTCAAAATTTACTAATGTTATTTCTCTTTTGAATTAAGATTAATGGTTTGTTTAATGAGATTAATGGTTTGTTTATGATCTATTAAGATTTGATTATGTCTTGTCTAAGTGTATCTAAAACAGGTGTAACCTGGTTGTTTGAAATACTAATAGTATATTTCCTAGTGTGTTTCCATGGCAGAGCCGACCTCAGCAGAGAGCTATTTTCACAGCTTCAAAAGGTGGCTTTGAATCCAAGGTCTGCTGTGCTGGGCTGTCAATGCTGGTTACCTAAAAGTTAGTCTCAGGAGTTTTGATCTTGTCTTAGGCTGCATGTACACATAAAGCATTAAAGTTTAACAGTGCTTTGGGCAACATTCATTTCAGCAATTCTTGTTTCCTGTGAACTTTCTAATAACCAACCACTTTTAATCTCCTCCATCCGAGTTATTTGGCTTGAGAAGTGCCTAAGGCCTACCAGGGTTAGTTTTTTTTTCCCCAGTTTTCCTGGTGTATTCTTTAGGAACTGAAATAAAAAATACTTTGTAAAGAAGTGAATTTAAGACTTCATGTAGCATGTATTCAAGTATTTATACTGAGCTTCAAGGCTGAAAAACCCCATTCTATTTCCATGGACTTTGAAGACTTATAACCCTCTAACCACTTACTGATATTCTTCTGAACACAAACCAAAAGTATTTTCATAGGAAGTTGAGTCAAGAGAGTAATTTTATGTATTTGAATCAATGGTCTGCAATGGAATCTTAAATTCAACTTTATGTGTAGCATATTAAAAATCCTTACTCCTTTACAGTATTGTAATAAATTTGTAAGCCTTAAAATATTTATTTCTGGAAGAAATAAAACCTTACACATTTAAAATATCACTGTACCCCACCAAAAGTCAAAAAATCCAAGCAAAATCAGAAAAAATCAAAGATAAAATAAATGATCTTGTCTTACATTGTGGTAGGGTTTCCGTGGCCACAGTCTTTATGTGCTCTTGTATCTAACCTGAAACAGAAAAAGAGAGTGGAGGAATATGGCCACAGGAATGTGGCTTATTCCCTGTGTAGTACAAGGAACACCACTTGCTCTCTTCACTAATGGAGATAAAGCTTCAGTGATCTTTGTCATTTACATCATATAAGGCTTAAATGGGCATTGTTAGGGTCCAAACCTTCTAGTGGAGCACTACTTGAAGTCAGGGACAAACTGTCCAGTGGAATGGTACTAAAGGTGCATTTCAAGTCCATAAATTGGCCACAGGCACACTTATAAAACCCCTAAAACGACTTTACCTTTTCAGAGTCAAATATTGCTCAGGTGTGTTGGTTTTCCAAATGCAAACAGAAGTCACATCTCTGTTCATCTGAGAACACAGAGTCATACCTGATAATATTAATCTCTACCCTTACACCAAATCTCAGCAATGAAATACCGAGGTCAAGAGGGAGCATTAGGGTCACAGTAAATAAATTGGTAGTAAAGCTGTTGGCAGCAAGGTATGTGGAGTAATAAGAAATTCCTAGGTTGATTACTCCAGTTGTATGAATGAGTATGAAAGTGTACATGCCTGACAAATAGAGAAACAGCAACACTAGACTTTGTTGCCCACTTTTCTTTGTGTCCCCATTCTTCCACTCACCCATCCTATCTTCATGGAAGACAGGAAGGAATGTTCTGCAACTCTGAGTAAGTGTACAGTTTTTAACAGCAAATGACAGTGGTCTGATATATATTATAGACACCTATATTGTCCACAGAGCTCTGAACCTCTCTTAGTGGATTTAAATGACTGTTTTGAATTCTCTCATTTAATGTCTGTGTATCTTTATTTAAGGTCTTGGCTGCAGAGTGAAAAAAATGCATACAAGTAGAAGCAAAAAAAACCAAACCCCAGGAATTACCATAAAGATCAAATCCCAAATCCATCTAGTTCAGGATATTTTGCCAGTCACAATAGCCATTATCAGATCTACCAGAAAAGCTTCTGGCTCTAGAGCCTAGAGATTGGTTTAAACCACAGAGCAAAAGATTTACTATTCATTTTTTTTAACGTAAGTTCTTCATGTCTGCTGTCTGTTGATGACTCACGTTTTGACAAATGCTGCAGTTTAGTCCAATATGGCCTGAGTGAAAATCCTTTCTTTTTGCAATGAATTTAATATAATCACAATTTAAAGTGGTTTAGAAACTGAATTTATAAATCATCCAATCAAACCATCTAAAATTGGACTTGTTCAAAAGTGGAGTACTGTTATTCCAAGAAGAATCTACCTTGTTTTCATTCTTCAATGCAGTGAGATTTCAAATGAATGAAGTCCACTGTTTTGTTTAGTTTTTTTCCCCCCTAGGTCTACTATTATTGTTGTATCATATATATTTCAATACTAATAAAGATTTATTGCTTTATATCTTGAATATGATGAATTTTAGTTCAGTTTTTTGCTGGCACATAAAGAAAATTATCTTCTTACTTTTCCCAGGGAGATGAGGGTTTGGGAGGTTAAAGTTACATTTGTATGTGTTATTTGTTCTAGGGCACTTAAGTCTTGTCTTTTTTTGCAGAGTAAATCTGCAGCTTATCGTTTTGCTGATATAATTGGTTCAAACATGTTTATAAAAGAAAACAGACCAGCACATACATTTGTGGTGTAAGCATCTCAGTGGAGAATGTTTAAGTATGACATATTAGCACTTTGAAATACAGACAGCTGGTATATGATTGTATTGTGTGTTGGGCTTTTAATAAAGAGAATCATTTGATAATACAAATGCACACTTTTCTAGATTCACTGGCTACAGTCTAAGAGATAAAGGGTATTTATAGTTACAAACTATAAGCTTAAACTTCAGCAAAGATAAATTTTAGATTATTTTTAAACAAAGGCCAGTTTAAGTTTGATCTAGTTAAATGTGTTTTGGTTCCTATAGTCTGAAATAATTTTCTTGCACTAAACAATATCTTTTTGTCTGATTTTCTGTTAAATAAAATGCTAAAAAGTGTTCTGTAAAATTCAGATAAAAATTCATCAGATCATGAAAGCTCAGTTGAAAATCTTTGAGCCAAGTCAAAATAAAAGATACATGCAGTACAAATTTTGTTATTTGCTCTTTCATTGAAATTTTTCTTCCTCCTTTAAAATGAAGAAAAACCCAAACCACACTCAAAATTTATTTTCACCATTAATCAGGAAAATAAAGTAGCCAATTAGACATTTTTCCTTGTGAGTGTTTCCATTTTAAAAATAATAGTACATGTCTCTTTAAGAATAATTATTTTAGTAGGAACAGTCTGGTCTGTTATTGATCCTGCAGATTGCAGGTGTTTTTGCTGGACTGAAAGCAGTGGCAGAATTATTCTTCATCTGCTAGATTTGTGGAACAATTACTAGGAATGTAGGATTTTCTTAGCCAACAGTCTTACAGGAAAGTAGTCTCACAGTACTCACGTTGATTCTCCCCTGTGCAAAACCAATTTTTGTATTTTCATTCCTGTCTTGAAAAGTTAATGTCTTTTCCCACCCCACAAAAACTGGCATTTTCAAAAAGGACATTTTTTTGTAGGATAGAGCATGCCCAGTGAAAAATCTGAAGGATTCAATTTCAGCTCTTCTCTGCACCATTTATAATTCCTCTAGTCTTTTTAGCTTGTCTTCTGGGTGTCGCTGTAATTCTTTTGTGTTGGTTATCTTAGGTGGTGAACCCCAGGAAATTTATTTTCCAGTTATTTCCTAACAAACTAGCAAACCATGAATTAGCCACTTACATGTTAAACCACAAACAATTCACATATTGGTGACCTGAATTCTCTGTTCTACAGCCAGGTGATTGATTAGAGGCAAAAAGTCTGAAAGTCTAGCATTAAGGGCGGCAGTGAAAAGCTCAGCTGCATGAGTAGCTGAGTTGGCCATGAGGCTGTTTCGAGGATGTTCAGGAGAAAGTTCTTTCCACTGCTTTGGGAGATGAAACATTAATTGATTTTATGAGCATCAGACCAGTCATCTTTGTAAAGGCTACTTTTCACACTTATCCTGCTTTGCTCAGACAGGATCCCTTGAAATCCTCAGAGAATTTCCTATATTTTTAGTGTCCTAGTATTTTTATTGAGAAAAAATCTTAAAATTGCAGGCATCAAATGATCTATATAGCTTCAATTTTACTTATAACTGGTATTCAGTTTGCAGGAGTTATTTTATCTTTAACAAGACAGTTTTGAAAAGCTAAACTAGGAATGACAAATAGAAGTAACTGCACTGGGCATTGAGAAATTAATATAATTCTAGGATTTTTTTAATAGTCGTTATATTTAGTTATAGAATCATTACAATGAATGCAAAAATTTAGTATACGAAAGGAAATGAGGACTAATTACTATGTCTATGACCACAATTAACATATAGAAAATTTTACAGGAATTAAAACTGACACGCTTCTTAGGTGCCTCAGTTTAATAATTTTGGAAGTAGATAACTTTATAATCTAACAGACTGATAAAGAGCTGACATTACTATATTGCCATAGAAAGGCACAGTGTGCTAGCTGATAGATGTGAAAACTGCCAAGTTCTCAGCACAAACCTGAGGGAAATTAGCTGAGTACAAGGGGAGGTTGCACAGCATTCAATGGTTAACGAATTTTTGTCTGGAGCCTCGGTTTTCTCTGCTTGTGACTTCATTAAATGACTTCCTCCAAAGCTGCTGAAAGTTGCTGACTCCATCTGGCTTCACAGGTATTAATTAAGCCTTGAACAAATCAGATGGCATTTTGCCCTGTTGCATTCGGTTGCAGTAGTGAGAAAAGAAGTCGATGCTCTCCTAAATTGCAGTGTATACATTGCAGATTCATAGTCAGTATGCTTTTGTATTTCACAATTTATTTAGGTTCCTGCCAGTGCATCTCCCACTCCTACATGACATAGCCATTCAAGATCTCTTACATTATGTGTAATACATTATGTGTCCATCTCCAGAAGACTCACTGTTCTATCCATAATCAACCATATAGAAAAACTAGTTGTTTTCTATTTGTGTTTCCTTGCAGACACTTTAATGATCAGTGCCCTCTGTTCCACCTGATGGATAGTAGAGTGGGACAGGAAAGGGCACAAACATATTAATACAGAACTAAAGGCTATTTCTCCTTTCACCATTCTGCCATGTTCAATCCAGGCCTCTCACACATTAGATGTTCAGAGTATTTCTTACCTTTTGTGATTGTGCCCATAAATCATTACACTCCCATCACACCCACTTCTCTATGTATATGTCCCTTTCTGTAGTTCTACTTATAGTTTTTTGTCCTCTCTTATCCCTTCTCTCAGCAACATTTTGCAGCAAATGTCAAGACTGAGACACTTTTTGTCTCAGAGCCAGCACAATCCAGAGCACAGTACCAAAAGTCCTATAATTTTTTGTGTACCTTCTTCTCTTCATTAGTATTCTAAACTCCTCCTTATTCAATGTTGTCTATTAATTCATTATTATTACATTTTCTCCCTCTCGTCAGTCTCTAATGGAGATGTCAAACAAGGCTTGGGACTGATCCCCAGAGATTCTCCAATACACACAACCCTCCCAACACATGCTCTACAGTTGGCTATTTTCCTACAGACTTTCTTAAGGTTTATAGTCAGCAGGACAGCAGCCTTTGTGGAAAAAAAAAGCTTTAGAACTTTATGTCATAATGAGCCATGCTGAAGCTCAAGCACAATTTAGAATTTTTAAAAAACAATTTATTGAATGCTAAAATATTACAAGATGTATGTTTGTTTTCAGAGAAATCTATCTAATGTGCTTCAGTAGAACACCTACTTGTTTATAATTTTTTTACCTATCTTTTTGGCATTATAGATTCTTCTCATAATCAGCCAGATTTCCCTACACTTTTTAATTGTTTTTCTTTCACCTTTGCTCCAGCTCCTGAGAGCACAGACAGAAAATGCATGACCACAGCAACGCTCACTCAAACTAGCTCTTAGTTTTGAAGTGAAGCAGGAATAAATTTGACAGATGTTTATCATTTGTGAAAACTCCAGAAATTCCCAGTTTGTGTCTGGAGACATTCATAGTTTTTTGAAGTTTAGCCCTGTAGCAGCCCATCTAGCTAAGCTTGACCAAGCAACACTGTTGTATGACAAAGAGCTTGCAGAGCCAGAAGGGTCCTGGGAAGTGGCTGAGGTTTAACTCAGGGTGACTGTCAGAGTCACTCCCAGCATACCCTGGGCCAAATGATCTACATATTCTAATCCTCTGCTACGGGTTAGCTACAGAAATCTCCTCCCCAGGTTCGCTTATATGGGTTTGTTCTAGAAGTTTCTCCTTTGTTCTGTTCAAGGTCACTGATGATTGGTCGTTTACTACTGAGTTCCCTCCCAAGAGTTGTTCTAGTTGGATCATTTAAATGTCTGTAACCGTTCCCTGTAACCCCATTGGTTGTAACCCCTAAACTCCTCCTTTGTGTCCTTCCCTTAAAACCCCCTGCAACCCCCCTTGCTCGAGGCTTCTGCCATCGACTCCTTGGATTACTCCTGACCTACCCTTCCCGTTCCCTAATAAACTCTTCAAGGACTTGACCAGAAGCCTGAG
Source organism: Grantiella picta (assembly GCA_013397955.1). Taxonomy (NCBI): domain Eukaryota; kingdom Metazoa; phylum Chordata; class Aves; order Passeriformes; family Meliphagidae; genus Grantiella; species Grantiella picta. The sequence continues at coordinate 159,755 of VZRM01006912.1, forward strand.
TCTCTTGCGCCTCTTTTGAGCCTTCATCTAGCAACTCTCCTGGGAGACTCGTGAGGGAAAGAGGCCTCCCCATTCTCCGAAACAGGGTTTGTGCCGAGCCGTCTCAGGCGACGAGACCGGCAAGGTTTCATAGCCCTAAAACATGTAAAGAAGTGTAAGAGACTAAACTTAATTCTAGCAGATTTCAGTGAATTTTATTAGCGCTCAGTACTATTGTCCTTCAAACTCATAAATCAAAGAATATAGGTTTGGAATAGGAACTGCACTTTTGTATCACTACAAGTTTTAAATAGTAAAAATGAATGCACATATTATATTCTTTAAATTTATGCTTTATATTTTAATTTCCTCCTTTTTTATTATTATCTCAAAAAGAGTGTAGTAAATCACTCTTCATTTGATCCAAAAAAGTAGGTTTGTTATTGTGCTAGTTGTGGCTGTGGTAGAGTTAATTTTCTTCATATCAGCTAGCGTGGGGCTGTGGTTTGGATGTGTGATCAAAACAGTGTTGATAACTTGGGGATATTTTCATGGTATCTGAGCAGAGCTTACATAGAGCCAAAGCCTTTTCTGCTGCTCACCCAACCCCACCAGCAGGGAGGCTGGGAGTGCACAAGAAGTTGGGAGGGGACACAGCCAGGACACCTGACCCCATCTGAGCCAAGGGATGTTCCAGATCATATGGTATATAAAACTGGGGGAAGGAGAAGGATGGGAGATGTTCAGAGTGATGTTATTTGTCTTCCCAAGTAACCATTGCATGTGATGGGGCCTGGCTTTCCTGGAGATGGCAGAACAGCTGCCTGCCCGTGGGTTGTGGTGAATGAAATCCTTAATTTGTGTGTGTGGCTTTTGCTTTACCTTTTAAACTGTTTTCATCTTAACCCATGAGTTTTCACACTTTTCCCTCCTAATTCTCTCTGCAGCCCCACTGGGGTAGAGCAAGTGAGTGGCTGAGTAGCATTTAATTGCTGGCTAGGGTTAAAGCCTGACAGTTATTTTTTTCAGTTCTTATGTATTTATGAAGTTTATGTATTATGAAGTTTTAGGGAATGTGGAAAAGAGGACAGGCCATTTGGGAGGAATATAAGAATGCTGTCAGGGATGTAATGTGGAAGGCTATTTTGAATAAAATTTGTCAGGGTATGTCAAGGACAACAGAAAGGGTTTCTTGAAGTACAACAGTAGCAAAAGAAAGACGGGAAAATATGGGATGGTCCTAAATGAGATGAGTGCTCTGGTGATGGAAGATACAGAGAAGGTGCAGATACTGAGCGCCTTATTTTCTTCACTCTTTATTGCAAGGCCAACTGTCAGCAATCCCAGACCTTGGAGACAAGAAAGTCTGGAGAAAGAAAGACTTTCCTTTGGTCAAGAAGGATTGGTTAGAGATTGTTTATGCAGACAGTGGATATTGTCTACCTGGACTTCTGTCGGACTTCTGACAGTCTTCCACAACATCTTCACAGGCAAGCTCAGGAATAGATTGGATGAGTAGACAGTGAGGTGTATTGATAACTGGCTGAATGGCAGGGCTCAGAGAGTTCTGATCAACCATGCAGTCTAGTTGGAGGCCTGTAGCCAGTGGTGTTGCCCAGGGTCAGTGCTGTGTCCAATCTTATTCAACTTATTCATCAATGACCTGTATGAAGTGGACGCCCAGCAAGTTTGCTGATGATGCAAAACTGTGAGGAGTGGCTGGTAGACCAAAAGGCTGTGCTTCGATTCAGAGAGAACTGGACAGCCTGGAGAGCTGGGTGGAGAGATACACAGTGAAGTTCAAGGAATGCAACTGCAGGATCCTGCACTTGGGAAAGAAAAACCTCATGCACCAGTACAGGTTGACCTGCTGGAAAGCAGCTCTGTGGAGCAGGAGGTCCTGGTGGAAAACAAGTTAACCATGATCCAGCAGCATCCCCTGGTGAAGGCAAGGAGGCCAGTGAGATCCTGGGGAGCCTTGGGAAGACTGCGGCCAAAAAGTTGAGGGAGGTGATCCTGCCACTCTGCTCTGCTCACATAAGGCCACATCTGGAACACTGTATCCAGTTCAGGGCTCCTGAGTTCACAAAAGACAAGGAACTACTGGAGAGGGTCCAGTGAAGGACTATGAAGATGAGTAGGTCACTGGAGAACCTCTTTTATGAGGAAAGGCTGAGAGCTGGGCTTGTTGGGGCTTGAGAAGAGAAAACTGAATGGGGACCTCTACATTGCATACAAGTATCTTCAGGGCAGGTGTCAAGACGATGGAGCAAGGATCCTTTCAGTGGTGATCAATGACAGAATAAGGGGCAGTGGGAGCAAACTGAGACACAGGAGGATCCATCTGAATATGAGGAAAAACTTCTTTACTTTGAGGACAACAGAGCACTGGAACAGGCTTCCCAAGGGGTTCTGGAGTCTGCTTCTCTGGAAATACTCAAAACCTGCCTGGACATGATCCCATTCAACCTGCTCTAGGTGAACCTGTTTTAGAGGGGGGTTGGACTAGGTGACCTCCGGAGGTTCTTTCCAGCCCCAGCCATTCTCTGATTCTGTGATACACTATTTTTCTTTTACCTTGTTTTACATTGCTGCATGAATATTGAAAAACCTTACATACATATATAAAGAATTTTACTTTCCTTTTCAAATTGTTTTCCATTTTGACCAAGTGGTTACATTGAAATGCTTTTATCCACACAGAGATGTACAGAAGTGGAAGTAAATAGGATAGAGAACAACTCAGAAACTTCCTGAGTCTATCAACCTTCACAGAAAATATTTCGTTTAGAACATCCAGCTCTAACATAAAAACTGAGAGCTATATAGGCCAACCCTGCTCAAGGGGGAGGTTTTAAAATGTTTAGCACATTACTTGGAATACATGTAACAAAGAAGTTAAAATATGGGGATTGGGAGTTGTAGTGTTAGGAGTTCACTGAAAAATGATTTTTCCATTGTAAAATGCCAGGGCGTTTCCTTCCAGATGACAGTGAAACACAGTCTTGGATGGTGGAATAAAGTCAACATCCTTTAACTTTATTCATAGCATGAAAAAACCAAACAACTTCAGCAGTGTTAACAGCTGTAAAAGGACTAATTAGCTGGGATAGAGTCTGTTTCCCATGGTCATCACAAAGTGTACAACATGCATGGTCCTACTACACTGCTTGCCAGCAAGGAGCAGCTGCCCTAAACATAGACAGTATTTTCCATCTTTCTACATGTCCCATTGCCCGGATGGCCTTGATGCCAGCAGCAGCTGGCTTCAGCTTTTCCCTGCTGTGATATTCACTCAGCTGTTCAGGGATGAGGTTGGAATTGGCTGCTGTAGGGACTGAGAAAGACATTCATTAGGGAGAAGGGGAAGCAGCAGCTGAGTGGCTGCTGGAGAGGAGCCTGCATGAGGCTGACATGCCATTCCCTGGAGGCCAGAAGCAGCTGTGGAGAGGAAGAAAGGGAAGGACTCAGATTTCATCTTATTCAGAGGAGTATAAGCATTTCTGAAAATTGGTGACTATGTGAAAATTTAGGGCACATCTGTCCGTTCCTACCATTCCTTTACACAACAGCGTCCATATTGAACTGCATTCCAAAAGGCAGGAAACTACACAGGGATTTCATACAGGTTGAGGACTGCAGCATCCAAAAATGATGGTGCAGGAAGGGAAAGCCTTGGCAACAACTTGTGACACTGTGTCCAATATGAAATAAAGTCTCCAAGGGAGTTCTCCATTTCCCAAGGAGAGCAACACAGCTGGGGAACAGGAAAGATTCCTGGGACCTGCTGCTCAGACAGCTGGAGCTTTCCTGACCAAAAGCTTATTAGTTTTGAAACAATTGTGGATATGATCCTCCCTGTTGCTGAAAGATTAAAATAATAACTATTATCACTTATACCTCTTCTTCTAGAGAAGGAAATACAAATGGTGACCAACAGTGGCTGGCAAGCATTTAAAGGGATGGGGATGAGGCATAAGAATCAGAGTATATATGTACATAGGCAGTGTTTAGTCTTACCACTTTTAATAATATGTGTTCAGGTACCTCATGCATGGTGTTGCTGAATTTTAACGCAATTGAGGGGGTAGGTAGAGGCTGCCTTTCTTGGGTAAAACAATGGACAAAAGAAAGTAGGAACTTCGTGGGAAGAGGTAAGATAAAAGATGAAAGATAATAAAGAATAGCTGCACTTCAGAAACTGCCTTTTTGGACTGAATATTTCCAGTTTTCTCGGTGACACAAACCTGTTATTTTGACATTCACTGACCAAATTTGAAATGAGAGGGGTGGAAATGAAAGAAATGTTTGGTTTTCCCTCATCCTACATGATGCAAGACAAGCAGCCCACTTAAATAACAGAATATCCCTGGTATTTTTCTTAGTTCAGAAGGGAGAAGAAAACATGGCTCAAATAAAAGCCGAGGCTCCTATTTACGTGCTTTGTTTTCATGTGTGTCAGACTATTAGTTCCATCTTTCATCAACTACTTGTCTAGTAATTCCACTCAATCCAAAATCTATGATGTGCTTGGAATAACACCAGCAAATTTACCTTTCTTTTCTCTGTCAGTTCCTCAAGAAGGTAGCATAAGACCATTTATTTGTATTGTTAACATAACTTATAACCTAATGATCATCCCAATTTTTCATAAAATACCTGAAGTAGGCACTCAGCTTATACACATTGTTGACTGAAGTTTTATTTCAATTTATTCTTGATAAAGACCTAAATCACTATATGTTCTCATTTTATGTAAAATAATGTCCCTAACTAAACAATGGAGGTTGATAGATGATGTTTCTCTCTGCGGGAGGATGGCAGGAGGCAGCAGCCTCACAAAACAAGGTCTCCCCGGCGTGTATCTCCACCAAGTCCAGGCCGGGCGGCCCCCGGGGTGCACTTAACGTGGCATGAGTCTCCGGCCACAGAAATTCTAACAGGAAATGTAGTGAGACGAAAGAACGAACTGGACTCCATCTCTGTTCTGCCAGGGAGGTTTATTTGGGGTAATGGGGAAGAAGGGTTGCAGGGGAGGAGAAGTGGAGGAAGGAAGCAGGGACAGGGTAGGGCTAGCGGCGCAGAGATGGAAGGGACCTCTCTCTGATGCAGGCATGGGTTTATAAGGGGAAGAGAATGGGTGGGATTTTTCTCCCCTGGAGCCAGTCCCAGGAGATGGCGGGGGCGAATTGACAGGGGGAACACACCAATAGGTTTTCAGGTACAGCAGAGTGCATATTTCAAAATGAACCAATGGCATACAGAGCAGGGAAACAAAGGGAGCACATGGAATCCAAAAACATTGCTACAGTTAGAATCCATTTTTTTAAGTTACATACAATAATGAAACATTTTCTAGTATCAAGAGAAACTTCGCTTGCTTTCCACTTCTGCAAATGATTAGTTTAAATTTTCAAAAATTAATTTTTACAGTATTTTTAAAACGTCATTATAATAATTTATCTTGTGCTAAAGTAAGGAACTTCTAAAAAAAAGCTCTAAAATCAGTGGAATATGAAAAAGTTCAAAAGTGGAATGAATATAAATTAAGTTAGGAGCAACGAAAACTTAGTAAGATGCTGTTGTTAATTGTATGGAATTTCACCTCACTGGAGACTGATCTTCTCCAGGACAATTATGTGATAGCTTTGTTTTATAAAGACGCAAAAGAAGAAATATTTTGAAAGTAAAAATACTACAGCATTCTAGAGGATTTTATTGATCTCTGATTGCAACAACAATTTTTCAAGACCTTTTGTCTTATTAACAGACATTTATCTTTCTATCAGGTAGGCATAGAAAATCTGAAATAATGCATGTGTAACCCGGAGGCACTGCATTTGCCCACAGACACATATAAAAAATATCAATATTATGATCTAAAAATTTATATCTTTGTTTCCTTTGTGACTGGCTTTATTGTAGGAATATACTCATATATTCAACATTTGTTCATGTACGGAGAAACTAAACTATCTAAACAGCAAAAGTGTTAATTTTTTTAAAAATGAATTAACATTTATAAGGCACTTTATTTTGCTTTCCCAAGCACAAGTATCAAAGAGAACATAGTCTCATTTGTGCATACTACAAGTAAAATAAAACCCTTTTTTTCTAGGTGGCAACTGGGAAAATATAATCCTGGTTCAACTATCAAAAGGCTGTTCAGCTGTACTAGAAATTTATTGGGCTCACTAGCTGGTTTTATTTCTCTATGACATTTAACAATGCTGTCTTACACAGTAAACAATAACTTGTTTTAACTGCTTTTCATACTAGCATTCTCTAATGCCTGTAGTCAGTTGGGACATTTACACCTTCAAGGTTTGGAAAGACACTCACCCCTAAAACTCTCTCCAGTCTACTCAGATCCTTCACTTTGGGTCTGGTCACAGTTCCCAACCAGATGAAGTTTAATGTGGAAAATAAAGTTCCTCTCATATTCGAGATTTATATTTCCTTTCTAGTTAAAGTATAAGAACATGCTGGGAGTACAGGAGCATTAATTCCTTCGATTATATAATGTTTTTACCTAAACAAAGCAGAAATTATAATATTAAATACACCAAGTTGTGCAGGAAAAAATGGTGCAGGTTTGGTACTCATGTGGTACATTATAATTAGATATAATTTAAAATATTTTTACTGGAATACGCAGGGAACCACTGGTTTTATTTTGAGTGTTTTATTTTTACTGTTCATACCTGTAATAAAATCACAGTTCTTATTCACTTGCAACAGTGATGCTGCTGTCAAAATCCAACTCCATTTCAAAAGGACAAGACTTGCTTGTATTTTTATCTCCCTGTGCTTTTCCTGCCATCTCATAAATGACAAGAGCAGACTTAAAACCAAGTAAAAAAAATCTAAAGCTTTTCATTTTCAACACCATTTTTACAAATCTCCTTGTCCATCTCACTGAGGTGATGGTATAAGAGGGAAGCTTGTAGCATCCATTATACTAAAATCATGTCAGCTTCAAGCTCTTTTATATGCTAGCTAAATATATTCTGAACTGCTTGTATCTTTCTGCCATCCTTGCACATTTTTAATGCCTCTTTAGCTGCTTGATTTATCTCCAAACCTGCAGATTGCTTTATAAGAATTCCCATTGACTGAAGTGATACTTATTCATGTGAGCAGAGCTGATAAACTGCAGGCTTCACCATCACACAGAGCTGTGCTGATTATGATGCTACAGATTTTGTTTTCTTTCAGTAGGCAAAATAGGTTTAGAAACACATTTTCCCTTCGTCCCTCAAAGGAACTCGTAGCAGAGTGGCTAAGATTCAAAAACTGGCTTTTCAGATGACAGTACATCATTTTGAATGGTTTCTACTTCACCTGACATATCTAGAAAGCCTTTGCCACAGAAAGAGGTATTTTCAGGCCAGAAGGATCAGGCATCAAAGTCTTGTCTTTTCCTGTAACACTTAGTACAACATTTCATATCTACCTTGGTGGGTTCCTGAACCACCCTGGAAAAGCATTTATGAAAAAACAAATTAGTGTTGTACAACTTAGATGAGCTTTTTAGTAATAAAAAAAGACCATTTCACTGAAGATTAAGATATATGTAAACAAACAAAAATCTTGGTTCAAATCTGAATCTATTGCCTCATAGGCATAATTAATTCTCAACAGGATTAAGGGGCAGGGGGCAGAAGAGAAGCCACACTTTAGTCATCTTTTATGATATGAGTGTCATGATATTGTGTTTCCCGAGTGAATGGCGCTCAAGAAAGAAATTATGCTCCCCCATCCTGACCAAATGCATGTCTGCCTCCTGTGTTTGCTTCTTCCTCTATGCACAAACACGGAAGGCTTCTCACTTACACAACTAAACCTGTATCAGAGGGCTCAGATTATTAGCACAGTAAATGGAAAACAAGCTAAGTTCCTGAACAGCAGATCACAGTATCTCTCCTACCTATCTCTCCTATCTAAAATAATCCTAAATACTTATTTTCATTGAGTTCTTTTACAGTATTCAGGTAACGCAGAATAAGAATAAATGAGGTTCTACTTGCCCAGAGAAATAAGAATTAAGAATGTGTTTAAAGTTTATATATACCTTAAATACAGCAATATATGGAAATACAATTTAATTTTCACCAATGGGATTTTTAAAGGTTTAGTATAATTCTTTTACAACAGTGGACATCCCAGCTGTTCCTAAAAGAAAGAAGAAAAAGGGAAAAAAAACCCAAACAAGCCACCCCATTCATCTATCCTTTTTGTTAGGAAGAAGCAGTAACATCTGCAATCTGAGCTCATGCCTGAAATGAGAATGTGATGAACTGCAAGAAAGCTGAGCTGAAAATCGGAGACAACTGCTCAGTTCCAACCCTGCTGTCCAATCCCTTGGCTCAAACAAGCCAGCAAAGATTTCGTGTTACCCTGTAGCTCCACCTTTTGGGGGTTACTCCTTGGGGGCATACAGGTAACATGCTCAGACCTAAAGGAAAGCACCTGAAGGATAAGTCCATGGGAGGCCAACAAAGTATTTTGAAAACCACAGCATTGCCTGTTCTTTTCTTCTCAACTGTTTGTCTATACCTCCATCCTTCTCATCAATGCTTTTGACCAGTGTTTTCACTGCAGGTCTATGGGCAGTGACAATACAGTTTGCTTCAAAACTACTCCCCAAGTACACAAGATATTACAGACCTCAAACAAAGTTACCAATACTTCCTCTACTTTAAAAACTTTATCAGAATATTTTGTAGGAAATATATCCATGCTGAAGCTGAGAAGTACTTTGATAGATACAGAGTTTTAAAAAGGTTTTGCTTTTTCCAATGTTTAAAATAAAACATTTTATGTTGCAAAATGGAAATTTTCTCCTCCCTGATATAGATAAATTCATGTCCTTTTATATCTTATATGAAGAGCAGTGTTCTTATTACCTAGTTTTGGGGCTCTACAAACTTATTTGAATGAATGCTTCCCTAAATATCCTGTTTGAATCACTCTCTGGAGTATTTTGAAGTGTACAAACTGTATTTTGATAATCTCATGGAACAAATGATAAAGCAATACACTGGCAAAGTAGCCCATAAAATGGATTTCATTGTTGTTTACTATGGTCATATCTTTAATGTGTAACTGGGGAGATGCAATTGTAAGGGAGAAATGCCATACTTTTATAAAGGTAGCTTCAATCTTTAGAGATTTTTATTTTTAATTGTAATATGTCTAAATTTTTTTTCTTTTCAATCTCCTTATAAAATTTCAGGAATGAAGGAAGTGGTAGACATGAATGTTTGCAAAGTCATTTTCTGGGATATATGGGTGTATTTGCAGGTATATAAACTTTTCAGAATTATGTGATGATATACAATATATGTTATGATTAGGCATAGAACTTCCTTTAGGTAGATTTTCCTTCTTTTGGAAAATATCTCTACTGGTTTTTCTTGAATGCTAACTTTAATGCTAACAATATTATCATCAGGGAAGTATACAATATAATAGCAAAGCAGTAGATTTTTACCGAAACTGCTATGAAGTCTCAACTCACAGCAAATTCAGATGACTAATAAAACTCATGAATCTTCAGAAATTATGCACCAGACGAACATGACTGCTTGAGAATACAGCTTTCCTTCATGTTAACCATAAAAATTAGCTGCCTCCTTGTTCCTAACTAGTGCAATAAGATGCATCAAATTAGGGTTTCTGAATGCAGGCAACTGTAATTTGTGATACCATTTACAAGCATAGCTGCTATTGCGGTTAAATTAATGTTTTACTTTGCGTGGCCATTAGAACATGCAAATAGAGCATGATGACTGCAGTAATATCTTTCATCTTGAGTGATTAGATTCAGGCCTAATTAATGGCCAGATTCAAATTTTACATCACCCTTATTTTTTTCAAGCTAATTGGATACTAACATAAACCAAGTTTTATTTATGAGTATTTGAAAAATCTAGAAATGCATGGCTTATGCTTTGTGCTGTGTGTCTGAGTGTTTTGATTTTATTCCTGTTACTAATGCATTTGATGTAGACACTTGTTATAAAATCCTTGAAGTACTTTTCTTACCACATTTTGTAAAGGTTGTCAAAGCAAAAAGCTGTTGGTTAGCTTGGTAAGCATTCAAATGCTCTTTTGCTAAAATATCTTTCTTTTGCAAATCATTGGGGAATGTGTGTAGACTTCTTGATTTTATTTGCTTGTTAAGTCAACTGAGAAAAAGAAAAAAGAATAGAGAATTTATCTATGAGTTTATACATAAATCTGTTTCTTTTCCACAAAGAATGAATAGCCATCTTTGGCCTTTGATTAGGGGTAAAATCAGTATATCTTAGTTCAATGATAATTCCCTAGACATGGACTATGGATCTGATCCCACAAATTCTTAGTACTTGGCTCAGACTTGATTCAATTCAATAGTGGGTAATGACTAATTTATACAACATAGCAAGAATGGATGTTACACTGATGCTTCCAACTGTTCCAGTAATTCCTACAATATCTCTTTCTCATTTTCATTCTGTCATGAAAGTTCACAGTGACTGCTCCTTCTTGCTAAAAAAAAAAGAAAGAGTGGTTTTTTTAATCTTTAACGTATAAGTGTGGATTATTAAAAACAGAAAAGCAGTATAGAAAGAGGAAAGGGCATTCCGTTTCCCTCACATGTAATTGTAAGGCATTTAGCTGTGGAGGTAAAGTTGTAGGTGCTGGGTGAAACTTTTAGTAGCCAGAGAGATTGTGAAGAAAGCCAACCTCTTCAAAGAATGTTTCAACTACTAAGTGACAAGCAGCACCAGTTCCTTTACCAGCAATACAGAAATTTCATCTCTTTTTACTAATGAGAAATGCCAGAATGTTTCCAAATTACTTATGCAATCAAATACAATACAACCAGAAGGCAAGGCATTTTTATAAAGGTCTTCCTTCCAAGGAAAATTTTGATATTTCAAAATGTATTTTTTTTCTTTTCAAGGATCATAACTGATACCTTCCAGATTTCCTACAACATGACAATTTCAAATAATATAATTATGAGATTTCTTAATTTTCAAAATAATATTTTTTGTTTTAAATGAAGTTGAATGTTATGTTTTTTTTTCTTTTATGTTGCATTATTATTTTTACAATATTTCATACATTACTCATAGTAGTAAATTATAACACTGTAAACTATGTGGAAATACATATTTGCTCAAATATAAGTCTTTTAAAATAATGGGATGAAATTCATTTTTGAATAGAAACTTAAATGTCTTTCCTGTCTCAAATAATTTTCAGCATGCTCTATGAAAAAATATGGTAATTACAAAACCCAAAAATATTATTTCTTGTTTTTAAACAGTGAAAGTGTTTCATTATATCAAACAATAAAAGCTGTCTGATATATCCAATCAGCAGAAGTTACCATTCATTATTTATTATTTTATTAAAAAAAAAAAGATATAATGTAGTTAGCGACATATTGAGAGATATCATGAAGTAACATTGGAATACTATAGAAAAAATACATTAATAAGTATATACATGAAGAAAAAACCCAAGATTCTATTTTGTAATTTTATGTTAAAATTTAGTAAGAATTTTGTAATTCCCAAAGATATTTTACCATGAAAATCTGTGTTATCAACAGTATTGTTTCCCCTTCAACACTCCTCCCCGAAAGAGCTATGTATTCCTGCAAACGTCTCTGATTAAACTATGGAAGTGTTATAACTAATTTTACATTTCATGAACACTTTGGAGGAAAATTTTTACTTGGGTCAAAGCATCATACATTTGAACTAGATAATTTAGGTATCAACTATTTTCTTTCAATGCAAAACTAAAATATGAGATGTAGTCAAAGGAAACACATTTTTGTCAGTATCGTTTTCATTACTGCACTGGAATTGAGTTCAGGCTGGTCAGCCTGAATATATTCAAAAAGTATGGAGGAGGTAATTATAACTGTATGAATAGCTAGGTAGTATGAACAGATACAAAAGAGGTAGCCACATTAAAATTTTAAATATAGTTAACAAGTTTTTTCTCTACACTGAGGACCAAATTTTCATAAATAAATTTGACTTCGAGTTTTTTAGACTAATATTAGAAATATTAGAAATCTAAGACATTTAGAATTCATTAGCTGTTTGGTTTCCTTCAACAATTAAAAAAAAAGTCCTTTTTTAAAAAAGGAAAAAAAAGTAGTTTTCAAATGGCTCTTCCATGTCTGTTTTCCAAAAAGAGGTGTCACTCCTGAAATTCAAGTGTTGTCCTCCCTGACATGAAGATGTCTAGCTCAGACGCAGATATCCAGTTGTTAAATGTCTAAGTAAGGAAGTGCATTGTCCTTTTTCTCCTGCTCTTGTCAGTTGCAACAATTTATCCAGATGCTAGCAAGCTTGAGCCCGGGAAACTTGAATATGGTGTGTACAGATCTATGTGGAAAAAGTGTTTGAAAGTAATAACTAGAGCATGGTGAACAGCTGCAAAGAAAAATTGCATGTGTACATCTCATTCATTATTTACAAGGCTAATAGATTTATTGTATGTAGTGAACTGAACCCTGACCTTTATTCATTGATGCCTTTTAAAAATATCAGCATATTGATAATAAATAAAGCAACTAATTTAATTGCAAATTGTGTTAGTTCTGCACTCTCTAGGTCTAATTCAAAACTAAAGAAGCAATCACATCAAGTGGCAATTCCTTTTTCGCCATAGACTAAACAAAAAGTGGTTCCCGTTTCATCAAATTTTGTCCATTATGATTCAAGTCATTACTTAGTCCAACCTTTTTGTGGAACAGCTTGCCTCATCCCCTCAGATATTTTATTAGTTTCAAAGCAAACTAATTTTCTTTTTTTTCATCTTCACTAAAAGTAATGTATAATTTTAAACAGTCATATGATCCAAAACAAAAACTGTTTCTATATCAAACAGATAAGATGTGATACTTCAGCCTTTCAAAACTAATTTAAGAACAAAACTGAAATGGAAAGTTCACAAAAATACATCTTTCCTTACAAATTATTTGGGTTTTGAAAAATTGAGAGCTTTGGAGAAAAAAAATCTACTGAAAACCTTCTGACCTTTTTAGGTCTCCTTTGCTGCCCTTGCTGGTGTATGTAATAAGTCTGTATGTGTGTTAAGAGGAAGGATATGTTCTTGCTCATGCTGGCACACTGACACTAAACTAGTGGGCAGAAAATTCTTCACTTTGCTTATCTTCTTATATAGAAACCCATGATACTCAGAGTACTTTCATTTATGAGTTCCCAGATTATTATTTTGCTGCTATAGAAGTTTTGAGGTTTTTACATATCCGAAGATTATTTTAATTATCTCCTTCTTTTTTTTTTTTTCTTTTAAACCCCAATATTTGTTTATCTCTGTCTCTTCTGGTATTCAGATGAAAGTAAATATTCATCATTCCACATCAAGGTGTCAGTCAAATACACAAAGGTCTTGAAGCTGTGTTGGCCCATTCAGTCTTTCAACATTGACTCTGATTTACTTAAAAATTCGGTCCTAAGTAATCAATATATTCACCAAAGCAGATGGATACTTACAGGGAAAAAAAAAAAAAGAGTTTAGTTCTCACAATGAAGCATTTTCTGAACAAAGATGTGCTGGTGAAACATTTCTTGTGTTATACAGTCACTAAGGCATAAATGTCTTCTTTTGAAAGAGATAAAAGATGAATAGTCTTCATCTGTATAAAAACATTTCAAAAAACTACGTGTGAAAGCCAACAGAAAGTGGATAAAATTGTATATAAAAAACACAAAGATAAAGTATAAAAGAGTAATAAAATAAAACTTAATGTATGAGTGGAAAAGGCAAACACAATGACATTTGCAATTAAAAATGAAATGAATAGTAAAATAAATCTGTTGATGAAAATATAATGGATAAAAGAATCCAAACCTGAAATGCAATTCATGCTGTGTGCATGCATCTGCACAATAAGAAACATGTCTGTTTTCACTTCTTTTCTGTTTTATCATTATTTTTAAATAAGATATACATATAAGAAAGAAATCTTTTTCTGTGAGGATGATGAGGCACTGTAACGGGTTGCCCAGAGATCTTCTGGATTCCCCGGAAGTGTTTAAGGCCAGGCTGTATGGGGCTTTAAGCAACCTGGTCTAGAGGAAGATGTCCCTGACTATGTCAGAACGGTTGGAACTAGATCTCATGGAAGGTCCCTTTCAATCCAACCCATTCTATGGTTCAATGATTCTACAATACATGCAGTGGCTTTGAAGACATGGCAGTATGTCTTTATGTTGAAGTCTTCAGTCACTGGTTTTTCTTGCCATACAAAGCAGGTTAACTGCCTCCAACATTATCTACCTGCATTTCTTAAACATTAGCTGTTGACAGGGAGTGCGGTTGTGGCACACAATGTCTGCCTTTCCTCTTCTTAACAGGAGCTTACTTTTACTCAAATTGTCAAGAAAAAGACACAGATTAACATAGAAGGGAAAAGGAAGTTTTGTTTTTCATCTAAGGCATATGAAAGATGTCAAATGTCAAATATTGTATCCTGCCACTGACTATCTAGTTCCTGAAAAATGCAGACCACATGTACCACAATGTTTTTTGTATTTCTTATATTGACATTGTTTTTTGTATTTCTTATATTGACAATACATGTTCCCAGTCTTGTAGATTAAGTTAAGTGATGCCAGTAACACTGTGGTAAATAACAATCATGTTCACAAACCTTCCATATATAGTACCATAAGCACTGTTTATCATGCTACTACATTTGAAACAAATTAACTTATAGAAAAATGTCATGAGCAAAAGATATCTGCACTCAGCGAAAAACAAAATGGAACTGAGTGTTCAAGTGTGAACAAAAGACAGCCATGGCATTCAATTTATATGCTAACCAATATCCTCATAGCCTATACTGGTTGTCTGTGTTACTTTGTGCTTTAAATATTTTTTCTATCTATTGAAAGTTTAAGATCTTTCAACTTTGTATTTCATTATAGATGTCACAATCCATATCTTTAAATATACTAATGACTACTTTTGGAAAAATTAAGGGGACCAATACATATCATCTTTAACTTAATTTGTTACAGCAGAAGCTCTTTAAAAACATCTCTGTGACTGAGAATGTGAACCTTCATTTCTGCATAAAGAGAAGCAATGAAGTTGTCATGGTTATTATAGTCCAATTTAAAAAGCAGTACCCTTGAAATATTTTGACTTACTGAAGCTTTAATGAGATCAAAAACTACTGTATCTAGGTCTTGATTATACTTACAGCATTTTTCTTGGATATGCAGACATGAAGAAGAATCACACCAATTGTACTGTACTGTATTTAGAATGAAATCACACTGCCTTCTGTGTGAGGCATTTTCTGCACATTCATCAGTTCAGCAATTTAGAATCTGTCTAACAGTTATCTTCCTAGATGTAGTTGAGAGCGAACTATGACAATGATTGTCCCAAGAAGAATGATTTTCATTTCTTTTAGACAGATGGATGGATTTTTTTTCAGATGCTGAACATTTGTAGATGTCAGAAGTAGGTTTGTCAAAGCATTGCTTCAGCAAACCTTTTGAATTTTTTTCCTCATCACAGAAACAAGAAATACTGCATGTGTCTTCAAAGTGTCTCTGACTCCATATCCCCCACATGAAGAAAGTAGGACAAATTAAGACGTTTGTGAGATTAGATAGCAAGTTTTAAATACAAAGTCACATGCAAATGCAAAGCCACATTTTATTCTAAGGTTGATAATATAGACACTATTGTGGTCAAGAAGGAGTCTCCTGGGGGGGCCAGATAATCCCTGTATATTCTGATATAGAAAGAATATGTCGGTGACTTGACTATTGTCTGTGTAGTTTCTTGTTTTGTTGCTAGTGTGTATTAAGGATTAATAATCAGGTGATTCACAAAAAAATTAATATAAAAGGTTTCTATTTACATTCCTCTTTCCTACAGCATATTAATGCTGAGAAATTCTCTGCTACCTTTTCCAATTATAACATCTACTTGTATTATAATCCATAATTTAAAAAGCTTTTTTGAAGGAACCATATTTGATTTTTTATCTAGGATGTCCTATTTTTAAGTTCTCTACATATACCATTATGGGCAGCAATGTGTCCTAGGTTACAATACAGATGTATTTAAAATTCTATTACCACCAGCTGTGGGACATTAGCTGTTATCTCCTGCTATGACTCACCCCTGATAACAGACAACGAGCCATCAAGGACCCACTGCATGACTCATGCACTTATCCTATTGTGAGATGCTCCACCCAGGAGGGAGGAGCCAAGCATTCCCACCTGGATATAACCTGACCTTGGAACTGCCCAAGGCAGCCCTGTCTGCTGGGTTCCCAGAGGATAAGAGCTACCGCTGGACCTTCAGGTGGAGACCAGACCTTCCACAGGATCACTGCTTCAACTTAACTACTTCACTTGGGCTGCTACCACCACCCTGACTAACAGGGTGTCAGGTTGTATCTGACTTTGTCAGTGCTTTTCGTTGTATTATTGCACTTATTTTTAATTTGCCTATTAAATTTATAATCCTGACTTGTGATCTCCCAGTGTTTTGTTTTCAAACTAACACACTGTGTAACACAGTGACAGTGGTTTCATAACAAGCTAATGCTACACTTGAGTAAAGGTTATGAGTTATTTGTTGATTTCCCCCAGCAAGCATTGACATTTGAACTGCAAAACCCAAGCCATGTAGACATTTTTCTGTCAATTCAGTGAAATGTGTATCTAGCACCAGCTTTCTTCATGCTGAAAATTCTTGGAAGAAATGTTCCACATAATGTAGTTACATAGATTCAATATTTTGCTCATTTTTTTTCACTTAGTACCTTGTTCATCTACCTACCATCACGGTTAGAAGAAGGTACAGTTGTTCCACAAAACTGTATCTAATGAAGTATTTAACAATTGATTTTCATTCAACATTTTTCATTAACACATCATGTATCATCCAGCAAATCAATTATGTAGTGAGTTATGGCTGATGCTGGTTTACCCCTTTCTTCAAGTCAGATGAGCAGTGCTGTCCCTTAAACTACCTGCTGTGGTATAAATGAAGATTATGTGCTGAGATTTACTACAGACTGAGCATGACCAGACACCACTGACACATTTTTCTGTGTATCTAGAAGACTGGCCTTGAAGGGTGGCATGCCTTGTTGGCTTTTCTAGAGATGCTGCTGGCTGCTGTAACAAACAAGGATTTCAGGAACAGTGATACTCACTTGTTTGTTAAAAAAAATCAAACATTAATAATTAGGGTTATTAAATAGGACAGTGACTTAAATTTCTGGATAGTTTATTACTGTGAAGTTAAAAAATATTCCAAATAAGTGGGACAGATTTTCTATCTTTGTCTGTGGAAAATAATTAAATAAATACCTTTAAAGAAAGACACAATGAAAGCTTTAGAAGAATTTTTAAATATGCATTTTAGCTATTTTCAGAAAAGAGATCTTGAGCCCTTAAGGAAACTGCTGTTAGCACCTTTCTCTTTTCAACTCAGCCTGCACTAAACATGATTTGTCACAGTAAGGACTTCAACCATAAAGACATTTCTTTTAAAATATAAAACCTAAAATGATCTTTGTGTATTTTTAAGAAAGGAGGGTGACTTGAAAACAAGAAATGTTTTATACATTTGTTTTCAAGTCAAGAATATTTTATTTTTATTTATAAACATGATCCTGAGTTCTGATTCATTCACCCACACTTTGCTGTGTTTGAAGTCCAGAAACAGTAAAACTGTGTATTGCAGATTGTAACACCTATATGTCAGAGAGGTAGAAGGGATTTGAGACTGAGTTATCCCTTGAAACCTACTCAAAATAAAATATAATGTATTATTCAAATATTTCTTGCTAATAAAAAAGGGCTCTGATGGCTTTTGGAGAACATTAAAATTTCAAGCCTCTTTGCAAGAAAAGAACAGAATATGCATGACTTTATAGTGTATCATACACTTACAAAAGAAAAGAAATAAAAGGCAAAAAAAGCACCTCTTTTAACACTCAGGGACAGCCAGTTGATTTAATTTCTACCAAAGCACTTTAAATATCTTCTTGATGGGTAGAGTGTGTATTAGTTACACCAAGCAATTGAAATATTGATTAATAATTGAAAAGGATGGCATTACTTGGGTGGAAAATGTAACCACCGCTTTCAATATCCTCGTGAAATCTGAACTGCACCAAGGACCTTGAGTGCAAGTGATATATCGACAATTTAAAAATCCAGAAATTAAAAAAATCTCATCAATATATAATTTAAAATTTCATATACTATTCAAAAGCTTTTGTCAAATACACAGCTAATCACTGAATCAGTAAAACAGATGTATAGAAAAATTTTTTTATGTCTAGGTCTGGTGCCTACTTTTTATTAGTTGTAATGATTCTTACAACAAAATCTTTCATGGAAAGTGTTACGGTAGAATGCTTATTGGAAGAGATTTTCTCACACCATGAAATCTTATTATTCAAATAAGTCCTATCATGTTATTTCCTGATCATATTTTAAACTCAGTTACACAGAAGTTACTCTGCTCCCTGCTTTATTTTCAGGTGTGCAAAGTAAGTCAACAATGGTGTCGGGTGTTTTTCTTTGTAAGACTGAGGGAGAAATTAAAACCATTGATGCAATGCCATTTTATAATGCCGTATCATTATAAAAGTAAAAAAAAATTATAAAGATAGTTCGCTATATGTAAATAGAATGAACCAATGGGTAATTCTTGAAATTTAGGAGAGTGATCCCTAAGGTGTTAGCTGTTACTCCTTATAAAACCACTATATAGTCTCTAATATCTATAGGAATATTAACATTCAGTTCTGGAAGATGAGAAATATAATGCTGATATTTTCTGATAGCAATACATGAGCTGGAGCTCATTGTTGAAAGGGACAAAGGCAGCAGTCTCTAGGTGACCCTGTTTGAGCAAAGTGTCATCTTCATATGAGTCTTCCAACCTCAACTATTCTGTCATACATGAACAGTTTTAATTAAGAGACCAGGATGAATTCAATAGTGCAAGTGTCTGACTTCTTCATTTTCCTTTCTTTTTCTACCTCACTTGACAAATATTCATGAACCATCACCCATTCCCCCATCCTCATTGTTGGGCTGCTTATTGCCAGGTCCTTGTGCACAGGGCACTGATTTTTCATCACAGGAACTGATAAATTAGGGGTGAAAACCCACCTGCAAGGCCTCAAGAAGATATCAAATATATCTGCGCTGGGTGAACAACGGTGGGATGCAGCCCAGCAGGTTTTCCTTCAGGAAACCTTTACCTTCTCTCTCCCACAGCTTGCAAGGGTGTAAGGTCGTGCACAGGGCTTGTCTGGAGCAGGCTCTGTCTGGTTCCATCTGGTCAAGCAAGGGCAGGGGAATGATGGACAGTGAGCTGAACATGAGCCAGCATAAGCCACCATTTAGCAAAGCAGTCCCAAGATGTGCTGGGCTGCATAAGGAAGGGTCTTGGCAGTAAGATTTGAAAGATTGCTTGGAACTGAATTGGCATGCCAAGGTATACCACAGGCAGCAAGGGCTTCTCTAAATGTCTAAGTGCCAAAGACCAGGGAAAATGTGAGCCCATTGCTGAATAGGGCAGGAGATAAGTTGCCTTGGCTTCAGTTATAAGGCAGAGGTGAACACCTGCCTGCAAGGCCATGGGAACATACCAAAACATCTTGCAAAGCAGGCCCCTGTTTGGGGCACCTAGTTTCCTAGCTGGGTGGCCAATCGCAAATGGCTCCTTGGAACACGGGGACATCACAGAGTGTGACTGTGACATCGCTCCAACCTTGCCACAGACTCTGCCTGCTGGGACTCTGTCCAGGACCCCTGCAGGCACGCATGCAAGGTGAGCAGGCTCCAGAAGGATCGGAGTCTTGCTCTTTAGTAGAGAGCAGCAGCTCCAGACACTGAGCAAAGTCAGCCCCTTCCACTCTCCATCCGCCCAGCTGTGAGGCCCTGTGGGACCTGTGCAGGAGCTGTCCCAGGGCTGTGAGTGCCAGGAGAGTGCTGGGACTTTCCAGCACTGAAGGCTCTCTGCCGTTCCCTACTGTGTCCCTCAGGTACCCTATGCTAGACTGGATAATGTCTGGGAGACATTATGGGGTCTTGGGAACTCGGGCACAGCAGGTCTTTCCCCAGGGCCTCCTGACAGCTCACCAGAGCCTGCCCCAGGGCTCTTACCCACCTAGCTTGATCTCTGAGGAGGTGCAGAGGAGATCAGGCCTTCTCTTCCTGCTCTCCCTCCCTTTCTGCCTCCTGCCATGGAGCAGACCTCCAAAGGGTCTGCCCAACCTCCTTCCAGGTCCCAGCAGGAGCCTTTCCAATCTAGAGGCACATGGACTCTCCATGACCAGGACCCTTTGCTCAAGCTGGCCTTTCCCTGATGCACAGGCAGGAGGTTTCCCCAGCACCTCAACATCCAGGGAGGGCTGCTTGCCTGTGGGCACTAAGGGCAGAAGGCAGGGGTGCAGGGCTGCCCTTGGGGCTGGCTTGCCCACAGGACACCTCCTGCTGCTGCTTTGAAGCCCAGAAAGTGGCCCCTTAGGAGACTCTTACCTTCTCTATCCCACAGATTGCTTTCCTTGCTTTTCCCCTCTGAGCAGCAGAGAAGGCCAGGGACCCAGGCACTTTGCATGTCTCCCGGGGCAGGACCACGTGCAGGGCACTGAGGAAACCCTGCAGGAAAGACTCTGCTACAAGGAGCAGCATGAGCCAGCTGCCACCAGCAGGGCCATCGCAGATGGCAGCAGCAGAGGGCCTATGCCCCATCTGCCTGGGTGACCTTGAAAATGCCACCTCCGTGGAGGCCTGTCGGCACCGCTTTTGCTTTGTCTGCATCTGGGAATGGGCCAAACTGACAGAGACCTGCCCACTGTGCAAGCAGCCCTTCAAGCAACTGCTGTGCAGTCCCAGCGGACAACCTCGAGGAATATGTGGCTGCCTGGTCTGCCCACCACCAAAGGAAGGCAGCCAGGATCCAGAGCAACAGCAACAGCAGCACTACAGCCTGAGTTGCAGGTGTGCTGACACCCAGTCCTCCACAGGAAGAAGGGGGACTGTGGGGACAGACTGAGTACAGAGGGATCCCATAGCTGTGGGGACCTCCAATGCCACTTTCCAGCAGACTGCTGCAGCCAGCACTTCTCATGAGGATACGCCACCAAGCACAGGGGAGCACCTGGCCAGCCCTGGTGCTACACCAGACAGCGGGTGCAGCAGCAGAGCTGCCATGGCCCCTGCAACAGCCTGATGACTTTCACCTGCAATAAACAGCCAGATGCTTTCAATTTTGAGGTGTGTATCACAATTTCAGTGACTCTTAACAGCTGCAACAGATGTTTCTCTCCTGCTTTCCCTGCTTCCCACTTCAAAGGGCCAGGGCAGGGGTGTCCAAGGCCTTTGACCAGCAGCTGCTGGTGCCTTTGTACCCAAATTTTCCATACCCAAATGGGGCGGTTCAGCCTTTAGGCACTACTCTCAGTCCATATCTGATAGCAGCAGCAGAAACTCCTCCTATCTAAGTCTCCATGGCTGTGGCTGGCAGGCAGGAGGGGGCTTGTTATGCTCTTCTGGCTAAATGCTCTCTAGGAATGGGAGTTCAGAAGCATTATTAGAGAGTATGTATTGAAAGGAAGTCTGGACAGCCTATTTCCAGCAAGAAGTCGCAGTAAATCTACCTGTAGCAGCTTTGTCTACCCTCTCCACTATGAGAAGTCAAACACAGATATAGCAGTGCCCTGAGCGACAAGGTTTAAGAAAGGATCAATCCACAAACTATCCAAACTCATCTTTATTTATGAGCCATTGTCGAGGGATGGAAACATGCCAGCACTGACACAGATACTAAACTGTAAACCACAAGAAGTCACAATGCACAATTCTCCTCGGTTTGCACCTACAAGACTTCCCAAGACATGGACAGTTGCTCAGCATTAGCACTAACCTGGCCAACCCCAGTGGCCAAGTCTGAAGTAAGCTGTCCCTGTGGTTTTGTCTGGTCCAGAAACAGCCCAGCTCCTTCACTCTCCAGGCCAGACATGTGCCAAAGCAGCTCTGCAGTTGGGGTCCTGGGGGACAGCAAGCAGCAAAGGGCCTGCCCTTTGTACAGGGCAAGTAGAAAAGACTCTGAGGAGGAGTACTGGAGACAGCTTGTCCGTGGAAAGGTGAGGGCCCAGAGTGGATGTCTGCAGCAGGGCTCCAACTTGCATGTTGAGAAGTGACATCAGGCTCTCTACAGCAGTTGCTGGTGGTAGGGTGAAAGGCAGCAAGCCTCATCTGAAATGACACCAGTTCATACTAGAGAGAAAGGGCAACCTTCTTTTTGGGGACTTTCCAGAGTGGAGCAGGGTGCCTAGAGAGGCTGTGCTGTCTGCATCCTTGGGACTTTTCAAGACCAGGCTGGGGAAAGCCCTCAGCTGCATTTTCACACCTTCTGTCTGAGCTGGGGGCTTCACTGTGGACTTCCTGGCATCCTTTCCAACCTGTATTTTACAATGAGCCCATGATTTTCCTTTTCTCTTTCCATTCTGCTTCCTCCCACATCCGGTTGGAACCAGATGGAGATACTTTAAAAAATATTTATATAACTCAAAATGCGAGTACACAAAAATAGATGAAATGGTTCAGATTAATGTATGCATCTAGACAAGACTTCATTTTCGACAGTCTTCACTATTAATTTTCTAGGGAGTAATAAAAGTTGACATGATATTTACCCTCAGATATTCCAGACTTCAATTACTGTCTGCTGGGGAGATTTTTTAAACATGATATAATTTGTTCCTTAGTAACTCCACAATGGGTCCATCTGACAAATATTTTTTCATCGTTCCTGCAGACTTGTGTAAAAATTCTGGCAACCATAATATAAGTTATTTGAAGAAAAGCCTTCTTTGGTTTGTTTGAATCTGCTTGAAATTGTATTTTTGGTGGCCTAATTTCAATATCAAAATAGAGTTATAAGCTGATTCCTATACTTGATCTCCAACCACTTGTGCCCCACCCTAATGCTTGCTAAATATTTTTACTCTAAATATTTATTTGAATATGCAACTAGCAAAGAACAATAAATTTTATTTTCAGGAGCAGCTGAGGGAGCTGGGGCGGTTCAGCCTGGAGAAAAGGAGACTCTGGTGAGACATTATTGCTCTTTTCAACTGCCTGAAAGGAGGCTGTATCCAGGTGGGGCTTGGCCTCTTCTCCTAGGCAACTGGTGACAGGACAAGAGGACATGTCACCAGGCGGGGTTCAGGTTAGATATCAGGAAGAATTTCTTCATGGATAGAGTTGTTAAGCACTGGAATGGACTTCAAGGGAGTGGTGGAGTCACCATCCCTGGAGGTGTTCAAGATATGACCAGACATGGCACTTAGTGCTAATGTCTATTTGACTTTGTGGTGACCAGTCAAGGGATGAATTCACTGATCTTGGACATCTTTCCCAACCTAAATAATTTTGTGATTCTGTGATTTCTAGCAATTAGCAACTGATTGAAATAAGGAATAAAAAAAGAAATTATTTTTGTTTACTAAATTAAAGGTGACTTTCTTAGGAATATTGCAAGATAAATATTTCATAATTTTACTGTCTACTTACTGCAGTCTGCCAGAGAGTAACAGGGAACACATCTTCTTTCCTAAAAAAGTCACATATTTTATGATGCACAGATTTGAGAGAATCATACCTGTAAATATGGAGAAATTACACTAAATACATTTCTTGCTTTTGTCAGCATAAAATATTGTACTAGAGTGTGTGATTTCAGTGGTGTTACTGCCAATTCAAATCCCAGTAGTGATTAGGGCTTGTTTTAAACTGTTGAACCACAGATACAATAGCCTAGAAACTTGATGTTATTTGTTAAAACCAGTGTAACAGAAGGGTAGTTCGAGCCGCCAGTCCTGGCTCGACTCCCAGACCCTAGCCTAAAGAGCAGTTGAAGCTCAAGTCGCTGGGGAGCACGAGGAGCTAAAAGTGTCCCAAAAGAAGATGCAGACTCTTGTGGCAGGAGAACGAAGGTTTATTGGGACGTCGAGGGAAGGCGCACAAGAGCCCCGAGGAGCTCTGTGCAGCAGGTTTTAAGGACTGCAGGGGAGGGCGTGGTTTAGCCTTCAGGGCCAACCAGGGTTCACTTTGAGGGGATTGACATATATAGAAACCAATGATTACATAACACAGGAGGGACTTTTAACATAAGGGACCAATTATTTACAATTAACTGATAAGACAAAGCTAAATGTTCCAGAACTTTTCCCTTATTAGGGAAACACAGGGGAGGGGTTGAGAGGCAGGGAACCGTCCCCTTGGGGCACAACCAACTCAATCACCAGGGGTGTCCTGGGCCAAACCATCAATCCTCCCAGGGCTCTGGTGGACATTCATCCCCATAGGGAGCGTGCCTTGGTAGCTCGGCCAGAGCCACCTCCACAAACCAGAACTGAACACAATACTCCAGCTGAGGCCTGACAGGCACTGAGTGGAAAGACAACAACTTTAACTCTGTTAGTAATGCCCCTGTGAATGCAGCCTGGGAGATGTTTTTTTGACCTGACCCACCCATTTAGCCCAAAAAAAATCAACCAAATAATAATAAAATAATTATTTTCTTTTTCTATTCTTCAAAAACAGATAAACAGTTATCAATTTTAGTCTAGCTACTTTTCTTACTATGTTAACTTATTTTATCCCTTTCATTTATCTGAGACACTCAAATTATAAATAAGAGTTCCATTATTATGCTAAAAGGTCTAGGCAGGTATTCTGTATTATGATTGTTCTTACGATATCAAACTGGCTGGACCAGCTGTGACTAAAAAGTAATTTTATAAAAACCAAAATGTTTCCTGAGAGGCATATTGGTTTCAATGAATTTTTCAAAGGAAAGTTTTCTTCAGTCACCTCTTCCAACTTCCTGGTCACCTCTAATGAGAAAGAGTGAGGAAAGGAGATGAATTAAAAACCTCAAGTATTATATTTTTAAAAAATCAATTTTGACAGAGTTCCATTTTCAAAAGAACATTTGTGGCCATGCCAACGTGGAATAGAAACAAAATTTGAGGTTTTCAAAGTTCTTTTTCTGCCAAGCTCTCTACCGCAAATGATGACACTTACTGAGAAAATCATTTCTAGAATATCAGTTCATGGTTCAGTGAAACCAGTCTCTTTTGCTGTAAGTTGTCTCGAGACACAAAGAATTATCTATACTTTAATACCTGTAACCAAAAATATAAAATAACTGAAAGTAGGTACAGAAAATAAACTATGAATTTCATATTAAGGGTTTTTTATATACCATTTGTTTACAAGGAAAACAGCGTAAGAATCCTGAGCCATTGCTCCATTCTGGGGTTCACTTCAAACTCTAATGCCAAAAAAAAAGCAAAGATTCACAGGCCAAGATTTATATCCACTGTTATCTAGCAAAGTGATTGATTTCACAGTTCTGAGAAAATATTCAGAAGAATATTTCCACTTTAAAATTGTAGTGAATACTTTCGATGTACAGATTCACAGAGAGACTTACAGGTGTAGGGGATTTGATGGGCTACAACTAATAAACTGAGGGAATTGAACAAGGTCCTTGCAAAAGCACTCCATAGTTTTAGAATGAGCAAGTCTCTGCTGACTGAAGAAAGGCAAATGCTTCACTTACCTTCACAAAGGGGGAAAACTAGCCAATCTGTGAAATCAAGGATGTGTGGCGTTGTCCCCTAAAAGCAGCCAAAGCCCCCAACGCTGCAAAGGCGAACGGCTGCGTGGGACGCGCTGAGCGGGCAGGCTGCGCCGGTCTGGGTCCAGGGAGCGCATAGAGCGGCATGGAGCTCAGGCAACAGAAACTCAGCAGGACCTATGGTGAGATGAAAGAACGTACTGGACACTGTTTCTGTTCTCCCAGGGAGGTTTATTTGGGTCCTCGGGGAGCTTGCAGGGAAGGCGAAGGAGGGGAGGAGCGCGGGGGAAGGGCGAAAGGGCTGGGAGCTCAAAAACAGTGACACCAGACTGACACTGGCATGGGCTTATAAGGGAGGGGAAGAGGGAAGGGAGTTGGCGCTGGAGAGCCAATCCTGGAGAGTCTGAGGGAAGAAAGGCAGGGGTACACACTAATAGACTTCTGATAAGGCAGGATACATAATTCAAAACAGCCAATAACATACAGAGCAGGAGAACCAAGGAAAAGCCTCGTGGAACTCTGCAGAACCACACTGCAACAGAGATGGGTCTGTTTTGATCATTTCAACAGTAAATTGCCTCTGATCAACTTGATTGTCTTCTGTGATAAACAGATTGGAAATGTGTCTGAAGAGTGAGAAGGGGTGATCATTTACCTTACGTGACTGAAGGGAAAGCAGGGGATATCATTTACCCCAACTTTGTTACTCTTTCAACACTGGCTCCTACAATATTTTTGTATCCAAGTTAGGAAGGCCCGTTCAAAGTTTAGATTGATGGACCAGCTGGCTACACAACCCATTTGTTTGGATGACTGGACTCAGAGGGTAGTGGTTAATGAGTTCTACTTTACCCAGAGATCAGTAGCAGGTGGACTAACGCAGAAATCTACCCTGCAGGTCCTGTCTTGTGTAACAACTTCATAATTGAAGAGGTGACAGAGTGCAGACTCATCAAGATT
This sequence comes from Grantiella picta, assembly GCA_013397955.1. Lineage (NCBI taxonomy): Eukaryota > Metazoa > Chordata > Aves > Passeriformes > Meliphagidae > Grantiella > Grantiella picta. The sequence goes on from VZRM01006912.1 coordinate 186,389, forward strand.
GCAAATGACACCCACTTGGGGTAACCAGTCAATATGCTCAAGGTAGGGCAAAGGGACCTACACAGGCTGGAAGAATGTGCCACAAGGAATGTCACAAAGTACAAGGACAAATAAAAAATGCTACACATGGGTAGGAAGAGCTCCTTGAAGTGACACAAACAGAGGACTGAGGACTGGCAAGCAGCTCTGGCAGACAGCAAGCAGTGCATGAGCAAGCAGTGCTTTATCACCAAGGAGAGGCAGCAGTCTCCTAAGCTCTATTAACAGGAGTTGAGACAAGAAATAGAGAGACTGATATTGTGTTTTGGTCAATCCAGTGCAGGTAATACATTGCTAAAGAGGATGACGATTGAAGGTAAACCAAAATCCAAATGTCTTTCACCTTATAAAGGTTCATAAAGACCCGAAGTGTCATCTGCACAAGATGGCTGGTCAGTCAGCACCAAGAAAAATACCAAATGCTGTGCTTGACAAACTCTTATTATCCAACACTCACTTCTTTATTGTGAGATTTTAAAGCCCCCAAATTGATAAGAGCAAAATGTTTCCATTAAAATTATATTACTGTAAAAGCTAACTTTGTGGGGGAAATGGCACTAATAGGATTAATGACAAAAAAGCTGTGAGGAATTCTTTGTGCTCTGTTTCTAGCAGGCAACTGGGACTTGACTGATTCTTGTGGCACCACTGCACAGACTCTGCAACACTACAGAAAGAAGGGAAGGAAGGATGGAGGGAGGGAGGGAGGCAGGGGGGGAAGGAAGGAAGGAAGGAAGGAAGGAAGGAAGGAAGGAAGGAAGGAAGGAAGGAAGGAAGGAAGGAAGGAAGGAAGGAAGGAAGGAAGGAAGGAAGGAAGGAAGGAAGGAAGGAAGGAAGGAAGGAAGGAAGGAAGGAAGGAAGGAAGGAAGGAGGGAAGCTGTTGTACATAGGCACATCCTTTGAAGCAAAATTGTTTTGATGTGAGCATGGGGAGTAAAGACGAGGACTAATCCAAAGCAAAATACATTCTCCCAACATAGCTCAACTTTGTGTAAGACAATAACAAATTAAAGAAAAACAAAAACAATCTGAAAACGTATTATAGTGTAATTATGCTAATGCATAACTTCAAAGACCTGTTTGTAAGTTTGTGTAGAATGGGTGTAAAGTATGCAAAAATAAATGGCAAGTTAGCTGCTTCTCTCTCTTTTCTGAGAATATGCTTGTTTCATTATCAACTTTTTTCCCTCCACAGCACATTTTATAGCCAAAGTGTCATTGCATCAAGAATTTTAGCCTCATTTGCATCATGCTAATAGCACAAAGGCAGGTTTGCTTAACTATCCATGCAGGAATGGGATTGCTGTAGCTCTGGAAGAAATGGATCCACTTGTTAAAATTAAAAAAAAAAACCAAAACAAAACAGTTGCTGATACTAGACTGCCAGCCAGAAACTGATTTTGCTGCTAATGCAAACAGTTTTATTATCTCAGCTAAGCAGATATGTGTCATTAATTCAAAAGAAAACATCACAACTATCCTCCACCTCATCATGCTTTCATTTTGCAGTGGGATGGGGAGTATTACTGAAATAATATAACAGGACTTCAGTTGACAGGATACAAAAAATCAAACTTAGGACACACTATGCCATTTCAATTTCTCCCTCTTAAAGAGAAAATAAAAAATCTTTACCGGCCCCCAAATAGAGTTTCAAACATTTGACACTTAAGATGAAGCCAGAAGCACAGCCTGCCTGCAATGTCCTTATCGCTGCTAGTAGGAATTCAAGGTACAGAAACAGGGAATTAAGATTTTCTTAACGTTATTGTAAGGGGATCTTTCCACCAGGATGAAATGGTTAAAACAATTCTTACTACACTGATTGATACAAGCTCTGAATCTTGGCTGTTAAGGAGAATTTTAATATTTTGAAGTTGTATAGACTGAATTCTCTTTACACAAACAAAGAAATTAACAAAATAGTCATTTAGCAAAGTTATGAAACAGTTCTACTTACAAGAAAATACATCCAAAGTTTTCTGGATATTTTCTGACTTCATGGTAGTGACATAACCCATATTCTAAAGGACAAAAGAGAAAGTTAACCCTATTAGGCAGCTTCTTACCTATAAAAAGAAATTTTTTTTCATCTGCTACATAGTTTTTAGCAAGTTTAACAAACTGGTGTTTGCAAACAGAAATGGGATTGATGTGGACAAGTCAGTATGAAGCTCTATAAAACATAAACATTTATATTTACTCTCAAGAACATTATAAGCATCCTGAAAAGGATGTCTTTTAAGTTTTCTTCATTTTCTCCAGTTGGTGTTTGTAGTTTCTAGTAACATTAAAAAACAGGAAAAAAAACCCCAAACAAACAAAAACCAGAACAAAACAAAAAAAACCCCAACAAAAACAAACAAAAAACAAACAAACAAACAAAAAGCCCCACCATTGGTTCTCAGAAGTAGTCTGCAGAAAAGAAAATATTTTTAGCTGTGTGTGTGCATTATGAAGGCATATAGCATCCTCTTTAGGTGCACAAAAAGATATTTATCCTATTATTGGTCACAAAAGAAGCCTTTTGCTTTATCAAAACCATCTAATAATTCTGGAGAGATTTTAAAGTTTGCTGAAATATGTAAATTTTAAATAGTGTTTACTGTTTTAAATTACGACATTAATTACAAATCATGGGTCTAAGCAAGGAAATATGTGGAAGGGATGATCTAAAATAACAAACAAGCACTCACTGTGAATGGATTATTGTGGTGGGAGTTCAGAAATATGATTAGGAAATAGGAGATTAGGAAAGAAAAGTTAAAAAAGTAGTCTCCAAAGAATTGCACAAAAGAAGGAAAAATAAAATCCCTTAATTAATACTGTTTTGTAGGAAAGAATGAATTCTTGACTTTAAAAAAATAGTTTCTTTCAATCAAAAATTACAGGAGTGTAGCAATGTGGGTTTTTAGGATTCCATGTGCTCCCTTTGTTTCCCTGCTCTGTATGCCATTGGTTAATTTTGAAATATGCACTCTGCTGTACCTGAAAACCTATTGGTGTGTTCCCCCTGCCAATTCTCCCCCTCCATCTCCTGGGACTGGCTCCAGGGGAGAAAAATCCCGCCCATCCTCTTCCCCTTATAAGCCCGGGTCTGCGTCAGAGAGAGGTCTTCCATCTCTGAGCTGCTAGTCCTATTCCCTTCCCTCGCTTATCCTCCCCCCTTCTCCTCCCCTGCAACCCTTTTCCCCATACCCCAAATAAACCTCCCTGGCAGAACAGAGATGGAGTCCAGTTCATTCTTTTGTCTCACTACATTTCCTGCTAGAATTTCTGTGGTTGGGAGACTCGCGCCATGCTGCAGGACCCCGGGGACCGCCCGCTCCAGGTCTGGTGGAATTACGCGGACCAGAGACCAGGTCCGGGGGGGCAGCCATCTCCTGTCGCCCTCCCGGACCCTGCCGCATCACAGGAGAGTAGAAGGAAGATAGATTCTAATAGCACTGTGTGGCCCAAACCTGACAGAATTAATGATATTTGCAGTGGTTAATTATTGAACTATGTTTAGTTGTTTATGCAAGAAAAATATGACCAAATACATTTCAAGATATTCTCAGGGGAACCAGGAGCATAATGTGCTTGTAAAGTGTCAATTCAGAATGCCTTTTCTTACTAAGCATGTCAAAACCAGTTAATTATATTTGGTGATATTGTTTTTCAACTTGCCAGTCATTTAATCAATGTTTTTAAAAAGGCTTAGATAAATTGTTACTATCAAAAGCTAAATTTTCATTTCTTGAGGCAGATTTTGCTCACATCATTCTTGTTACTCAGCACAAATATTTAATAAAAATTTCTATAAAGTCTCCTGTTAACTGAATACAAATAAAATTTACAGAGAATGAAAATAGGAAGGTCCAAGCTCGTACAATGAAGTAAAGAGGAAAAAGTCTCTATTTTAAAGTTGTTTTCTTTCTTGAGAAATACAAAAATGTCCTGTTACCCTACTAACTTTGGTCATACATGAGACAAGTAAGAATAGAAATAAGATGTGACCTAGCCATCTAAATACTTCTCTTCCCAGTGCAAAGCAAATCAATGCATCAGTGTCAAGATTTTCATGGAAAGAAAAGAATACTTTGAAATTAAAGCCCAAAATATCTGGCTCATGTGTGGGAAGATAGAGCTAAATGTTGGCACAAAGTAATCCTGTCATGCTGAGAAACTATTGGATGCCCAAAATCATACAGGAGTCATATTTTACAGTATTAATCTACTTTTCTTTCAAAAGTGAGCCAAAGATCACTGTTTTTTTTAAAATAACCTTTACTGTAAATTTTCTTTTCTCAATATATGTATATTTAGACCACTGCTCCACAGCGCAGGCAACCAGGGGATTCCGTAGTTTGCTGCCCTCACTAATGACTCTGGGCTGTAGAAGTTAGTTCTTGCAGAGAGAAACTATGTTCAGTTTATACCTTTTAATCCTTCCAGACTGAAGTGTTGTATTGATTTATTAATGGTCCATAATTAACGGGTAATGAGAAAAGTTATGAGACAAATGAAATATATAAACCAAAATGCTGGACACTTGCCATGTTGGTACAGACTTGCAAATTTCTAAACCCGCTTTGCTAACCAATCTCAATTGGCTGGCTTACACACAGAGGTGCACATACACACAGACAGGTTCGCATGTAGCTGATAGCACCCACCTGCCTCCCCACCCCTTCTCCTCTGGGTCCTCAAGGTTTCTCTGCATGGTGTTAATGTGGGGGGCCAGTTGGGACCACAGATAAACCCTTTTACTTGCAATAGTTATTTGACAGGACGAAGGCTTTAGATCTACCTCCAGCTCTCAGGACTTTGTGTATTTTACATTAATATCTGCCAGACCAGAATAAAGGTTGTTGCTGTGGCCCTGGCTCAGCTGAGCGTCCCTAGCCCACTGCACAGTGGCAGTGCCCCGCGGGACGAGTCTTGGGAGTAAAGCAGCCCTAACTAAAGGGGGTGCTCCCAGGGAGCCTTGGAGTGAAGCTATTGGCCCTGCTCGTCTTCCCTCCCACATTACATATAAAGATAAATTCTAGAAAGTTCTCCTCTGTCTGCCAATGCCGTGTTCTCTGGAAAATTCAAGGTTCTGTACCCTCCCCCCTTGTTCCCTCATAAGATCAAGTTATTGTCAATCCAGAATTCTATGTACCCCGTTGGCCCTTTCGGTTCCCCCCTCCCTTTTTTCCCCGCTTTAAAAACCGCTACACAATGCAGAATCCCGCTTTTGGGGCGCAGATCCAGTCCCGTCCCTTCCCCCCTCCCTCTCCCCTTCACCTTTTAATAAACCTCCTGGACCGCCAATCCGACTGCCTGCATCTCTTGTCTCCGCTACCGATCTCTGGCCCGCGCGGTTTCCCCGAGAGTTCCGCCGTTCCCGGCTGCCTCGCCCGTCCCCGAGAGCGGGCTGCCCCGGTGGGGCTCTGACTGAGCAGCTAACCCGATCTCAAACTGAGCTTGGGGTCTGGGACCCCATCACAAGATAATAACTGCAACAAATAGTTTTGAGACTACATGCAGTTATACTGAGTGGCTCAGCATGACAGTTTAGCTTGGACACTTCGGTAAAGTAAAAACACATGGTTTCAAGGACCTTAACATAGAGAATGGATTTCAGTCTGTGCTCCCAACACCCTGACTAATAGATTTATGATTTGAGCTGTTTAGAAAGAAAAGCAAAGATTCTTTCATCTATACTGTGAAAAAAATTAGAATATCTTATTAAATTCTGTGCAGAGCACAATCTCTAAGACATGCTTGGAGAATGCCAGTATAAATTAATTCTCTTGAGTGTGCATAGGAGCAGGACCAAGTGACTATGTGACTGAAATGCCAAAAACTACAGTGCCAATGGAACTTTGCTCATTGAGAATTAGACAGCATATGGAGTATTTAGCCTAAAATTCTGCCTAAAATTAGTTTTACAGTAGATATTAGGAGTTCTCTCTTTTTGTTTCACAAATCTGATTTCAGCCTCTATCATTTAGGAAACCTTCTTCAAAATACCATATGTTTAGAAAATCTAAATAATTTTGAGTTCTGTAAATACAGTAGAAAAGCACCCCTACACTTTTGAGAGATGACGTAGTTATTTCAAAGAGAAATCAAAAGACAAAAATAAAATAAAATAAAATAAAATAAAATAAAATAAAATAAATAAAATAAAATTTTATGTTTGTTTTCTTTTCATTAAGTAAAGTCCATCTCCTAAGGCTGTTATTTCAGTACATTGTGCTTAGGAGGGTAATAGCTATTTGCATTGCCTTGATTATTGTAACTGAGATTGGCAGTAATATTCTTAAAAGATATTTATCTGTAGTTGAGAGCTAAATGACTGTGCAGTTCAAAGAGTTATAAAATATATTATCATTTCTGTTTAGATCAAAGATCAGCTATTTGCTAAGTGATTTCACTTTGGTTAGGAAATGAGACACCAAGTAACAAGAACTGTGGTACAATCAGCATATTCACAAAGATGCCTGAAATGTTGCTCTGCAGGATCTGGATATGTACAAACAGCACTAAGGAAGACTCAAGAATAAGCAGTTATTTCAAGTTTGCCTTCTGACAACAAGCAAGTCTATCTCCTTTCCTGAAGGTGTTTCCTTAGCTCCAGCCGTATTTCCATACGTAGCCCAAACCCACTCACATTTTATTATAAAACTGTAAACCTACCTAGTTTTGCATAAATTTGCTGTGTTCACGTTCACATATGCAAACAATTCAAGATTAAACTATTTAAGCCATAACAGCTTATTTTTTAAAAAAAATAGACAAGTTACCACAATATGCAAATTAAAAAATGGATTTGGTGCAATTAAAAAATTTGCTTGATAAGTAGCCTACAGTAACAGATTTTAATGGTGTCTTGGAACAAAAATGATGCAGAAAACTTTTTTTCCCATTACCTAGTTTATTGTGAGGTGAGTGCACATAGTTCCTGCAGACTGGCAGATATTTTGTGATCTGCTACACTTCTTGATCACAATGTATTTTATGTTCCCATTCCTTTAATGACACTTGGAAAATAGTCAGTGCAATTCAGTCTGCTTCTTCTAAAATGAAGAGAATAGGCTGCTTCTGAGCGAGAACTTTCTTGTTAATTATAGAACTATTGCCTTTGAGACTTTCTGACATGGTTGTTGGCGCAAGAAATGAATTTAAAACTAGGCGAGGGAAAGAGAATTAATCATGGCACTGCCAGTGGCACATCCCTTCCTCAATATGTGTCTCCTTCACCTAGAATAGTATTCCAATTTTTTTTTATTTGGTAGCCTAACTGATTTTAACTTTCTACTCTAACATTCCCTCATTTTTCTTGACCTCATTCTCACTCATTAAGAGTTAGCTGTGAAGATCTTTTAAATAATTCTGCAATGCCAAATAACACTTACAGTCTGTTGCTTGTAGGTGTCCAGAAAAACACCAGATGGTTGATTCTGGTCATTCCAGTTGGGTATCATATCACACCTGAGCTCTTGTTCTACAGAGACACCTTAAGTTCTTTTCTACTTACTACTGTTTTATTGAATAAAAAGATATTTCATTTCCAAAAACCCCAGATAAAAATCCAAGAAACTCAAATAAATCAAGTAGTGAGTAGAAGTCTTCTGGCTGTAACTGCAAAATATCTGAACTTTAACCCAGTCAATTTGCTTCATCCCACTTAAATATAAGTATTATAAAGCATCCTGTTTCCTTGGAACATCATTTATGTCTTGACAAGCAGAATCCTCAGATATTAACTCAGTCCTTTCCTTTTCCATAACTGCTAAATAAAATTTCCATAATCAAAACAATTAACAAACTCTCTAAGAAACTATTATAAATATTCACTTCAAAGGAGAAAATCTGGAATCAGATTCCAATACTAAAACAAATATACTTTAATACTGTAGATAAAAAAACATTTTCTACCTGCAATAATTCACTATAATCCCTTTACTTAAAGAGCACTTCTTACCTATAATTTTGGGAATGTGGAATGTAAAAGCAAGTTTCAAGCCAAGTGGATTAGAAAGATAAACCCATCTTAAAGTCCCACTAATTTTCAAATTATTATCCTAGAACAAAGTCTCCTATCTTGACTCTGATGTGTTACCAGTTTAAAATAACATATTGTACCTATGCCTCCTGCAAAAACTGTGAGTGACTAATTTCAGGGGAAGAAGGAGTAGGGGCGAAGGATCACATGTTTGATGTCAACTAATAATGAATATTTCTAGCTTTTTTGTTTGCCTGGCCATTATTATTCCATATATCACCACTGCCAACTCATCTCATTTACCCTCCTCTGCCTCTCCCTTTGTTTTTCTTTTTTTAACCCCTGCACCAATGATTCTAGGTCAAGGTTATGGTTGTTAACTTTTTTCTTTAATTTACTAAATTGATCTTTTCTCAAGTCTGCTAAAAATCAACTACACAAAGAAAAAAGATAACTCTTAAATGTATGCTCATTTGAAAATAAAGGTCTTTTGCATATATTCTCATTTTAAAGCAGACGTGCTACTTTAATGGCTTTCCAAGTTTTTCCTAGGAATTTAAAGTATGTACTTAAGCTATTTTTTCATATATTTTGAGAAATAAATTATTCTCCCTTCAAGTTAAGAAGTTTCTGTCAAGCTATTACCCACAAAAGTTAATGGTTTTTATTTTTACAAGAACTTATAGCAAAGTACCAAAATTATCAAAGCAGTCTGGATGACAACAGTCCCTAGGGTCCTCTCTCAGTCTGAATACCAAAGTGCACAGAGATCAGTAGCAAGGAAAGCATAGATTGTCTGACCGCTTTTACTAAAGCTCCAGTTTCTAAGCATCAGTTGGTGCACATGCATCTAACCAGCCTAAATGCAAAATGTGCTTGAAGGAGAGAAGTTAGTATAATTCAGAAAATCCAAAATCTGTGCTCTCAGCTGAGCAAGACCACAAAACATAGCTCCTTTTTAAAATGTGCTTCACAAAGATTTTTCTTACTGATGATAGAGAGTCCATATAAAGAGCTTATTGATCTTTTCTTTGGGAACAATATAATGAATAAACTTTCAGCTCTCCATAACTTACCATGCTTAATGCCATATGTTTAACTTGTTCATGAGCTGCATTGTATGAAAGTTTTTAGCTGTATTTGGGTCCACTGTTAAGATATCTATGCCAAGGTGTTTATCTCTGAAATATCCTCAAGTAAAATTTCGGTCTTGACTGGTCAACAACATTTCAAGTTAAGATTTCACCTCCAGTTTGAAAATTAATATTAATGGCAGACTGATCTAATAAATATGCTCTGATTTCAATTCTGAAGCCAAGATTTAATATTTTTCAACCAAGAGGAACATACAAAAGATTTTATGATTCTCTTAAAAGTTCTTAAGTATTTTGGTGATACATACAGAAGCACTGACCAGATGATCTAGGACTGCCTGGGAAGGGTGGTTTGCTTGTTTGTTTCTGTTTTTATGTAAATAATTTACAATTAAAAAAAGAGAAAATGAAAAAATGAAAAAATATGGAGCTGGTGAAGAGGGACAGGGAAATTCCTTGAGATCTGACTTTTTTTTTTCTCTGTAGCATACAATACAATAGGAAGAAAAAAAATAAAAATTATACTGTATTATTCTATCAGTGAAAAAAAATGCAAAAAAAGAGGATAAACTAATGATAACATTCTTCTAAAGAGAGGAAATAAGGTTGGTTGTTTCTTTTTTTCTTTCTCTTGGTCATACTTTTGATCAGTTTTACTTTCTGAAAGACACAATCTCAAAATCTCTACACTTATGTGTTTTGGGAGAATCATCACTTTCTGACAGGAAAAGAATCCTGTCTGACCTGCTCTTTGGGTAATTTTTGCCCCAGTCATGTCTATCATCCTCACAGCGGTTTTCACTCTCTCATGCGATCTCTTATCTATCTTGTCTCTGTTCAGCCTCAGTGTTCCCTCTTGGGAGGGCTAATGTTTTGAATCTCTTGGATGATGGATATTTTCAGAGCATCAATAGTGAAAAACCTTCACTTAGATCAGTCATACACCTCTAGGTATAGGTCTGTGTTGTCAGAGTCTGACTGCCCCTTCTTTTCTCAACATCTGACCACAATACAACTTTTTACCTAATATTACAGTGGTGGTGTGCAGTGACTCAGAGCAGAGGGATTTTCCCATCTCCAGCTATTATTTTGCACTGCTCTTGATGCTCAGTGACAGCTTATCTGCACCCAGCTCTTTTTTTTCATGGAATACTTAAAGGCAATATACAAAGGGACTGTCTTAACATCAGTTTTTAGAAGAAAAATATTTGTTTATACACAGTTCTGTTGTTCGTTAAATATAGCAATTTATACAGCCTCAAGTTTTCTGAAGAATAAAAAAGTAAACAGGAAAAAAAAAGCCCACAGACTTTGGGTTGCACTATCAGGGAAATTTCCTTAAGTCTTTGTAAGGTAGCTACTAGTAAGTACTCTACTAGTAAGTACTCTGCTTAGTAAGGTAGGTAACTTAGATGCTTACTTAGTTACTGTGTTATCAAGACCATGACACAGTTTTCTCCTCATGCTGTTTGCTGAAAATATTTTACCTTTTTATCCAACAAAGTAATGTTCTTTCTGATAGCATTCAGATGCAGTATTGTGCTGATTTATTGAAGCATCTCCTGAATTAAAAGGCTTACTTATGTCATTAAGGAAATGAGTTTATGATAAACTAAGGTGCTTGTGACATGGATCATTGTGCAAATGATCAATATCTCAGTCTTGTAGAAATGGCTGCTCCTGCAAAAAGCATTTAGAGATGCCAATTACAAGCTATTAAGTTGTCATTTCAAGCTAGTTTATTGCAAATTCATTAATATCAGCTGTTTCAGACATTTTATTATAAAAGGAAAAATAAATTAATTTCAAAAAGTCATATAGTGAAGAATGAGTGAAGTAACACGTGTGCAACACAGTGTTAAAACAATTTAAAAACTCACCTACATATTTTTACTGATGGTTAACCAACAATTTTTATGAAAGTTATGAGGTGTTTGCAACATAATTGACAGGAATACACACACATAGGCTATGTTAAGTTTGAGAAGATAAAAATATGGGCTTTTAAACTGAGAATTTCTTTCCCTTTCACAGGTATAATTAGCATGCTTTGGTTCCTTGGAGAAAGATCGTGTTCTGACAAAAGCCAGTTATCTGACTAGGCAATGGAAGCATCTGTGACAGCAGAGTTTAGCATATGTGACCATTTTCACAAAGTCTAATAAATTATTTTGCAGAATGGTTTCAAAGAGAATGTGGGTGATGAATGAATTTTATAAACCTGAGAAATAGTTTTATAATGTCACCCTGTGATGGTGTTTTCCTTCTGTTATACTGGGCATAAAATAACAGAATTCAAATACAGTCCCATAGAGCTAACTACATTAATAACAATGTGGCATATTATGCCAAACTTTTAATTCCTTTTACCTTTGGAATAATGCAATATGACCATAAGCCGAAGAGAGAGACTGCTTGCCAGTTTATACAGAATTAATACTTATGGTTTCAAGCAAGGAAAATTTATATTTTAAGACAGAAAACTTTTCTATTCAATCATAAGAGGGAATACAACAAAGTAGGTGAAGACAGAATTAAAAAATATCATCATCCTTTTAAATGACATCCTTTTAATTTAAGATTAATTTTTAAATTTCAAAATCCATCCATCCAACCAAAAAATTTAATTATTATTTTTATTTCATCATTTTATTTTACTACTTAAATGCAACTATTATCCAGGCAACTCACTCATTCACCTGTTAGCTGAGATAATAATACTCTCCAAAAACAGCTATGTATTGACTGGTTGTGTCTTTGCAATACTAAGATTAAGGACCCCAGGAATATTTTAACTGTTAATATCTGTAGGAGACAGACCTGAGATAAAAGAAAAAAACTAAATACACTCAGTGCCAGCTGAGACATAATGCTTTGATTTTGGAGAACAGAGACTGTCAGTAAACAATGGTCGATTTATCAGGGTTGTACCATACTGCATTTTTGTCTCCAAGCTATATTTTATGTTGATTTTACAATTTTGTGGAGTGCCTTTATAGCTTGCTATGCATTATCCCTGTTAGGCCAATGTCTCCAACTACTTGTTACATACAGACCTGTCTTGACATTAGCACCTCTCAAAAGTCCTTTGTAAGGTCCTCTTTCATTTCTAAAAGCTGAATTTCCATCTGTTTAAGAAATGTTCAAACTCATTTTCTCATAGGGTTAATTTGGCTTGAAGTTTTCCCTGTAATTGCCACTAAAGCTAAGTTATATTTCTTTGGCTGGTTTTATTGACTGCATTTTTAAGCATCTTAGGATACTAGGATATTTAAAGTGCTATCTAAAATTTATTGTATAGCACTGAAAAATTAACATTAGATACTAGAGCAGCCCTTTTATGTTGTGTTCTTACTCCATCCTCTACTGCTTTAGCTTTTTTTTCCTTGTTTTGTTTTGGTTTGGTTTTGTAGCATTAACTCCTCAAATTCCTATTTCTGGCAAAAGAGCAATATCTGCTTCAACATTTCTGTGTCAGATAAGTATAGAAACATGCACAGGACTGTAGATTACAGAGCAAGTACAGATTCCCAATGCCATAGGGTGGGCTGAGAAAATAAATCTGTCAGAGATTGAAATGGAATTTGAATCACAGACTTAATGTTTTCGTTGTCATTGCTTTCTCTTTTATTTTCTCCTAATTATATGATTTCTCCTCATTCCTCCAATGGCAGTTTTACTGTGCAAAATAACAATAAAAGAGTATTTAATGAAATCTCAGAAGTCTTTGGAAGTGATGCATCAGCAACTTAGGTTACTCTAATACAAATGCTGACCCCAAAATGTAGAGACTGAGGGCTAAAATTAAAAACCAAGGCTATTCAAATTTAATCCTTTTAAATATACCATTGTTGGTCCTGCCTTCTAGAGTGGTATCATTTAATTAAGTAATTCAAGTTTAAGACTGTATTAGTGATCAATTTAAAGAACCATTTACAAAGATAACTTCCCCCATCTAAATTCTTTCTTCACATACTCTTGCTTTTTATGAAACACCAAAAGGTTTAACCAAGATTTTGTCCAATAATAACAGGTGTGATCCTTATAGTTTAAATTGACTCTTTCATTATGTGGGCTGCCTAAGTATAAGAAATAATTCTGAGGGTCAATTGTTTCTGTTGATCAGTAAAGAATTAGGAAAATAATAATATTTTTTAAATGTAATGCAAAACTTTCTAATGAGTTACAAGTAACAACTAAAGAATAAACCAGTCCTACTGTTAAAAATGCCATAAAACAAACTCCAGTGGCAGCTTTCTGTATGAAGAATATTAAGTAGGTAAAGCTAAAATAGGTAAGAGTTAAGATGAAAATTCTGTTTTAAGTCAGAAGAACACATAAATGTTTGAAGACATACATATAGGTATTGTATACACTTAAGTGTGCTTTGAGCTTATGCTAGCTCTAGCAATGGGCTCTAGTTAAAAAAAAAAACAAAAAAAATCAAGAAAAACAAAAAACAACAACAAAAGAAAAGAAACACCAACCAACCAAACAAAAAAAGTTTGTCACAGAATCATAGAATGGTTTGTGTTTGAAGGGACTTTCAAAGCCCAGCTCCCCTGCCATGGAACATCTTTCTCTAGATCAGATTGCTCAAAGCCCTGTCCAACCTTAACTTGAACAATTCAAGTGACAGGGCATCCATCACCTCTCTGCGCAAAACCTGTTCCAGTGTTTTGCCACCCACATAACAGTGCTTTCCTTATGTCATGTCTAAACCTACTCTCTTTGAGTTTAAAACCATTTCCCCTTGTCCTGTCACTACAGGCCTTGGTAAAAAGTCCTATGTCCTTATTAGCCTCCTTTAAGTATTGAAAGGCCATATAAGACCTTCCCATAATCTCGTGTCCAGGCTGAGCAGCTCCAACTTTCTCAGCCTTTCTTAAAAGGAGCAGTGTGCCACCCTGCTGAATTGTTCCCCTTCACTCCAGCTCTCTAATCATTCCCTCTTGTCCAAGTATGTATTTTGAAGGCACTGTGCTTGTAACAGAATGTCTTTTGAAGAGAGTTTCTCAGTGGCACAATGTGTCACCATGCTTTTCTTGTAAGGAGCTTCTGAACTAGAAAAATTAATTTTGGTAGCAGTCATCTGTTCTGGATTGTATTTGGTTTACTATGAGTTCTTTTCTAGTGATCAAGTCTGGAAAAAATATGGAGACATGCTGTGTGGAACAATATAAGTAGACTAATTTTCTTTGATTTAATAATTTATGACAGTTCTACTTTACAGATGTTCATTAATAAGCAATTGAGGAAGGAAAGTAGATATTCTTTTATTTTTGTAAAAAAACCCCAACCTATTAAATGTCTGTGTGAAGGAGATCAATGCAGCACAAATAAGAAAAAGAAACAGAACAACCCAAGCCAGCTTCTAAGAAGTTTTGAAAACCTGATAGTAAACCACTTAAGAACTGTAAGCATATCTTTAAATACAATGGTAGTGGATTTCTGAGGAGTTTTGACCAACTCAAGTGCAGCATATGTTTGAAGGACCTTTACTACCTTCTGAAGCAATATAAGAAGAATGCCTTTGACAGCTGGGATATATGCCTGTCACAGAAACAACATGACACTGATAAATGGCTAGGATAAATGCAGATGTGACATAAGCAAGGCTGTGATGGAAGGGGAAAGGGCAATTTAAGTTATTGCCAGATATGGAAGAGAGAAACGTTAGGAACACAGTCTAGGCTGAAGATGTAGTATGCAAATACCACATGAGAATGAATCAGAGGTTTAGAAAAAATCTTAGGAAATGAGCATGTGGACATTGCTATTCCATAAGATGGAAAAAGACATAGCTAAATAAATAATTTGGGCTTTACTTGTTCCAGTACCCATAGAAAACACTCTAGTCAGCAAAATATATTCAAGAATTAATGATCAGTGATAAGCCATTTGGAAAATTCACACATTAACACAATAAATTCAGATTTATATAGGACAAAAACATTTTAGTGGTGATGACATTAACATTTTATCCAAAATGCTAACGACTTATTTAATGAAAGTCTAAAAGTGAAAAGTAGTTAAAATCGATTCTTGTATTAATGTTAGCCTTATGTTAACAATATGTTCCTTCATAAAAAAAATGGAAAGCCATAGAAAATGAGGGTGTAATGGGAGTATGAAATATGTCTTCATTAAGTTCATTACAGTTGTTAAATAATTTCTTGGGCAGTGGAGAGGAGATAAATATTTCCTGGCGAAATTTGAATAGTCTAGATAAAACTATTTCTTCCTATTGGGGGTTATCTTTGCTTGTTCTAAACAAAAATAGGTTTCCCATGGCCTAAGTAAAAGTCTCTGAAAGTCAGGATGCAAGGATGCTCCTTTTATTCTAACTGGGCTTAAAATATGCATATTGACAAAGGGGTTCCATTTGCTTTCTTTTGGCACTGTTACCCTTTATACAATAGGCTTTACTCTGTCTGTAGAGTAATTTAGATTTAGCAGGAATTGTGATGAAGGACACTCCATTTCTTCATCTCTGTATAGCAAGAAAGTAGGACTCAGAATCCCATGAAGGAAGGAATTAGGCTGCATCAGATATTGAACCAACTCTTTCTAAAAAAAAACTTCCTGATTTAGGGGAAACCACTCAGTGATATGCATCCCAGTTAATGATTACCATCAAAAAGTAAGGCATCTAATCAAGGCTGTTTGGAGAGAGAAAAGCACCTGAAAAGGGTGATTCATAATTTCTACATCAAATCTTGCCATTCCCCCCCAACCCAACTTTAGCCCAATGAAGTTAAATAGGAATGACAATTCCCCCATTTTCTTGCTTTGTCTTCTTTTGCTAGTTAAGAATTTTCAACATCGTGGAGAGATAACTGTTGGTGTCTAGTCAATGCTTTATACTGTACATCAAAAATTAACTGGTAAATATTAGGATTTCATAAAGTAGCTTCACCCGGAGTTTTCTACAGCATCAGTTTAGCAGATAAAAGAAATACAAAAATCCCATTTCAAAAACAATGGGGTATGATTGATTAATTTGAGAAATAGCATCTGGAAATTTAATTGCAGTGCATGTTTACCATAAAGCATTCCATGGTCCGCTGCATGATGTGACAAAATTTTATAATCAGAATATAATATATTTTGAATTACTAATTTTCTAAATAATAGCAAAAAGGCAAAAGAGTTTATCTTACATTTTCAGCATGAATAATGGTATTACTAGACTTGTTTATTGAGTTAGTCTTTAAAGAACCTTTTTTAAAAACACAGGTGTCATTTCTTCCATCTTGCAGTCTAGCCAGCACCAACATATAGTATCAACCAGCACACTCTGCGTGATCTGTATGCTTCCTTTGACACAAGTAATTTATAATTATGGCTTGTTCTCTTACATTCTGCTTAAAGAGTTAAAGCAAAAGTAGTTTTTGCCTTTTTGCTCACAAGAGAGCCCAAAAGTTCAAAAGATAACAAGAATTTCTTGCTATTAAGGAATTAGAAAATGTTTTTGCAAATATATGTCTAATGGCAGTTGTCAGAAGCAATTAGTTTCAAATACATTTCACAGTTTAATCATGCTGTGAAATGCTTCTGAACTTTAAAGATTCAGACTTAATAATATGATACAATTTCCTATTAAAGAGCATGAAAAATACTGGAGGAAGATTAATTGCCACAGATTAAACTAGGAGTATACGATATTTAGGTCTCATTCATTAGTTTATAAACTCTGACTCCTCAAAAGAGTATCAAGTAGTCATATAATGACCCCAAGTCCTAGAATTTTAATTTAGCTTTAATTTAATGGAAGACATCTAAAATGTTCTTTATTTAGCCTTTCTTTTGAAGATTCAAATGGATCATGGGTCAACTAGTTAATGATCAGACAAAAATTGCCATCTACATCAGTGTTCATGATGAGGATTCTATGACACAATGATTGCCCTTATTGATTTGTCCTTATTCAGCATCCTGGCTGTTAAGAGCCACAAAGAATTAATCCTGAAGAAACATATAGACTGTCTGAGTTTAGTGACAGAAAAAAGAGTTTTCATCTGAAAAATGTAATTCAGGGAAGCTGCTAACAGCAAATGAAGACAAAAGAGTGATGTTGGAGATGAGAGATATTCTGAGATGAACGTGTAAAATGAGAAAGGTGGCATTTTAAACAGTCAGATAATGGAATGAACCTAGTATTGATAGGAACAGATAAAAAAATAAGAGAAGAAAGATAAAAGGAGAAATGAAAATGTATTTCATACTTAAAATCAGATATAAAGATAAAATGTACAGAAAATTATAATAACTGAGATTTATATGACATGTATTGCTTAACTGTAGTATATGCTTTATGATGTGGATGCATGAGACAGTGTTCCTAAGAGACTAAAGAAGATTTTTTTTGCCTTTTATTGATTCAAACCATCAGGTCATGATGGCAGTGATTTCTTTAGAGGACTTTTTTCCCCTTTCCAGACTCTGGGGACTGTACATAAGAAAAAGATGAAAACTGCTCTAAGATTTGTTAATGGCTGCTTAAAAAACTGTACAAGAGTATATTGGAAGTATATTTATATTAGTACTTCATACATTTTAAAATATTTTACCCTCATCATTTAAGAAAAAAATTTTATTTTCCTGACTATGTAACTCTAAATCTAATGTAAGGAAATATCAAAGAGTTCCCCAAAGTTGAACAAGAAGGTTGGGATTCATATCTTCTAACTTTAGCTAGAAGGTGATCGATGCCACTCTAAAACAGATATGACTGTGACAGAGGGAATTCTTTTTTCCTGGATCTAAAACCTAGACAGTTTGCTAGACTATATATCTAAGTTTTAGATGCCTAAAGCTGGATAAGCTTAATCTTTTGAATGGTTGCATGCTAGTCCCTGTATTGTCTTGTTATCCACCCCGGTGGCTGGTTGCTGCCAGTAGCTCACAAGTGAGTTGATATTTTTACTCTATTTATGTATATTATCTTAGAATGTTTGCCTTTGTCTTCATTATCAAAGTATTAGTTTGAAATAAGAATTCTTGCAATAGGGTAATAATAGTCCAGGATGCCTATATATTCTCTATCTGTGAGCTATATTCTTCTAGGAGAGAATTTCATCTCTTTAGAGAAAGAACTCAGCAACATTCATAAGACTAAGCTATTCTTGTTGATATTAAATTACTCTTAAATTTTTAAAGGAAAACGAAGCGATATTTGCATATATAATATATGGGCTTAACATTTGTTGGATTATTTATGCAATTTAAAAGATTTGAAATAGTAGGTTGTAGGTTCCATTCATGTTGATATTATTCAGGTGAAATAAGTAATACTTCACAATTGAAAAAGAGAAGCAGAAGCTTTACGTTAAGTCACGTGCTATTTAACTTGAAATCCACTTTGCATTTTAGGGGTAGTGGTTCATTTTTGTCCTCAAATCCTCATCCTAAATTTTTTTTTATTCCTGTCTTCAAAAAAAAGAGGAGGACCAGAAAAAGTGTATGTCAGTAAACTTCATCTCACTCTCTGGGAAAGCAATAGCAAATTGACCTGGGAGCAATTTCCAAACATGGTAAGTAGAAAAAAGTGATTTGGAATAGCTGACTCGTGTTTGAACTTCAGCCTACCAGGACCCCAAGGTCCCTTTTGGCAGCACTACTTTCCAGCATCTCTTAAGCAAGCCCTTTGCATTGCACTAAGTGTCATCACTGGTTTGTTATTTCTTTCCATAAAACTACCAGTGGTGAAAGATTATTTAAAAGAGTTGATTATAAATAAAAAGTTTACAGACTTAAAAAAGACCAAACATCAAAATAAGGTCAGTCCAACAATTGTTTTCTTTTAAACTGAGTCATTTAGAGTAATATTTTCAATTAAACAAATGACATTATGGTTTTTAAAAGAAGTGAAAAGTACCTATTCAAGCATATATTGAAAGAATATGTTTTGGTTTGATATTTTTCAATTTAGTATTTTCCTAAGTTGAGGTTCTGGTCAGTTGCATTTTAATTTCAACAGAAAGTCACATAAATGAAGAGGAAAAACATGCATTTCTATATTTGAATTAAAAACAAAAATACAAATTGAAAAATCAACACATAATCCTATTATCAGTGCCAGAGGTCCATTTTTTTCAGCTTGGCCAAAGAAAATATTTAACAAATTTTAAAATTCACATTTTCAGGAAAGTTCTGAAGAGGGTATATACACTCCTTTGTAACCATCATCTAGTCCACTTCTTCATTTAGGCTTAGAGGAAGTTATATTATCTCAAAACATGATATCTCTCTACATTATGTATTGGATTTCACATATTAGGTCAGACTAACGTTTCAGTTAACATAATATCTTCTCTTCATCTGTAAAAGCAGACAGTGATACTTCTCTGGCATAACCGCACAGCTTTAAACTGTCTGACTTTTTGAGTCAGAATTGATATCTTTGTGCTTAATAGCCCTTGATGTATTTGTCTTTCATGAATTCCTCTAATTTACATCACTTCCTTATCTACATCCATCTTTGGGACCACAATGACTTCATAAACATCTTGTCAAAATTCTTCAGTGTCATGGTGACCTTAAAAATATTCAATCTTAATCATTGGTGTCAAAAAACCACAACCTCATAAATATTTTATCAAAATCTCCTTATCACTCACTGTCAAAACAGCGTTATTACTTACCACATTCACACTCTAATCCAATAAATTACCATGTGACAAAACCTTGTTTTTGTCTAGTAGAATGAGTAGAATTTGCTGTTATTAGATTTACAACTTTCTTACCCAATCTCTCCCTTTCCTAAATGTGTTCTCAAGTTAACACATTTAGATTACAAAATTCTTATATCTATTAAAGGAAATAAAAGTAAAATTACTTAGTGCACTCATTGAAGTAATATATCTCCCAGTGTGTGATAGGGCACTGCTGCTCAGTCCCCGTGGAGGTGTCTTCTCCAGGCTGAACAAGCCCAGCCTCCTCAGCCTCTCCTCATGGAGCAAGTACTCCAACATCAAGCCCTTATAGTGGCCCTACACTGCTGTCCAGTTAATTGTTGTTTGATACTGAGATCTCGAAACTGGATAGTGGAAACACTGTCCAAGTTGTGCTGCGTAGAGTGTAACCTCGTCCTTCATTCAGCTTACTGTCTGCCAGAGCCCCAGGGGCTTTTGCAGAGCTGCTCCCCAGTCAGTCAAGATATAACCTCTACCTATTGCAAGGGGCTCCTCCTCTCCTGGTCCAGTGATTTGCATCTGACCTTCCTGAATTTTATGAGCTTTCTCTTAGCCTTTTCCTCCAGGAAATGACCCCTCTGGATGGCAGCACGACCCCCACATACCTGGATGTTTCCTCTAGTTTGGTGCCATCAGCAGATACGATGAGTATGCTCCATCACCTCCTCCACTGATAAAGAGGTTAAGCAGGACAGTTCCTGGGATAGATCCCTACATTACTCCATCTGTTACTGACCTCCAGGTAGATTATGTCCGATTAGCCATGACCCCCTGAGCACACTCCTTGAACCAGTTTTTACCCATTTAGTTGCTCACCCACTCAGACAGTTGGGCTCTAACCGGGATACAAGAATATTATGTGAGGCAGCATTGAAAGAATTGCTGAAATTAAGGTGAACGGCATCCCCTGCATCTCTTGAAGGTGGGTGCAATATTTGCTTTCCCCAGTTACCCAGGAACTTTCCTGATCTTCATGACCTTTCCAAGATGTCAGATATCAGCCTTGCAAGAATAATTTCTTTCAGCTTCCCTGAATAGAGCATGTGGATTTGTATGGGCCAAATAGCTGATCTTAATCCATTGCTGTGTATTCTCTCCCCTTAAATCTGCTTCTCAGAAAATACAGAAGCTTAGGACATCTTGTAGGTGAAGAGACAAAGAGGGCAAGGAGTACATGATGCTTATCTGTGCCTGCTGTCACTGTGTCTACTCTGATGTTGCCTTGCTTTCATCTTGAAATTAAAATAGAACCTTGAAATCTGTTACATTTGAGATGACCTTCTCTGGACTACCTAATGTTGAATCACATGTCAAATTATTTAACACCTATTGAGAGTACATAAGTTCATTAAAAAAAAAGAAAATATTTTCTTCTCTAATGCTGCACATTCCTGATTTAATTAGGACTGAAGTTTATTTGTACTTTTTCAAAACTTACAGATAAATGGTGAAATATAACTTTTATTAAGAGAAAATTAATCTTCTTTCATAGCAGACTTTTTCTGTGAAGGCTTTTAGTGTAATTTATTTTCTTGTGAAAAAGCTTTTTGAGAAGCAATTAAGAATTCAGCTATGTTCACCTGGCCTTTAGTGCTTTGCAGCTACAAAATCTGTTTTCTCACATGATTTCTTCTGAGTGCAATATTGCAACAATTCTTTTCCACTCATGTCAACAGCCCCATCATAGAGCAAATTTCTTCAATGCTACCTTCCCTATTAATTTCACAGTTAGGAGAGAGGTACTGGTTGCCCTGAAAAATAACACTTAAAAAAAAAATCTCTCAACATTGATACAGCTTTGATACTGAAGTGATTTGAAAGATGAAAAATGTTTTCTTGATAAGTTCCCATTAGGCAGAGGAGACTGTATAAACATGTTGACATGCTCCATTATAACATTTTGTGTTTAATTCTTTATGTATTTGCTGATGCTGAGTACTAAGTAATCTAGGAGCCTATTGGAGAACTGGAATCGCTAAACACCATTATTTACTGTAATTTGCGACACTTTCCTATAGTTTCCAGGGTCCTCTGTGCTATCCAGATTGGTAAACTCACTTTCCCAATCACCTTGGTAACATCATCATTCTTCAGGTTATTTTCAGAGAGCCAAGGTTTTGCGCCATAGTTCAGCAGAGCCTGGAAATGTCCCTGCTGCAGCTAACAGGGTTACAGCTTACCAGTAAAAGGTTCCGTAGTCAGAAAACTGTGGAACAACCTCAAGTAGACGTGAAATCACAACTTCTTCATGGATTTTGAGATTTAGTCCTACAATCTTCCACTCTGTAGGTATGACGGTGCTTTGCTGTGAACAGTCTCACAGTGTGGGGCAAAGGATATAAAGTACCATTCTAGTCTAGGCCTGTACCTACATGAACTCTTATCTTAAATGGGGAGCTCTGCCACCACAGTGATTCACCAGAAGGGCTGACTTACAATAAAGTCTGTCCACCAGCTTTTTGTGTACTATTTAGGATTATTATGACCCCCTGTGGGACTGGTTTTGAAGATCCCTTTAAAAAAACTCAGAAGTTGATCTGAAAGAAATTTGCCTAAATGATTTGTGGGATCTTCTACTGAGATGATGGATGTCTACTTTTACCTTTTAGTGATTAGTGCCCAGTTTGCTTGTTCAAAGACAATTTAGAGAGATAAAGGCTTTTATGGATACAGAGTATCAAGCTGTCAGTTTAATCTGAGCAAAGGGAAATGTGTCACCAAGAGGGAAGGAAAAGAGATTGGATCTAAGGCTGGTTTGCTAAAAGAATTGTTTCAACTGGGATGGACCTCCTCATCTGCTTGGTTGGACCTCCCAGCCCCTGCTGTAATGAAGGCTGGGGTTGGGTTGGGTAAGCAGAAGGCTCTGGAATCTCGGGTTAAAGCAAACAAGTAAAAAGCAGATCTGACCGTGAATAAGATATATAGGTAGCAAATGAATGAAATGAAAAACAAATAAGGAGTAAAAGAAATAAAAAACAAGCAAACAAAAATCCCCAAACCCAGTATTATATTACAACTGCTAAGATGAAAAAATGGAGAGGTTCACAAAGCAATGTTAAGTATGTTGGAAGATTTTTCCATTAACTGAGCTTGTACTTTGGCAGATATTGCTAATATCCAATCTAAGATTGTCTTTCTGCATCCTGTTAAAAAGTAGCCTGTTACTACTTTCCTGTTCTGCAATTAATGAGTTTTTTAGAGATATCCCTGTAAATATTTCTAAGGATAGTTATCACATCTTGTGTCAGTTATCATTTTGGCAGAATATTCTTGATTTTCTTTTACTTTCTACTTCAAAGGTTTTATATTCTAAAGCTGTTAACTCTTTTCCCCGCTATACAGCCATGCTAGTTGCTGATTCAGTGTAATGTTTCACTTCAGAGCTGAAATAGAGCACTATAACTATTTCTGTACTTTACATTCAATTCTATTAATTCTAGCCATTGTGGCAGGATCATTTCCTGCAGTCGTTACAGAATTAACTCTTACTTGGTCCTTAATCCACTTTAATTTCCACCAGTTGAAACAAATGCATCTTCTTCATGAACCACTTGCATTTTGAAAAAGAAGTCACTAAACTTGTCAATCATTACTTTAAAGAAGAAAATTTAAAGGAAAAAGAATGATTGATATGCAGCTTCTGGTTCAGGAAATGAGCAGCCACAGACATTTTGTAAGGAGTAGGACCACTAATCTTTACTGCAATGGATCAGTATGTTATGAATGCTTTCAGTTCCCTACTAACTGATGTGCAGCCACAATTATTGTCAGTAGAAACAGGGGAAGTTGGCCTCACTGTTCCTTACTCAGTTACTCAAGGTATATTCTATCATTGTCCAAACTTCCCATCCTCCTGAGTGTCATAATTGTGTTCAGTTCAGAGTGAGGCACTGCTGTGTTTAATTCTAGGTTAGCCACGCACAGGGAATGAAGAATCCTAACCTACTTCCCCACATAGCTGTCCCAAGACTAGACACAGCCTAGCTTCAAAATTCTAGCAAACTATTGCTTGAGTTGTGCTCGAATTTAGCCTCCTCAAGAAAGCTGAGATCAGTATGAAACTCTGAAATGAAATCTGAATAAATCGTTTGCAACTGTGTGGAAAAAATAGGTGACAAGGAAATATGAGCAGATTCTGAGTGCATAGACAATACAGCTATTTATTGACTATAAATTCCAGCATCATTTCTAGAAAAGGAAAAATTACTATGAATATTTTTAATTTAACTTTACAACCATATGAACTAAAAAGAATAAAGTTTAATTCAGGAATCTATATAACCACTAATTAGCTTTCTTGTGCAGGAGCAGGACTTTAAATTCACAAAGTTAATTATCTATTTCACGATTCCATGAAGTTTTCTGTGTTTATTAGGCCCATAAACAAGTCTTTTTATTCGAAATTGATGTGCGTTGAAATAGTTGCATATCAGAAGTAGACTACTATAGATAAGTGAGGATCTGAATCACAGATACAGCAAAACCATGTATGTGGATGTTTTAATCATAAAACTAATTCATTCACAGAAATTCATGGTTGCTAGAAAAACAAATAATGTGACAAAGAAACCAATGAATGGAATCGCTGTTAGTAGTTGTAACACACAATAGTTGAAAAAAATTTAAAAGACACAAACCAAAAAATTAATGCTTAAGCATTCAGTGATTGACAGGTTGGATTTTGAATGCAAATTCATATAATGTTTTAAATGAAACACAAATTATTTTCCATTTACAAGTCTCCATCCAAAGGGCTTAGCATATTTGTTGATCTAGGTCTGCAAATCCACTAAATGGCTATATCCTGAAGAATATGGTTACTTGGTCCTCCCTATATCACAATCATTTCAGTTTAGCAGTCCTTTCAATGCACATTGTTAGGATTAGGCCACTGATGAAATGCACTATAGGTGTTCTTTTTCCTTGAATTTTGCACCAAGTAACTGCCAGACAGACATCAGAGTTGACTGTGGTAGCAGAGACAAGAACCATTACTCTGCTTTGCCAACTGAACACGCAGAGACACAGAATTATATTTCTGCTGATGATCTTTCCTCTCAGTCCATAAATCATAGAGTCATAGAATAGTTTGAGTTTGAAGGAACCTTTTAAAGGTCACACAGTCTATGCAATGAACAGAGATATCTTAAACTAGATCAGATTGTGCAGAGCCCCAGCTGACCTGGCCTTGAACATTTCCATGGATGGTGCATTTTTCTCTTTTCTGGGCAACCTGTTCCAGTGCTTCACCATCCTCATTGCAAAAAACTATATGCAATCTAAACTGACCCTTCTTCAGTTTAAAACCATTACTCCTTGTCCTATCCCACCAGGCTCTGCTGAAAAGTTTGTTTCCATCTCTCTTATAGGTCCTCTTCAAGTGGTAAAAGGCCGCAATAAGGCCTCTCTGGAAACTTCTGTCTCCAGGCTGAACAACCCCATTTCTCTCAGCCTTTCCTCATGTGAGAAGTTGTATTCCTTTCTAAACAGCACACCAATTTTAGCGAGAAGGCTACACAGATTGTTCTATTATTGCAAAGTTTTAGGATGCTCTCTTCTCACCAAAACATGAGGGTGAGAAGGACTTGGGATCCAAGTCTCCAAGCCCTTGAAGAAAGCTGCACTGAATCTGGTATTTATGAAAAGAGAAGGAAGAAGACATTGACATAATTTCTTCTAGCAATGTTTTAGAAACAAACCAGTAGCTTTGATTAGTCCTTTGTAAATACAGCTACTAGAAAAATTGTCAGTTTCTGTACAAAGTTATTACTGTCACACGAATGTAAGGTATCATTTCAACTCTAAAAGAAATGGGGAGGGTTGCTACATCCAGTGCTCTGTTTGGATCTCATAACCATCCAAGCCCTGTATTGGTTTTGTGTGCACTTACATACTTCAAAAAACAAGCACAGTTATTTTAACAATAATCTGAGAAATCTTTTATTCAACTAGCAACCACCTAAAGAAAACATGAGGTAGCTGTAAAGTAAAGTCATGCTGTCTGTATACATTGGGTTTTTTCACAGCTACAGAAAAATAAAAAAGATTCTTAACACAAGTGGAAGAGATAATAGCAAATGGGCAACCCAGATTGGCCCAGTCTATTAAACAGAACTGTAATACTCAAACTTCATATACAATACAGCCCTACATGCATGAGAATAGGTACTCTTTGTGCTGTTGAAATATCTCAAAGAGCACTTAAAATTACTTCCTACAGGCAGCTGCATTTGCTTTTTTATTTTACTTTTGGTGGAAGAGGTGTTTTCCTCCCACAGTGTGAGAGTATCTTTAATGGCATAGAGCTATCATAACATCACATTTTCTTTTCTATTAAAGGAAGTGTATCACAAAGCCAGGCAGCAGAATCAGAGGCTGAGCCTACACCTGCTGATCTTGCCAGGCAGCAAATTTTCTTGCATGATGTAGTTCAAACATTCACAATACAAAGCTAAGGGTAGGGGGAGAGTTTGCTATCTCATTGCAGCTTGTTTTGAAGATTAAAACTGAGTACGGACACTTCCCACTGCAATGGCTGCTGTAGGCAGTCTGCTTAAGATGTCCAAAGAAATCTATTACCTGTACACACGTATTTCTACTGATAGTAAACACAGGAAGAAACAAAGAAATGAATA
Organism: Grantiella picta; assembly: GCA_013397955.1. Taxonomy (NCBI): domain Eukaryota; kingdom Metazoa; phylum Chordata; class Aves; order Passeriformes; family Meliphagidae; genus Grantiella; species Grantiella picta. The sequence continues at coordinate 212,832 of VZRM01006912.1, forward strand.
TTACAATTGCTGCTGTGCAAATATGGCGGCTTTTAACAGGTCAAGTCATTAGATATGTGAGATTTCAGTGGTTCAGTGTTACTAGACTCAAAGATCTTTTTGTTAAAAGGGTTATATGCTTCAGGTTGAAAAGCAATTGATTTTTATACCTGAATAATGTTATACTACAATGTTCTCTTGTTATTTTCTAGCAGACAAGGAACATCTGCTGAAACCACCTAAAAATCTACAAGATCTTTAAGACACCTCATATTCTGCACATGCTAATCCATAGTGTAAAATATTACTTATTTTGTGTCCAAGAATCTTGCCTTGTGAATTACTGGTGTATGTGTGTGTCAGCTCCTTCCTTATTCAGTAGCAATGTCTGGACATGAAAGTATATTAACCACAGATTATTTGACATAATAGTTATTAAAAAGTTTGTTTTCCTTCTTGCCTAGTTTTTTGTCTCATAATAGATATGGATGGGGACAAACAGATAATAAATTTAAAAGATACTAAGTTGTCAGGATGAATTTTATCAAGCAAAAATGGTCACTTTCACATATGAAAAAATTGTTACATAGCTTACATTATAGTTTATTGTTAAAGACTATTTAAATAAGAATTGCTGGGTTTTTTTCCTTTCTCAAAGTATATTTGTACATGTACATAACTAAATATATGCATGTTTCATATGGATGTGTATATATATCAACAGATAAGCATCAGAAACACATCTACACACACATATTCACAGTCTTCTTATATGCTGTTATTGTATCTGAACTGCTGCTTCTGCTTTTTAAAACTTTCTTATCAAAACACAGGGTAGTGCACAGGTACCCCTCAGCTTTGGTAAAGCACTAGAAATTTGATCCTACTAGCAGTGCTGTATTTGCTTATTTATAATTGAAGGAAAAAGCTGCCTCTGTTAGCACGAAAAGGCTTTTTCCTAATACATTTGAAAAAGCAGGTCTCCTTTGACAATTGTAGTTCATCTTAATTAGGCACTGAGTCCAGAACAGGCATCGGGGATGACTTGTGTAGAATCAGGAGATATAAAAGGCAGCAGTCACAGAGGAACACCAAATTTCACGCAGGGAGCAACCTCAGAAAAGATCTAGCTTTCAACTAAAGCACATGGCCAAAACTCACAAACAACGAGGATGCCTACGTGAGAAAGAACAAAATTTGGCTAGAGAAGGGGGGCCATGCAGAGATAGGGCAGCACTTTTCTGGGCAAAACATCCTAGTTACTGGAGATAAGCCCAACACAGTACAGTACAAGCACAGAAATGAGGCCAAGAAGTAGGCATGGACTACAGGGGGGGATTAAGACCTCCAAGGACCCCCAAAGCCCTCAGACCCATTTCCAGAAAGGCTGGCAAGGACAGACTGCACAAAACTCACTTGCATTAAAAGTGTAAAACCTATCCTCAGGACAGAGAAACCTGTATGTAAAAAAGTTCCCCGAGTGCAGGTGGCATCCCCAAGACCCTGGAGATCCCATCAGCTGGACTGATGCAGCTGGATTGATGCTGAAACCAGGATTATCATCTGGATAGATGCTGGAACCAGGACTGGTGATCTCCTTTTCTCTTTTCTTTTCCTTCCTTCCTGCCTTCCTTACCGGTAAGTCATCGCAGGGTTAGCCACATCGAGAGGATGCAAGGATCACTCATGGGTATCCAGGTCACACGCGGGGCAAGATGAGGGCATTCGGTGCCGGGAAGTCTCCCGGGAGCCGTGCCTGTTCCCAGGGAGAGCCTTCCCGCAGCTGCGGGTCCGTGCTGTGCCTGCCACAGCCGCGGGATGGCG
>VZRM01006912.1:214696-234822 GCA_013397955.1 Grantiella picta
TGGCGGTGGCAGTGGGGGTGGCAGTGGCGGTGGCGGTGGCGGTGGCAGTGGGGGTGGCAGTGGGAGGATTCTCCTGGCACCAGGGCTCCCTGTGATCATCGCCTCGCTCTGCATGTTCGAGCGATGCCTTCCTACTCATGTCTAGTTCAAATAAAAGTGCGATCCAAACAAGATAACAGGATCACAGAAATGTACAGAAATCCAGATTTTGGAGTGCTATGATATATTTGAAAGGTCCTGGATAACTAAACATGACAGCTGCCTGCAGCATCTTTATCTGCCCTTTCTTCAGTAGTTGCCACTTCTTTTTTTTCTCCTTTTTGTACTGTTTCAAGATGTGACATTTCCTTTGGTCATTTTTCACACATTTTTATGTTTTGGTTTGGGTGAAAAATCAGAAACCTAGCAGCTTGTAAGATAAAATAATTAACCTTCATATTAGAAAGAAACCTTTATAAAACTTACAAAATAAATGTTTCTACAGTCTGTGCCATATATAGGCATCATTGTATCAGATAATAGATTCATTGGCACCTTCTTGATACCGAAAGGGTAGATGTGCCAAACAGCTGTTGCATTGCTGCTTATTACTCACTAGCCATTTATAGATACACAATTCTTATTTAGAGTATTTCCTGTCTATTTGCCATATTCATGTACTGTGAACATACATTACATGTGATACATACAAGAGCTCAACTGATGCAGACCAGAAAAACACAACTTTTTAAGAGAACAGGAAATTCACAAATAATAAGCATTTGATGCAAAGAAAAAGAAAAGGTTGTGGCATACAACATTCAAGGAAGACAGAGCACAGCAATCCTTGTGCCCATATTCTAGGTCAGATATAACCCTAGTACAGTACAGAAGAGATATAATCACTACTTAGCCATTGTTTGCCTGGATTTCCTTTGAAGTTTATTGATTTTTTGTAACTTGAAGATTGGTGTCAGTTCTTGGGAGGTTGATTTAGAACTCAGACAGAAGAAACATTGCTGCCTGAATCCTTTCACAGAAACATATCGCCAGTAAACCAAATGCTTTAGATGTTTTATAGAAGTTAGGTACATTGGTGGAATCACAAATTTTTGACATGCTGTGTTGGTAATGCCAGAGAATGATAAGGTAGTTTAAAAAAAAAAAGTTGCCTTGTATGAAGAATCATAGAACTAACCAGCAGAGGTGTATTAAAAGTATTACGAACAGAAACATTTCAACAAGGTTGCCAGCAATTGTCTCTATGCACATGACAGCAATATCCATAATCTTTCTCATTTTCTCAAAATAAGTCCCCTTACAATTTCACTGAGCAACTACATGCTGCTCATGCTTTTCATCTCTGTTCATAGCTGAATAGGAGAAAGAGTGCCCTTGGCCAGTTTTAATAGAGTGCTTTAGCTGTTACAGAATTAATTTCAAATAAAGCTTTGCTAAGCTAAGAGGCTTAAAGCATACATATTTCACTTTTCTGGGTAGACTATATCACCAGTTGCAGACCATTCTATGTGATAGAGCCCTTCCAATCTCCTGTTGAATGTGGGCCACACTCCAGAAATAATGCAATGAGTCCCAAAAAACATCCTGGAGGGAAAGTGTTCTAAATATAATGACTAGGGCATTGAAAGGAGGGTATAATTTTTCTCTCTTCCAAATGACACCTGAGGATGCTGGTCAACAGCTGGCACTGTGCCCAGGTGGCCAAGAAGGGCAATGGTGTCTTGACCTGTATCATAAACTATGAGGCCAGCAGGAGCAGGGCAGTGATTGTCCCTCTGTATTCAGCACTGGTGAGGCCACACTTGGAATCCTGTGTCCAGCTGTGGCCCCCTCACTGCACGACAGAGTGTGCTGGAGCTGGTGGAGGGTCTGGAACACAAGTCTCATAAGGAATGGCTGAGGGAGCTGGGATGGCTTAGCCTGGATGAAAGGAGGCTCAAGGGGGCCTTATTGTTCACTACAATTACCTGCAAGGAGGCTGTAGCCAATCAGTCTCTCCTGCTCCCCAGGGCAGTGGTCACAGCACCAGCCTGAGAGTTAAAGAAGCATTTGGACAATGCTCTCAGGCACATGGTGTGACTCTTGGGGATTCTGTGGTTCATTATCCATATAACACTAACAACATGAAAACAGTTAATTTCTGTACCTATGAAATTGAAAAAAAAATATTGCGAAGAACCTTGTAACATTTGTGAACCAAATTTCATTGTCTTGAATTGGCAAATGCCTGTGGGAAACTCTTAGATTAATTACCTCTGAATTATAGCTTGTAGTAAGATATACTTTGCAATAAATTTACATAGGTGGTTCTGGTTTTTTTCGGTTGAGTGGTTTGGTTTGGTTTTTACTAACACATGAACACATTACAAGGTTCTTTAAAGCTCTTGTGTTTGTGCACTAGACCTCTGTACTAAGTTTGGAAGCTATCCCAAAGTATAAAATGTATATAAATACACGTGAATACAGGCAGAAGCACCACAATCCTTACATATATATGTGTCCATTACAAAGTTAACTGTTGAGATCTCCACTGGCTAGAAAGCATTTGAACTGTCACTGTTCTACTGTGTGAGTGCCTAAACCAACCATGAACCTTATCGTAAAGGTGCCTATTTAGATAAGAGCTTTAATATTAAACCTGGCTGTCCCATTCAAAGGCAAAGAATACACAAAAGTAATTTTTTTAAAAGGAGTGATAAGTCAGTCTTTCAGGGTAGCATTGCCAATGAACTTGCTAGTATGGATCTCAATACTGTGTCTTTAGTATTCCTTAACAATTTAATAAGCAAAGCCACAATGAATCCAGACAAGCCGCAGGAAAACAACACCTATGTCATGGCCTGAGCTTTCATTGCATCTTAAAAATTCAATACTGGTGTTGTTCTGAGCAAGCAAAGGACTCTCTCTGGGCACAGAAAGTTGAAAAAAGAGTCAAGATGTTTTCACAGAAATCTCATAATATTTGATGTTGGCAGGTGTAGCAATGTGGGGTTTTAGGATTCCATGTGCTCCCTTTGTTTCCCCGCTCTGTATACTATTGGTTCATTTTGAAATATGCTCTGCTGTACCTGAAAACCTATTGGTGTGTACCCTTTTGCCAATCTTCCCTTCCTTCTCCTGGAACTGGCTCTCAGAGAGCCAGCCCCCACCCCCTTTCCTTTCCCTTATAAGCCCACGCCTGCGTCAGAAAGAGGTCTTCTCTCCGAGCTGGCAGCCCCTACCCTGTCCCTGCCTTTCCTCCCCCCTTCTCTTCCCCTGCAACCGCTCTCCCCATTACCCCAAATAAACCTCCCTGCCAGAACAGAGATGAGTCCAGGTTCATTCCTTCATCTTACTATGTTTCCTGTTAGAATTTCTGTGGCTGGAGACCCATGCCATGCTAAGTGCACCCCGGGGGCCGCCTGGCCCGGACTTGGGGGAGATATGTGCCGGGGAGACCTTGTATTGTGAGGCCACCGCGTCCTGCCGTCCTCCCCCAGAGAGAAACATCAGGCAGGCACCTCTGGAGATCCTCTAGTCTAGCCTCCCTGTTCAAAGTAGGACGACCCTGCCCAGGTTGCTAAGATGTTCAACCAGTTAGGTTTCAAATAGCTGCAAGAAAGGAGATTCCCAAACCCAAAGTCCCAAAAAACACCTCTAAGTAACCCGTTATGTTTGACCACCTTTATTTAAATTTTTTTGTAATAATTGCCTCCTGTTTATTTACTGGGTACCACTAAGAGAAGTCTGACTCCACCTTCTTTGCTACCCCATAATCAGGCATCCATGCAGATAAAGTTGTCACTTTCAGTGTTGCTGTCACCCACCTACCTTGCTCTCATCTTCTTGAGGTTAAACAGCTCTACTTTAAGAATTTTTAAGAGTTTAGCCATTTCTTTTTGCGCAATATTTATCTATGAAATAATTTTTATTTCTCTAAACTTAATGTTAGTTTTCTCTACTCAAGACCGAATAGAAGACCAAATGGCTAGGTAAAGAAAAATCCTCCTCTGGTATCCACTGATACAATTATTTTCTGAAATGGCACTTACATCACACATTTAGGAGGTGTGTGGTAATTTTATTTCCCTTGCAAAAGGTAAGAACAAGAGATTGCAATTGAACAAAATTATCTTTGTCTGCAGAGTAAAGGTTTCTTTCCATTCTTGTGTGTCCACATGAACTATTGCTCTGCTTTCAAAACTTCTTGATTTTGAGCAAACATTTCTATATTTTTAACTTTCAGTTGTGAAATCAATATAGTCTATTTGTCCACCTCAATTTAAGAAGCTCAGTAATCCTTCAGACTAATCGCAGTGAAATTGCTCCTGTGTTTTAGCAATGAATTTAAAAAGAGGGAGGAAAAAAAATTGTTCTGTGTGCTCAGATCATATCAGGTCTTTACAGTGAAGCTTAGGCAGCTGCTGCCAAAAGCATTGGCAGAAATACTGACTGCTTAAAAGCTCAGTCCCAGACTGAATTTGTGCCATTCTAATTTCACCACTAGACATGAAGTTATTCCACATTACTGCTATGAAAAACATCTCTCTCAGAAATACTGATTGGAGGAATAAAAAGTTTTGTTAATTTAATTTTGCACGTATATAAAGACATGTAATTTAAAGTATATATTGAATCTCTTTACTTATGGATGAATTTTTAAAAGAGAGAGCACTGTGATAAACTGTTGAGATTACATGTTAGAAAGAAGAAAGCAAGTCTCAAAGTTTGGCATATAATAATAGCGATTCAGAACTCTGAATCCCAACAAAAGGATAAATATCTTAAGCTAAGCAGTTGATATAGACAGTAGTAGGTATTAATGTCATAAAAAGAATAAAAATGTTGACAACAAGTCAAGAAGTATTAGACTCCCATGGAGTCTAACTTCATTGCAAAATATGTGAAAAATTGTGGAGTCAAGTTATTACTCCCTCTTAACATTAACTTTTAGTTTGCAGCATTGTAGCTTATAGTATCAGTGAAGAAAAATTGCCAAAATTTCAGAGTGATTATATCCACCTGTGGATGGGCAGGGGGGGAATTGCCCCGGCTTTTCATTTTCTTCCTGTATGAGTTTGCCAAAGACTTCACCTTCTTTCAAAATTATTCTTTTGGATCAAAATCAAATCCCCTCATGCTGCCTATAAATCTGTGACTAGAAGTTCTAATTCAGGTCAAGGTGTGGCAGTCAGACATTCAGAGATAACCTGTTATTGTTCAGAAATACTATGAAAATAACACGCTAGTGCAGTGTGATATAGTAGGTAAAAAAACCCCTTCAAATGTTTGCCTGTAACAAAGAAATATAACTACAGCTTGTCTTTCCCGAATGGAACTGCCTGGAAACTCTTCAAGAAATCAGATATTCTTTGATACTGTAAGTTCTCATGAATGTGAATCTGTTTCAACTGGTTTTTTTTTCCTTTCTGCAAAATCAATGTCAGTGTGAAAGAGCAGAAGCCCCTTCTTTGCCAGTTAAGAAACAGACCCAAACTTTCTGGCTCTCAGCATCTTCTCCAGGCTGCCAGACTACAGCGACTGCAGCTCCAATTACTCCTTCAGAAGCCAGTAAAATCTCTGTCTGCTCCAAAAGGTTGGTCAAGACGTGGTTAGCTCAGCCTTCTGGCAACCTAGGTTCCTGTTCCAATTTTGATTGAATGCATTATTCACCAGCTTCCATTTCTCTGACTTGTGTAACGCTGCTACTCAAAAAGTGCCTGAGGACATTTCAACAGGATGAATTGGACCTCAGGACAGGAGGGTGGGATTCATTTACACTTAGCACTGACTTTTTCAGTAGCCTCTATCTAGAGAGATAGCTGAAGACCAGTTGAAGACAGAGTGTACTTCTTCAGTAGTTTTTTAGAGACAAAAATGAAGAGCCAATTACATAAGTGGCTGTAAAATCAGCCTTTATTCACTGTATATTTTCATTTAAACTCCAAGGTACAGAAAGATCCATAGTGATAAATGCAATTAAAAATTAGGAAAAAGAGAGTAGAAATTGGTAAAATTATTTTTCACTCTTCAGAGGAGATATTCTTGAATGCAGTACAGTGCATGAACATTTTTAGTCTCCGATCAGTGAGAACAAAAATAAATAGTAAGGTTCTAATATTTGTTCTTCTGATAGTCTCTGAGTTAGGTTCTCTTTAGTCCATGTTGTGAACTTTGTATGGCTTGGGTTATTTTTTCCTCACACCTGAGAGAAGGCCCCTATATATCTTTGTGATGTACAAGACCAAGGCCTCAATTAAGCATCCTCTTCATACACTTCCATTGCTAATTCTACAGAAGATACAGTCAATGATGAGATATTTTAGATTGGGCTGTTTTTCACTGAACAAATGCAGTTTTATCTGTAAAAATATCTAACAGGAACATGGTTGATTAATTTTTTCAATGGGAGAAATCTGAGTTTATTATTTTAATAATATTTTTACTATTTTTATTGAGCTATTTCCATTACAATTATGAAAAAATAAAGGTAAAATTAGCATCATGGATGTAGGAGTTTTTTTCCTATTTTATCGTATTGCGTATATTTAACTCTCTCAGGAAATTGTGGCTATATCTTCATGGTCAAGGTTGGGGTTTTTTTAATGATTTTGGATGTTTTCAATGCTGGTATTTTTTATTAAAGTAAAATGTTGACTCCTGCCTGTCTTTCTAACTGATAGGTAAAATGCGGAAGCAGAATAAGAGGAAAGGATGAGCATTTTTATTTGTGAATGACTTGTAAATACTCCCAAACACAAACTTATTTTTAAAATGTAGATAAAACCACAAGAGCATTGTTTGGATCCTAGCTTTGCTCTCTGTGAACTTGTAAATAACTAAGACTAGAGATGTAGTTGAAAAGTATTTTCTTTCCAGCAGAGGGACTGTTAGAGCTAAATGTGAATTGTGTTAACTGAATTATCTCCAGGAAAATAGAGATGATCAGGTTGAAAAATAACCATAAAGGTACCTAAATTAAAATATTTAGAGAATAGATTCGGTGCTTGGAAGGTTTATGCCCTTAGAAAATATAGCAAATAAAGTAACAACAATGAGGCCATTTAGAGATTGCTTTATGCTTTTATGGGAGGAAAAGGTAAGCTCTGTGATTTTAACGGAGGATCTTGCTTTTATAATGCCAAGGGGTCAGGGCTTTGTGTTGTAAACTGACTGCCACATACAGTGTAAAATGAGCACATTTCTACAAGTGATATTGCAGTGCTTCACTGGTGAGCACATTTTATTACACAAACTTGATCATTTAGTAACAACAGTATGATTGGTTCAGGAAGATCTGAGCATATGTCAGTAGAACTATGCAGCCTGCTTCATTCAGGAGCATGGCCAGTGGGTCAAAGGAGGTGATTCTCCCCTCTACTCTGCTCTCGTGAGACACCCAGAGTACTGCATGCAGTTCTGGTGCCCCCACAAAACAAGGACAAGGAACTGTTGGAGCAAGTCCAGAAGAGAACTGAAGCACCACAGCTGTTCAGCTTGGAGGAGAGAAACTTGTGTGGAGACCTCACAGCACCTTTCAGTATTTGAAGAGGTCCTACAGGGAAGCCAGAGAGGTGCACTTGGTCAGGAACTGTAGTGATAGGCAAGAAATAATGGGTACAAACTGAAAGAGGGGAGATTTAGGCTGGATACTAGGAAGAAATTCTTTATTGTGAGGGTGCTGAGACACTAGAGTAGGTTTCCCAGGGGTGGGGATGCCTCATCCCAGGCAGTGTTCAAGGCCAGTTTGGACAAGGTCCTGAGCAACTTGGTCTAGTGGGATATGTCCCTGCCAATGGCAGGGGGGATTGGACTAGAGGATCTTTAAGGTCCCTTCCAACCCTGAACATTCTATGTCTATGACTCTATGATTCCATTACTTAATGCAGTAGATGCTTTTGGAAGATGGGGCTGTGTCTTCCTTTTTTCCTTTTTGGAATATCTTCCTTCTTGGAATATCTTCCTTCTTGGAATATCTTCCTTCTCAGTAGTATCTCAAGCAAAAGTAGTCTTTGTGTTCAAAAAGCATAATGATAGTAAAGCACTTTTCCTTCCCTTCATACTTGTAGGAAATTGCATCCTGTTTTACGTCATCATAAATGCAGACTTTTCAGTGCTCAGCAGAGTGAAATTATTTAAAAAAAAAGGTGTACACATTTTCATTCAGATCATGGAAACTAGGATTTTGTATTCATCTATCTAGTAATTATTGTCACATGGTTTGTTATGAGAAGGCCTTTTCGCCTACTTCGAGTGATATAAAATCACTGCATAAAGAGGAATAAATGTGGGGATCTTATTGAATCATTATGACTACATCTTTTCATACCATAGTGTGCTGAGATAAATTCTCACATGCTTGATATCTCTAGACAGTAGGGATCCAAGGTCTTTGGATTTATTCAGACCACTTAGGAACCTGCTGAAAATAGAATAAAAAGGGGGAAAAAAGGACACTTTTATTCTCCCAGGGAGAGAAAAGAGCATTTCTTTGTATTGTACCTCGATCAAGAATACTGCATCCAGCTGAGCCTAATCAAACAGAGAGAAATACGTGGCAGTGTTTGTGTGCAGAATGCACACACACTCCGAGACACCATATGAGGCATACTGCCTGCTGCCAGACTTTCTCCCCTCTGAAGCATATGATTTTTTAAAACCCATTTTATCTCATACAGATTCTGTTAGTGATTTTTTAATTTATTTTTTAAAATCTCAATGCATCTACTCATGTTTTAGAGATCCTTTCAAGAGTCAAGGCTTTCCTCCTATCTCAGAGATGAAGCACCAAGATGACAGTCAGAAGCTGGTTATTTCTTTTCCTATCTCTGATGTTGATTGAGTGTGTTACCTTGGAGGATTCAACTCCTCTCTCTGAGACTCAGTTTCTAACATCAAAAACTGAATAAATACCAAAACTTCAACATGGATACTGGTAGATATTTATGTGAGATATTGAAAAGAACACAAAAACACAAGTAGGTTATAACACTGCCTCCTGCAATTTCCAGTCATGTGCAATGCTCTGTGATAGGAGATGGCTAGGCCTGTTTTGAAGAAGATGGAAATCTGATTTTAATACTCCATAACTGTTTTTCTTTGATTCCATGAATTCTCACACTCTGTGTTCAAAGTCATGTAAGTTTTTAGCATCAACAATATTCTGTACTGAAGATACACTGAATGAAGAAATTGGTTATATGCTACCATCTTCTCTTGTTGGATGTTATTTAGTTCCTACAATATGCATCTCCCATGCCTTTACTTTATGACATACAAGAGTTTATATATGTTTGTACAACCCCTTCACTTGCCTCTTATCTGGGCTGGAAAGATAGATAGTTCCTACATAGAAAGTTCAATAGCACCTTCTACAGTTTAATAGTTTTAAACACTTTTTGTCACACACCTTGTCATGTGAAAGACAGCTTTCCTTGAGCCCTTTGTATTGGATCCATCTATCAACACAGCCAAGGAAGACAAGACCCTTGTGCCCAACAAATCTGTCAGCACCCTATTACATAGACCCCACTGGACAGCCCTCTGTACTGGAGAGTGTTGTTCAACTAATTTGCTCAGGGTCATGCAGCAACCACACCTGCCCCTTTATTTGGAACATTGTCAGTTTTGTCAACTCTGTTATCTGCTGCCAGCTGTTGCTAGTGCCCTTAAAGGACTAACATTAAGCAGTTATTGAATAACACTTTTTATTAACAAACACACTGTTGATAAAAGATTGTGACGGGCTGTTCAGAGATTGCCATTGATAGTACACTGACTGCAAAAATGAGCTTGAAGTGATATAGAGACAAGCTCCTATCACCAATGAAAGCTAGCTTGAGATAATCATTCAGTGTGACAGGATAAGGTTCTTACCCAATACATGTCACAACAGGGCAGAAGACAGGTTCAGTCATTGACCAATCCCAGAAGTTATGATGGTGTCTTCTTTGATCTCCCTCCCCCCATAAGCTGTATCTATATTAATAACTTTGAGAGATGGGAAAAGGTAAACTAAGCGTTTATGTCAGTTCATGTTTAGGTGGAGTTTTGAATGATTTTAGTTATTAGCATAGGTAGGGGCCTGAAAAGTAATATGCATTCTTGAGTTAATGAAGCAAAATTCAGTTTTTAAATTATCATCTAAATCATTCTCTGATTTATTTCCCATTAGCTGCATTCTTTGGATGGAGCATAACCACAAAACCTCTGTGTTGTTCAGTCCTTTGCTTCATATCTGCAATGTTCCTGCTCTTCAAGTGTGCAGTTAATTTGTCCCTGGTGAACTGCAGCCAACACATACACTCCTTCTGACCTTTGTTTTTTGGTCTTCTCCCCATACACCTCCAGACCTTTTTTAGTTCTGCTATTATGTTTTCACTGGTAAGAATTATACAAAATTCAGACATATATAAAATTCAGACAAAATTATACAAAGTTCAGACGTGCATATACCACACATTTCTACAAAAAAGGGCATAATGAAGTTTTTATTTTCTTTGCTATTTTTTTCATAATAATTCATAGAATTACATTTGTTTTATTGACTGCTCTTGCACTGACCTGATATTTTCATGGAGCTGTGTGTTACAACTCAGAGATCTCATTTCTCAGTAATGATTTTCACCTGTCAACCTATTACTGTATCCACAGAGATTTGTCATTGTGCATACAGTAATGGGTACAGGTTCCAAAAGTGTCTGATCCACAATCTCTGCCAAGATCCCAAGATTCTTCCATGCCCAGTGACTCTTCTAATTCCAATGTGCATTTTATCATATTCATTGTCCCCCAGTGACTTCCCTTGGAGCTATTCTACTCTGTATAAAGAAGCCACAGAGGGAAGGATTTAAATATTCAAGGCAGCTCCTCTGTGTTACCTTGGGAATATCTAATTATTTGTACAAAAGGAAACAGTCCCAAAGGAAACAAGACAGATTGAAAGGATGCTAAATTTCATAGATTTCCTCTACATTCAGGAGAAGGATATTTGTGGAAAGGTGCCCCAAAGTTTTCTCCACTGGCTATTAAGGACACTTGGCTTCTTATATGAGCACCCACTTGACTCAGCTCCGTGAACAGAGCATTCAACCAAGCATTTATGGAAGTAACATAAGGATTCCAACAAGACCATCCATCATTTGAGGTAAATTCCCTTGTTAATGGGAACTCGTAGTTCTGTAGTTTTAAGGAAAGTCTCTTTATTTTTTTCTGATTTGGACAACAGACTCTTTACTGAATCCAAGACACTTTTCTTGATAAAGTTATGGGATAATAAGTTAAGAAGCCATAGGCATACAAAAGTGAGTATGGAATAGTAAGAAAGTGAATAAGTATATAAAGAACAATTCCTCTGGAGTTAAAAGGGAAATAAATAAGACACTATAACAATGAAAAGTGAAAGGGTTAAGAAAAAACAAGTTTTAAGTTCTGTTTGAAATTTTAAGATTACTTGCAACCACCAATAAGGCAAAACCAAACTTAAATCTGAATTTTATGTTTTCATTTCCGTGTTTTATATTGGAGTCACAATGAAGTTTTTGCAGTAAATCCAGCCCTTTCCCAGGGCATTGGGCACCTCCATGGGCCCCAGGCTGGGATGTTGCCCCCAGGAGGTTGTGGCTCAGCAGGAGCACGAGGGATGTAGATACACAACAGCAGGAGCTGGAGCTGGAGCTCTGGCAGGACCAAGGTGAAACCCTCCATAGAAAGCACCTTCCCAGCCAGTGTTCACCCCATGGCCCCTGGGATCTTCTCCTAGGTGAAGAGAAGAAATTCAGCTATACTGGCTCTTAACTGACCCAGAGCCTTATCAGCTGAACCTCCCAGAGCCTATGGGGATCCTCCCATGGCCCTTTCAATATCTTCTACTCCAAAACTTCCTAAGTAGACACCACAGATCACTGTCATTACACTGGATATGAACTGCAATATATGCAAAATACTCGGAGATTATCCCCATGGTGGAGCTCATTAAACATTATGGACAAGGACCTACTAATTTCTAAATAGACATTGGGCATTGACAGGTTTTCTGCATGGATCTGTTTAAAACTGTGTAAACTGAAGCATATCTTGACAGCCTCATAAACAGAACTTCAGGTGTGAAGGAAATGCTAATGTAAAGGATGAAAGATTTTAGCTGGTTTTGAATGAAACAGTAGGTTAGAAAAGGAATAGTAACATAACTGAGAAATTAAGTACTTGAATTCTATTTCAGTCATTTGAGGTATCTTGTTAATCTCCCAGACCACAATTCTTTGGATACTGATGAAAAAGAAGAACCAAAGTTAGTCTTAGAGGTAACATCTGTGAGCTCTGTCTCTTCCTACAATGCTATTTACACATTGCGTGTAGCTTCTGAATAAACCCCCAGATAAATGCTGGGAATAGGGGTCCTTACCCTGAACACTTGCACATGAAGTTTTGCTTCTCTGCTTGTTTTCTGTCACCAGAAAAATTCTGTTCTTTGTTACATGATGACAGATTTCATGGGCTTGAGAAATAATTCTAGATGTCCCAGTACTCAATTGCACAGCAGCTGGTGCTTGCTGACAGGAATGAGTGCTGTCAGACTGAAAAGACTGATGAGCTGAGGTTGCTCAGCATCCTGGAGGGGTTCATACTCCTTTTATTATGGGCAATGTCTTCCCATAACTTCAACTTAGATGGAATTTACCTTGCCCAATTTCAGACATGTAAGGTTTTGTTATGGCTAAGACAGAGAAATGAACAACCTGCAGTGGTGCTGGATTCTGGGATTTATTAAAGAACCTTCAGGCTTTCACCCTGTTTGATTATCTCACATATTCACTTGCTCTAAAAATTGAGTATGTCCACTAGGTGTCAGTTTCCCTTCCCCGCAGAGATATCCCTGCTGCCCAGGGAGGGCAGGCAGTTAGTCATGTCTGGACAGTGACTTGCAGCAACCAGTTTAACCCAAGTCCCTGGGCATCCCCCATCATTTAGCTCCGCTCATCTCTGACGTCCAGGATCATGCTCCACTTCCAGTACCTTTGCTCCAATCACACAGAATCACACAGGATCATTTAGCTTGTAAAAGACCTCCAAGATCATTGAATCCAGCCTTTGGCTGATCATCGCCATGTCAAAGAGACAATAGTACTAAGTGCCATATCCAGTCATTTCTTGAACGCCTCCGGGATTCAAGGTGACTCCACCACCTCCCTTGAAGTCCATTCCAATGCTTAACAACACTATCCGTGAAGTAATTCTCCCTTATGTCCAGCCTGAACCTTCCCTGGTGCAGCCTGAGACCATTTCCTCTTGTCCTGTCACTGTTGCCTGGGAGAAGGGGCCAACCCCCACTTGGCTAAAACTTCGTTTTGGGTAGGTGCAGAGAATGATAAGGCTTTTGTGTGAATTCTGTGTGATTGTCAATGTGCACAAATACTTTGAAAAAAAAGATGATTGTATTTATGTGACAGCAGCATGTGTCTGTATCCCTGAATCAGCTCACTTGTGGCTAACACAGACCTTTCCCATGAGAATTTTTTCTCTCTTTTCTTGTGTTTTTATAAACAAAGATAAAGTTTGGATGTTATTAAAACAGTTTCTCGAGATGTGCGCAGTTTGGGCCTGGCCAACAGACCTAGGGGGAGGTTTCAGACTGACCAATCTGAGTGACTTTTGAAAAGTCTATATAACTTGGAATTAAATAATAAAATACAGATCTTTTATGCCTTGCTGAGACTGGTCCTCTTCTCTCTGCTAGCGGCTCAACAGCGACATCCACTCACCAACTTTTCAGACCCATTTCTTCCTTTCTGTGACCAGTTCTAAAGAGTCCTTATTTTTAACACTGGCTTTCTTTCCAGAAGCCCAAACCCTGAGCTTTACAACCTTGTTAGTGTATGTGTACATGTGTAGCTTCCTAATTGGTGTTTCTCTCTCATGTCTCTATTAATTGTAGGATTCAGGATGTGTCACTTTTGCTCAGTTCAAGTGTTATCAGAATTCGTGACCAGTCCACGCTGGTTGCAGCTAGCAAGTTTCTGCTTGAAAATACAAAAGCTCAATTTCAAACATCCACCCGTACACACACACACACACTGAGCAAATTATCTGCTGCCTGTTAGCATTTACAGTTTAAGCTATTTTTATCACCTACAACAGATTTAGACAGCTGCTTCTATACTAATCATGCCAGAATGCCTTTGAAGGCAGTACAGAGGAAAAGACATTTTTAGGAAAAGACATTATCTCATTTACCTTAAAAGTGCCATTTGAAGATGTCATGGACTGAGCCATGGAAATGCCAGTTGTCTTCATCTGTAATGTAAAGGAAACACTGGGGGCTGACCTACAGCAATCTTGGTCATGTGGCTTTTACTTTTCACAGCTGATTACAATGTAAAGATGTAAATATTTTTCTGCCTAGTTTGGAAAGCCAAAGGATTGGGGTTTGAGCAGATCTGATCAGGTCTGAACACAGTGCAGCATTGCAAGTGCCAAGAGAATGCTGAGGTAAAAGGGGAGTTTCTGGGTGCCTCAGGCCTTTTTACAGTCAGCAAGGACTAAGAGAGATTGTTCTGGATCTCAGTTTTACTTCTGAACATCCTTTCTTAATTCTTCTTGGTCCTTAAACTGCTTTTCAGAATGGGCTTGTCTGTTGGTTTTGTGTTTGGATTTTATTTTTCTCTGATGTTTTGTTTCTAGTACAATGTTAGGAAAAAAATGACAACAGAATTAAACCAAGACAATCCTCACTTACTCTATTCTCTTTCATTAGGCTCTGGACTCATGATGTTGTATTCATGCATAACTATTTTAGGTTTGAGGTCTTTTTTCTTCTAATCTTTCACATTGGCACAGACAACAAATAATTTGTATTCTATTTTAAGTAGACAATGCAACGTAGTGAAATGCAGAGTTTAAAAAAAAATCCCTTTAGAACAATGGGCTTATTCTAATAATTATGCCTATGCCTTTGGTTGGTATTTTTATGTATAAAGAGATAAGAAAACACACACTCCATTGCAGGTATTTTGTTATTCCTCTTGACATTTACGTCCATTAAAGCAGCTTATAATCAGACTGAACTTTTCTGTTGGCTTTAGGGAATGGCATATGTACATTTTATTTGCCTGTTCTTCTTTGGCAACTACTCAAATGTCTATTTATTTAAAATTCAAGGTGCATTTACTAATTAGTGCCAGAGGAACTGCAATCTTAATAGGTCATAATAGGTCATATATGTCATACTGTCTTATATGCACCTAGGAATGCAAAAAATGAAATTAATGAGGGGGAGGGTTATATGTCAGATATGATAACAGGTAAAATTGTTTAAAACTATGACTTAAAAATTAGAATATGTCACATGAAAGCCCTATGTGAGCCCAGAAGTCTAAAGGATTGGAGTGTCAAGTAGCAATCCCAAGGGAATATTTTAGTATTCTATTTTCTTTGTAGTAAACAAATTTCAGTATATTTAAACAGGTATTTTGTACCTGATGTTTTATGCTATTAATGTTTTTTGGATGGCATAACTTTTGAATAGAAGAAACTAGAAAAAAGAGACTCAAAATTATAAACTGCCCTTTATTCTAATTGCTGTAAAGTCATCATTTGGGAAGAAGGAAAACACAGTGCTATGCAATTTTTTTACTGCAGAAATGTAATAAACTGCATGTATTACTGGCATAAGATGCAGTATCTCTGTCTTTGTAAATATTTTCTATTTACTGGAAGCAGTGGAAGAGTCTAGCTTTTACTTTAGCACTGATGGGGAAAAACATATACTCCAAGTCAGCTGAAGGTGGTCGTGGGGAATGACAGTATTATCTCCCCAAAGACTCTATTTCACATGCTTAATGCATTTGCAAGTTTGGGAGACGGGCAGATTGAAAATTTGAGAACAGATGCTCCTGATTCAGAGTGACATGTGCCAAGGCTATGGCTTCAGCTCTCTTCTTCCCTGCTCTTTTTTTTTTTTTTTAAGTGGATGGCTCCCATTCCAAGGAAGGGAAGCCACAGAATTTCCTGTGGATAGCAGGGAGTTCCTGAGAAGTCAATATATCACAACTGTAGTTTTTCAAAACTTTATAGTCTAAAGAAAGATTTCATGTGTTTTCACTTTGTGAAGGCGACCTCTCAAACTGTCCTGGCATCACCTCAAAGATAAGGCTGCTCAAAGAAAAGATGTCTGCATGCATTTTAGCATGGGTAACACTACAGTCCTCTGGGGTTTATTGGTAAAGTACTCATCATGTTTGCTGAATGTTTCAGAATTTTACTCTGACTCTTTATCTGTAGACCATTAGCGTGAGCATTAGAAACTCTACACACCTGAGACAACTTCTTGTTGCCATTTTGCAGAATCTTAGAAGGGATGAGCCATGTTAGGTCATCCAGAAAATATTTCTTCCAAAGTAGGAATTCTTCTGCCACTAAGCTTTCCAACCTTAACTACATCCACTCCTGTTTTAAATGTTTCAAGAGACAGTTATTCTGATCTATGTCACATTCTTACCTCAATGCAATGTGGCAGTGAACAGAAATCCTACAGATAGTTGAAAGTGTTCTATCATGAGAGACAATAAATTAATTTTTTCCTAATTCACTATCGGGTATACTGGCTTAGTGTAAAGTTTTCAAATTTTCAAATGTAGTTTTTAAAGGAAAAAAATTAAAAGGAAATTTTTATGTTTTTTTAAGAAGCATATTTAATAAAAACCGTGCATGAATCTAGAGATAATGGATTTCTGTCCGTTCATATCATTAATTCTTTACAGAAAGCACCTAAACCCCCCTAGAATTACTTCTTGTACAAGATAAAGACATTCTTAAAGATGAAAAACCTAGATAATCTACTCTATTATCGAATGGAAAAGTCATCAAAGGGAGAACGAAGAGAAATAGACAGAAAAAGGCAAAAATTTTAGAAAGAAAAAGATGGAAATGCATCTAGGGAAGCTTTTGAAACTTTTTGGTTTGTAGTTTTAGAAAATGAAAACCCTTTTGAAACAAGCTACCAATAGCTATTTCACTACCCCATACTTCAGCACAGAAGTGCAGAGTCTTCTTATTACAGTAGACTACTGCTGCTTTGGAATGTTCAGCATTCCTGAACTAAAAATGTACACAGTTTGTCTCTTTTCACTTTAATTATGAAATGTAGATTTGTTGAGTAGGTGCTTATACTCACCATGTACCTATATAAGAAATAAATTAGTTTGAAAATCCAAACACTCTTATTACCCTTTTGCAAGTATTAAACTAAATTATGTCTCCAGTTATGGCAGTGTAACTTGCTTCAGCTCAGCACAAATGGTCAAAATTTTGCTAGTGCAAATAAAGAGATTTTGGCTCAATCACTTCAAAGAAATGGGACTGATAAAATTAACAGTGTCTTTAGAAGTGAGTAAAATTGATTTTGCATGCTGCTAATGTACTTTATGTATTACAATAGCTGTAATCTACCAGTGCTTCAATGGCTGTCTTCTGATTTTTGAATTTACAATATAGATCTGAATCTGTACTTCCAGTCCTTCCTGAAAACTCTGTATTGCAAACCTACAGCTGGAATTTTGCCCATTTTTATACCTGTTGCTGGAAATGACCGTGAATGGCTTGAATTGTTTTATTCTTCATATTAATGTTAGGCATTTGAAACCAGTTCCAATGACACCATTATAATACTTTGCCGATTTAACTTTATGCTATATCACCATAGCTATTTTTTCCTACCAAGCTTCAGTTTGAATTCCTGTTCTTATATCAATACCATTTTCATCAGGCTTTGTGCCTTTTAGCAGGGGAAAGCAATGTTTTGCAGTTATTGGCTGAAAGTTTGTTAAGAATTTGGAGCTATTCTATAGACAGTTGACAGACTACACTAGTCAATCGAGAACAGAGAACAGAGTAGCAGATATTCTCGGAAATGCTGGGCTTATAATTTCGCTTCATAACATTACTGCTGACTCAATAAAACAGTCATAAAACTGTTTTCCTCATTTCCTCTATGACTTCAAAGTTAATTATTGAGAGCATTCCCATTTCATCTGTTACCTCACAAGTGAACATTTGGTGTTGGGGTAACAAATTTTCTTTTAGTCATACCCCAAAGGTCCTTTTTACCTAGAAACTTTAAAGACATTACTCTTAGTCATATGCATGATTTTCTGATCAGATTTATGATATAGATTGGCTGAATATTGTTTTGTAAATACTTTTAAAATGCTAATCTTTGTTGGCAGAATTCTATATACTTGAGGATCTAGTTGCATTAAGTGTCATGTTTATGAAATATATTAAAGAAATATACAGTAAATAATAGCAAAATACTTCAATTTTCCCCACTTTTCTATTAGATTAGAGATGGAAAAACCTCCTACAAGACTCAGTAATCAGTCTATTTTTAATGTGTATCTCATGCAAAATACAGTGGCAAACATGATTACATTGTTTATAAGTCTGCCTCTGTGACTGCTTGCTAACAGAGCATAAAATTAGAACTTGTATTTCTTGTTTTAAAATTGCTTTATAGAAAGATTTTTATTACTATTTATTGCACTGAGATAACTATTTTCAAAGATAGAAATCATCATGGTCTTTATTTAACATATTACATTCAGCAAGCTCCTTACAGAAGACCTGCACAGAGACCTTGGACCACTTTGACTGCTGTCAGACTACATTTCCTTCAGACATTAACGAGGTAGTTAAAATTATTTTAGTATGACTATGTCTTTCATTCCGAGATGTTCTCCTTAAATATTGCTGGATGACTAATTCAAATGGTTTAGATTTGTTCACAGTTAAAACAACCACATTTCTCCTCTGATCAAGACATTGAACAGATCACTAAGAGACCTGCCAGTAAAAACAACCACATTTCTCCTCTGATCAACACATTGAACAGATCACTAAGAGACCTGCCAGTAAAAACAACCACATTTCTCCTCTGATCAACACATTGAACAGATCACTAAGAGACCTGCCAGAAATACTGGACCTTGTGAATCACGTGTGGACAATTAACTTATTCAACCTATTCACATCAGATGAATTAGTAAAGACAATTACTGTCACTTGTACTTTAGTATTATGTTTATGGTCTTTAAATGCATGTGGTATTTCCTTCTACAAGGACACAATCCTTAGATATCCCTTCCCTCTTTTTCTGTCAGTCTCCCTGAGGCAGTTTCATGAAATTTTGATTAGACCCTCTTTCTCTGGAAATCTTCATTTTCCCCACAAGTAAAGGAATTTTAGATAAGAATACAGTAAAAGAGAGTAAGAAGACATAAACATAAGGATAATGAATAAAACTTACATGTTCACAGATCCTCATATGTTGAATAATCACTTTCCCTAAAGAGGACTGTCTAATTAACTATCCTTTACATTAAAATAAAATATTTGACTCCCTTAGGAAATTAAAGTTATCTTTCATTAGTAATGATATTAATCTTTTATTGTATTAATTAAAATTTACTACTTTATTTAGCTTTCAAAAATAATTTTCGTCTATGGCAGTGAGTGACACATTTCTCTTCATTGTGATGAAAAGCACTGCTTCAGTCTTTACATATATTTGTCTTTCATTTTACCCCCCTATTTTACTTAAGTGGGCTTAGAAAACAACCCCCTATATAATCATCTCTTCTCCACTGATTTCATTTCTTAGTCATGCCCTGAATGCTTTTTGTTTTTTAAATAATCATGGTTTCAAAATGCCCTTTCAATAAGATCTGATCTGCACTGATACTGTGCTGACATAATGTCCTGGTTCTGGCCAGGGCTAATTTTTACAGTAGCCAGGAGAGAGACATGGCTGGGACCCTGATATTCTATACCATCTCACATTATTTCTGGTGAGAGGAAAAGGGACTTCCCCTTCTTCCATGGAGAAGGGGTTCTTTCTGGTCTTGAAAACGTGGTGGGGAGAGAATTCTGGTATTTGTTTATTGTCATGGACTCTCTGGTGAGCATTTTTGCATGTGAATCATTCCATCTTTTTGTATCCTTTTGGTATTAATATTGTTGCTGTTACTGTTTGTTTTCTTATCTCATTAGTCTTTCCAGTAAATTATTCTTACCTTGGCTTGTGATTTTCACCTTTTGTACCTCCAGTTCTCAGCTTCATCCTGCCACAGTGGGAAAGGGGAAGGGAAGGGAAG
>VZRM01006913.1:18467-30257 GCA_013397955.1 Grantiella picta
TTTTGGGGTTTTTGGGGGGAGTTTTTAAAATTTATTTTTTATTTTTTGGGATATTTTTTATATTTTTAAAGATTTTTTGGGGATTTTCTTGTGATATTTGAAAGAATTTATTTTCTTTTTAGAGGAGTTTTTTGAATTTATTTCATATTTTTGTGGGATCGTTTTGGGAGGTTTTTTTTTATTTTGGCGAAATTTTTTTGACTTTTGATTTGGGTTTTTTGGTGGATTTTTGTTCTTTTCTTTTTTTAGTGAATTTTTTTAAGTTTATTTTTGGGATTTCTGGGGATTTGGCTGGGATGAAGACAGAGCTGATCCCAAATTTCTGCTGGAATTCCTGCAGCTTTTCATCACCGTGATGGACAAACTGCGCCTGGAGATTCGAGCCATGGACGAGGTGGGGTGGAATCGGGATTAGGATTGCATTCCTGCATTTCCAGAATTCCCAAATTCCCCATTCCCAGAATCCCAAATCCCCCACCATTTCACTCCCAAAATTCCAATCCCAGAGTCCCAAATTCCCCATTTCTGGAATTCCCAATCTACTGCCCGATTCCATTCCCAGATTTCCCAATTTTATTCCCAAATCCCCCACTGTTATTCCCGTAATTCCCAAATTCTCCAGTCCACTGCCCAACATCATTCCCAAATTCCCCAATCCTGGAATTCCCAATCTATCGCCTGATTTCACTCCCTAATCCCTCATTCCCCAAATCCCAAACTTCACTCCCAATTTCCCCAGTTCCATTCCTAAAACTCCCCAGTTTCATTCCCAGAATTCCCATTCCCGGAATTCCCATTCCACCACCACCAATTCCGTTTGCATTTCACTCCCATATTCCCCAAACTTTCCACCCAAACTGTCCAGTTTCACTCCCCAATCGCTCGTTCCCGAATTACCCGGTTTCACTCCGGAATTCCCCAATCCCACCCAGAATTCCCGTTTTCCCGCAGATCCAGCCGGACCTGCGGGAGCTTATGGAGACCATGAACCGGATGAGTCCTCTGCCCCCCGACTTCGAGGGTCGCCAGAAGGTCAACCAATGGTGAGAAATCCCAAAAACCCCGGAATTCCGGGGCAGATCCTGAACTTTTCCCGGGATCTGATCCTGGAATTTTCCGGAATTCCGGAATTCCCAGGCTGCAGACGCTCAGCGGGATGTCAGCCTCGGACGAACTCGACGACTCCCAGGTGCGGCAAATGCTTTTTGACCTCGAGTCGGCGTACAACGCCTTCAACCGCTTCCTGCACGCCTGAGCCCAGCTAGAGCCAGTCCTGACCAGTTAGAACCAGTTCGGACCGGTTAAAACCAGTTCGGACCAGTCTGGACCAGTTCAAACCAGTCCTGAGGTGCGGCAGATGCTTTTCGACCTCAAGTTGGCGTACAAAGCCTTCAACCGCTTCCTGCACGCCTGAGCCCAGTTAGAACCGGTTCAGACCAGTTAAAACCAGTTTGGACCAGTTAAAAGTAGTTCAGCCTGGTTCGGACTGGTTCAGACCAGCTCAGCCCAGTTCAGACCGGTTCAGGCCAGCTCAGAGCAGCTCAACCCGGTGCTGGAAGTTTGGGATAATAAACGGGATGAACTCAGTCCCAAAAACCATAGAAGTCATGGATCAAAGTGGGATTTATTGGATCAAACCAAGAGCTTCCCAGTCCCTCCCAGTTCAAACCAGTTTGGGATAATGAACGGGGTGAGCCCAATCCCAAAATCACTGACATCCCGGATCCAGCTGGGATTTCCGGGATCAAATCCCAGTTCAAACTGGTTTGGGATAACAAACAGGGTGAGCCCAATCCGAAATCCAGCTGGGATTTCTGGGATGAAATCCCAGTTCAAACCAGTTTGGGATATCAAACAGGGTGAGCCCAATCCCAAATCCCGGATCCAGCTGGGATTTATTGGATCAAATCCCAGTTCAGACCAGTTTGATGTAACAAACGGGGTGAGCCCAATCCCAAATCCAGCTGGGATTTCCGGGATCAAATCCCAGTTCAGACCAGTTTGGGATGATGAACAGGGTGAGCCCAATCCCAAATCCCGGATCCAGCTGGGATTTATTGGATCAAACCCCAGTTCCCTCAGGGGCTCTTCCAGAGGCGGCGCCGGCAGAGCCGCAAATCCCGGATTTTCTGGGTGCTGCAGCTCCAGGTGGATTCATCCAGAGGCCCCACAGAGCATCCTGCGGGAATTCCAGGAATCGTCAGGAATTCCTGGGATCAGGGAGGGGGGGAGGTGACCCCGATGACGTCACAGGTGACAATTCCTGAATTCCCAAACTCCCACCTGCCAGGCTGAGGAATTCCAAGCCTCCACCGCGCTGCTCCACAGCTTCCAGAAGGATCCGCAGGGAGGTGGAGCTAATGCCGGGATTGGCTGAGAGGTCCAGGGACACCAGGGAGGGACAGCGGGGGAGGGACCTGGGGACAGCATGGCCGGGGGGTCCCGGTGTCCCCAAGGGGGTCTTGGTGTCCCCAAGGTGTTCCCAAAATTCCTGGTGTCCCCATTGGCCCCATGGGCATTCCCAGAATTCCTGGTGTCCCCATTGTCCCCAAGGCGTTCCCAGCATTCCCAGTGTTCCCATGGGATGAAGGATCTGAATCCCCCTGCCAGGACCCCACGGTGTCCCCATTGTCCCCGGGGGGGTCCCAAAGTCCCCAAGGGGTTCCAAGGTCCCCAAATGGTTCCTGTTGTCCCCAAGGCATTCTCAGCACTCCTGGTGTTCCCATGGGACAAAGAACTTGGATCCCTGTGCCAGGACACCCCGATGTCTCCGATGTCCCCAGGACCCCCCAATGTCCCCAGGACCTTCCGATGTCCCCAGACCTGGCCAGCTCCTCGACGTCGCTGTCCCCAAGGCAGTTCCCGGCCAGCGAGAGGTGACTCAGGGCACACCTGTCCTGCGAGGGGACAGCGGCGATAGCACCGGGATGGCACTGGGAATGTTCCCAGTGTCCCCAATATCCTGAGTGTCCCCAGTCCCCCAACGCCCCCCGCATTCCTAATGTCCCCAACACCCCCGATGCCCCCAATATCCCAACATCCCGATGTCCCCAGTGTCCCAAAACCTGCTGCAGGAACTTGCTGAGGTCTCTCCTGATGCCATTCCTGCTGTCCCCGTGTCCCCAACATTCCCCAGTGTCCCCAGTGATGTCCCCAATGTCCCCAGACCTGCCGCAGGAACTTGCCGAGGACTCTCCCTATGCTGGTCCCGATAACATTCCCAATGTCCCCGTGTCCCCAATATTCCTGATGTCCCCATGTCCCCAGTGTCCCCTACATTCCCGATGGCATTCCCAATGCTGTCCCCAGTGTCCCCAACATTCCCGATGTCCCCAGACCTGCCGCAGGAACTCGCCGAGGTCTCTCCCGATGCCATTCCCGCTGTCCCCGTGTCCCCTGACCGACCCCAGCTCCAGGCTCCGGACGCTCTGGGCTGGCATTGTCCGCAGCAGCTGCCCCAGCGCCGAGCCCAGGGGGTTGCAGGACAGGGACAGTGTCCGCAGCGAGGTCACCTCTGTCCCCAAGGCGTCACCAGGGGGTTATTCCCAGAATTCCTGGCATTTCTCCCAAAATTCCCAGTATTTTTCCCAGAATTACCGACCTTTTTCCCAAAATTCCTGACACTTTTCACAAAATTCCCGGGATTCACCTGGGATTGGGAAGGCCTGAGAGGCCATAGCCATGGATGTGCAGAGTGACCACGAGAGTGACCACAAGAGTGACCATTCCCACTGTCATTCCCAGCATTAGTCCCAATATTTTTCCTGAATTCCTGGTATTTTTCCCAAAATTCCCAACTTTTTTCCCAAAATCCCTGGTATTTTCCCCGGAATTCACCTGGGATGGTGAATTCAGGCTCACCAGGCTGAGGCCGCAGCCTGGATGTGCAGAGTGACCACGAGAGTGACCACTAGTGAGACCAGTGCCGGACACTCCCAATATCAATCCCAACAGAATTCCCGGTATAAATCCCAAAATCCCCACTCTTTTCCCCAAAATTCCCCGGGACTCACCTGGGAGGGGGAAGGGCCGGCTGAGGCCGCAGCCCCGGATGTGCAGAGTGACCAACGCCGGACACTGCGGGAGGAGCTCGGCCAGGGCTTGACCACCAGAGTCACCCAGGGGGTTGAGGCTCAAATCCAACTCCTGCAGCGCCTGAGGGACACAGGGGACAGTGAGGGACATTGAGGGGACAGTGAGGGGCACAGGGGACAGTGAGGGACAGAGGGGACAGTGAGGGACACAGGGGACAGTGAGGGTACAGTGAGGGACACGGGACAGTGAGGGGATAGAGGGGACAGTGAAGGGACATCATCAGTCAGGGGTGGACACTGGGTGGACATTGGTCAGGGGTGGGCAGAGGGACACATGGACAGAGGGGTCAGGAGTGGACACTGGGACAGACACTGGGATGGACACAGGGACAGCAGTGGACACTGAGTGGACATCGGGCAGAGGGACACAGGGTGGGCAGAGGGGGCAGCAGTGAACACTTGGAAATTTTTAGGAATTTTTTGTGATTTTAAAATTTTTTTTTGCGGTTTATTTTTTTTTTGTATTATTTTTGGAGACTTTTTTTGTTTTTTTTGTATTTTTGGGTGATTTTGCAATTTTTTTGGGGATTTTTTTGTAATTTGTAAAGGATGCTTTGNATTTTTTTTGGGATTTTTTTTGAATTTGTAAAAGATTGTTTTGGGGGATTTTTTTGGGAAATTTTTGCTGGTTTTTTTGGGGGACTTCTGCTGGTTTTGGGGGGGGGATTTTCTTGTGATTATCTGGAATTTTTTTTTTTTAGATTTTTGGGGGGATTTGTTTTATTTTTGGGGTTTCTTGTGGGATTTTGGTAGTTCCCTTGGGTTTTTTTTTCCTGGGATTTTTTGGGCCTCTTTGGGATTTTCTCCCGAGATTTTTTTGGGAGTATTTCTGGGGCCCAGCAGCTGGATTTGGGGTGTTTTTGGGGCCCAGTCACTGGATTTGGGGTGGTTTTGGGGTGTTTCTGGGCTGGTTTTGGGGTGGTTCTAGGGTATTTTAGGGTATTTCAGTCTGCTCTCACCCCAAAGCAGTGTCTGAGCTCTCTCAGCCCCTGTGGTCCAACCACTGGATTTGGGGTGTTTTAGAGTTTTTCTGGGCTGGTTTTGGGGAGTTTTTGGGGTATTTTGGGTCTGTTTTTTAGGTCTGCTCTCACCTCGAAGCAGTGTCTGAGCTCCCTGAGCCCCTGCGGCCCAATGGCTGATTTGGGCTGGTTTTGGGGTGTTTTNTTGTAAAGGATGCTTTGGGGGGATTTTTTTGGCAAATTTTTGCTGGTTTTTTGGTGGGACTTCTGCTGATTTTTTGGGGGGGATTTTCTTGTGATTATCTGGAATTTTTTTTTTTTAGATTTTTGGGGGGATTTGTTTTATTTTTGGGGTTTCTTGTGGGATTTTGGTAGTTCCCTTGGGTTTTTTTTTCCTGGGATTTTTTGGGCCTCTTTGGGATTTTCTCCCGAGATTTTTTTGGGAGTATTTCTGGGGCCCAGCAGCTGGATTTGGGGTGTTTTTGGGGCCCAGTCACTGGATTTGGGGTGGTTTTGGGGTGTTTCTGGGCTGGTTTTGGGGTGGTTCTAGGGTATTTTAGGGTATTTCAGTCTGCTCTCACCCCAAAGCAGTGTCTGAGCTCTCTCAGCCCCTGTGGTCCAACCACTGGATTTGGGGTGTTTTAGAGTTTTTCTGGGCTGGTTTTGGGGAGTTTTTGGGGTATTTTGGGTCTGTTTTTTAGGTCTGCTCTCACCTCGAAGCAGTGTCTGAGCTCCCTGAGCCCCTGCGGCCCAATGGCTGATTTGGGCTGGTTTTGGGGTGTTTTGGGTCTGCTCTCACCCTGAAGCAGTGTCCGAGCTCCCGCAGCCCCTGGGCACCAAGGCCGACCCCGGGCAGCTCCAGGCGCTCCAGCCGAGGCAGAGTGACCAGCAGGGCGCTGAGCTCGGCCGTTCCCGGTGTCGTTGTTCCCGAGGAATTCCCGATTCCTGGAGCTCCGCGGATCCGCAGCTCCCGCAGCTCCTGCAGCTTCAGCGCCCGGAGCAGCGCTGGGATTTGGGCTTGGGGCAGCGGAACTCCCCCCGGAATGGCCAGCCTGCAGCTCTGCGCCTGCAGCTCCAGCAGCCTCAGCAGCACCGGCAGCGGGGCTGCGAAAGGGAAATTGGGGGAAATCTGGCATTTCGGGGACTCTGGGATTCCCAGGGATCAGGAAAAATTGGGAAATGTCAGGAATGGGGGGAAAAAAATCCCCTGGAATCAAGGAAAGTGTGTCCTAAAATTCCTGAAAAATCCTCCAAAATCAGGGATTCCAGAATCCAGGAATACGGGGGTGATAAAATTAAAAAAAAAAAAAAANCCCCAAATCCTCACCCAGTCCTAGGCTGGCACAGACCCTCCTGTAGCGCTCGGGAAGAGGTGGCAAATCCCAGCCTTGGATTTCTGCCTGCACCTGGAAATCCCCAGAATTCCCGGAAAATCACACCAAAAATAAAAAATCCTAAAAAAATTTCAACCCCCAAAAAACATCCCCCCAAATTCCCAAAATGTCACCAAAAAATCCCCAAAAAATCNGGAATGGGGGTCAAAAAATTCCCAGGAATCAGAAAATGGGGGTGATAAAATTCCCCACAAAAATCAGGAATGGGGATGCTAGAATTCCTCGAAAATGAGGAGTGGGGTCCATAAAATCCTCAGGAAAAAAGAAAAAAAAATCAGGAATTCCTGTGGAATTCCCAGGGGTGGGGATTGGGGACAGGGGGCCTCTCCCACCCAGCTCCCCCAAAATTCACCCAGAAAATCCTTAAAAGTCACCCCAAATCCCCCAGAAATCCCTAAAATTCCCTCCCAGGGCCTTCCCAAGGTGCTGAAATTTCCCAAATGCTCTGAAAATGCTGCAGGAACCCCAAAAAAATTCCCGAAATCCCTGCCCACCTTGTCGTCACAGCAGAGCACATCCCCCAAAATCCCCAAATTCCCAAAATCCCGAAAGTCCCCAAGTTCCTGAATTTCCACCTTGTCCTCGCTGCTCAGCACATCCCCCAAAATCCCCCCAAAATCCCCAAATTCCCAAAATCCCGAAAGTCCCCAAGTTCCTGAATTTCCACCTTGTCCTCGCTGCTCAGCACATCCCCCAAAATCCCCCCAAAATCCCCAAATTCCCACCTCGTCCCCATCGCAGAGCACATCCCCCACGGCGTCCTGCGGCGCCAGCAGAGCTCCATCCTTCCTGAGCAGCAGCTTTGGGCTCATCCCGGAGCTCTGCGAGAACCTCTGAGCTGTGAGCTCCGTCAGCCACCCCACAGAGTGCTCCAGCCTGGGGACAGAGGGTCTGAGCTGCGAGCTCCACCAGCCACCCCATGGAGCTCTGCGAGAATCTCTGAGCTGTGAGCTCCACCAGCCACCCCATGGAGCTCTGCGAGAATCTCTGAGCTGTGAGCTCAGAGCTTTTTATGGGAATTTCATGGGAATTTTCTGGGACTTCTGCCAGANCATGGAGCTCTGCAAGAATCTCTGAGCTGTGAGCTCAGAGCTTTTTATGGGAATTTCATGGGAATTTTCTGGGACTTCTGCCAGAATTTCTCCAGAATCGCCCCAAAAGGGGCCTGAAATTTCGGGAAAAATCAGGAATTCTCACCTGGGAACCACCGGGATGAGGAAAACGTCGTCCTGGACTCGGATCCGGATGCGGAGGGTGGGAATTTGGGGCGGATTCGGGATAATCCTGCTGGATTCGGGAATTTGGGGTGGATTTGGGATAACCCTGCTGGATTCGGGAATTTGGGGTGGATTTGGGATGATCCTGCTGGATTTGGGAATCTGGGGTGGATTTGGGATAATCCCAGAGGATTTGGGATTTTGGGGTGGATTCGGGATAATCCCACTGGATTCAGGAATTTGGGGCACATTTGGGATCACCCCAGGAGATTCCTGACAATCCAAGGGGTCACTCCTGGGGTTTTCCTGGATTTGGGGTTCCCTTGAATGACGCTTCCGGGTTCCAGGGAGGATTTTGGGATCCCAGGAACGCCGGAATTCCCGAAAACCCTGGAATTTCACTCGGGGCCTTTTCCGGGATTTTTGGTACAACCCCAAGTCGTCCTCCAGCCAATCCTCCTGCTCCAGGAACTCCTCCAGCGGGATCAGCGCCGGTCTGGGGTTTCCCGGGGGGAATTTGGGGTTTTCCGAGCTGGGGTTTCCCAATTCCCGGTTTTCCTCCCCCTTCCCGGCTTCTGGGATCCGCTGGCGCTTCCGGAAGGGGCTCAGGGATCCCCCAGGGCCGGGATTTGGGGTTTGGGGTTCAGGGGGCTCTGGGTCCAACGGGGGATCCTGGTTTGGCTCCAGAGGGGCTGGAAAAGGGGAAAAACTGGGATCAGATCCTGGAAAATCGGCGGAAAATGGAGATAAATCCTAAAAGTAGCCAAAAATCAGGAGCGGGGGGGCGTGGCATTCCCAAAAAAAGAGGAATTGGGAGCAAAAAAACGGGGAATTGGGGTAAAAAAATTCTCCCCAAAAATCCCCAAAAATTGGGGAATTGGGGTGATAAAATTCCCCCAAAAAAATCCCCAAAAATGGGGAATTGGGGTGATGCAATTCCCAAAAACATCCCAAGAAATGAGGAACGGGTTCCCGAAATTCCCGAATTCCCACCTTTCCAGGCAGCCAAGGCCTCCTGCAGCATTCCCTGCGTTTCCCTGGCAAATTCCCAGGTTTCTCCATCCAGCTCATTCCCGTAGCTCCTCAGCCACTCCTGCAGCGTCCCCAGCGGGGTCTGACCCTGAAAACAGGGAGAAAACAGGGAAAAATCGGGAATTCCGGGGGTTTTCCAGGGATTTGGGGTGTGGGGAAAAAATGGGGAGGTGGGTGGGGAAATTCCCCAGAAAATGAGGGATGGGAGTCAAAAAAATCAGGGATGGAGATCCTGAAATTCCCCCACAAAACATGAGGAATGGGGGCAGTGAATCCCTAAAAAAATCCCCAAAAAATTCCCCAAATGAGGAATGGGAGTCCTGAAATCAACCCCAAAAAATATAAAAAAAAAATCCCAAAAAACTCCCCCAAAAATTCCTAAAGATTCAGAAATGAGGCTCCTAAAATCCTGCAAAAAATCACAAAAAAATCCCCAAAAATATCCCTAAAATNACAAAAAAAACCCCAAAAATATCCCTAAAAATAAAAAAAAAACTCAAAAAAACCCCCCCCAAAAATCTAAAAAAAAAAAAAAAAAACCACAAAAATCCTGAAAATATTCCCCAAAAATAAAAGAAATCCCTAAAAAGTCTTAAAAACAAAAGCAAAAAAAATTAAAAAAAAAAAAATCCTAAAAATATCCAAGAAATTGATAAATTTGAGTTCTAAAATTCCCTCCGAAAATCCTAAAAAAATCTCAGAAAATCCTGAAAAAATCCTTGAAAAATAAAATAAATCTGCGGAAAAGAAAAAGCACCCTGTAAAAATCCTAAAAAAAATCCAAAAAAATTGTGAACGGAGGTATGAAAATCCTCCCCAAAAAAGTCGCAAAAAAATTCCCAAAAACATCACAAAAGAAAAAATATCCCCCCAAAATCATAAAAAATCCCCAAAAAAATCCAAAATAAATTCCCGCAAAACGATGTAATGAAGTCCTAAAATCCCTCAAAAGGTCCCAAAAACACTGCAAACCTCCCTTGCTCAAATCCCCCCAAAAAATCACAAAAAAACCCTTCCAAAAATATGTTAAAAAGAGGACACACAAAAAAAAATCCCAAAAACTTCCAGGGAAAATTCCCACCTTGCTGTTCCTGGCAGTGATGTTGGCTCCACAGCTGGGAAACCCCCAAAAATCCCCAAAAAAACCCCAAAAATCCCCAAAATCCCTGAGTTCCCACCTTGCTGTTCCTGGCAGTGACGTTGGCCTCGCTCTCGATGAGCAGTTTGGCCACAGGGAATCTCCATGTCCCCCAAAAAATCCCCCAAAACCCCAAAAACCGCCCAAAAAATCCCCCAAAAAACCCCCAAAATCCCGGAGCTGAAGGAAATCCCACCTTGCTGCTCCTGGCAGTGACGTTGGCCCCGCTCTGGATGAGCAGTTTGGCCACAGGGAACCTCCCTGACCCCAGAGCGTCGTGCAGAGGAGTGATCCCATCGCAGCCCGGACCTCCCGGGTCGTCCAGCGCTGCGCCGTGGGCCAGGAGCAGTCGAGCCACCTCTGGGATGAGGGAATTGTTGGGGAAAATCAGCGGGAATGGCTGGGAATTGGCATCACCAAAAAATCCCATGGCCAGGAGCAGCTGAGCCACCTCTGGGATGAGGGAATTGTTCGTGGGAATGGGGAAAATCAGCGGGAATAACTGGGAATTGGCATCCCCAATCCCATGGCCAGGAGCAGCCAAACCACCTCTGCAATCATGGAATTGTTGGGAAAAATCAGCGGGAATACCTGGGAATTGGCATCCCCAAAAAATCCCGTGGCCAGGAGCAGCCAAGCCACCTCTGGGATGAGGGAATTGTTTGTGGGAATGGGGAAAATCAGCGGGAATGGCTGGGGGAAACAGCCGGGGGGAATTGTTGGGAAACAGTTGGAATGGTTGGAAATGGGAAAAACCCAGCAGGAATGGCTGGGTAACAGCAGGAACGGGAAACAATCAGCAGGAATTGTTTGGTGGGAATGGGAAAAAATCAGCAGGAATGGCTGGGAAAGAGTGGCAAGTGTTGGGAAACAGCAGGGATTGTTGGGAATGGGAGAAAGTCAGCGGGAATTGCTGGGAATTGGCACCCCCTGATCCCTGGGAATGCCGGGATTGGGGACGATTCCAAAGATCCAAGGTTCTGATCCCATTTCAGGATCCCCCCAGGTTTTGGGGCCCCAGTGTTTAGGATTCCCGCGTGTTTGGGATTCCCTCTCTGTTTCCAGGGAATTCCCAAACTGCAGGTCTCTCACCAAGGTGTCCGTGGTTGGCAGCCTCGTGCAGAGGAGTCCAGCCGCAGTAATCCCTGGGATTCACGGGGTGGCCCTAAAAAACACGGCATTTTTATGGGATTTTTATGGGATTTCGGGGCGATTCTCAGGGTTTCGGGGGATTAGGGTTCCCCCTCACTCACCTGCTCCAGGTAGAGCCGAACCCGTTTGGGGTCTCCCTCGATGCAGGCGCGGTGCAGAGGAGTCTCACCCCTCTCGTTCCGGCGGTTCCACTGCTTTGGGGAATTTTGGGAAAACGGATTTGGGGATTCCCACCTGCCAGAGGCCCAGGGGGACCCCAAAGCCATTCTTGCGGGGATTCTGGGGCTCCTGAACAATATCTTTTGGGGATTTGGGGTGACCCCAGCCCATTTTTGGGGTTTTCTGGGGGCTCCTGACCCATTTTTGGGGGATTTTGGGGTCCCCACCTTGTTGCTCCGGCGCCTCCCAGGGACACTCTTGGGGTATCCCTCAAGATCCTCATCCTCCCCCTCTGCAAAAGACCCCAAAATCCCAATCAAATCCCCCCAAATCCCCCATAATCACCCCAAAACTCCTTCAACCCCTCCCCAAAATCCCCTAAATCCCCCAAAAATCCCCCCTTACCATCTGCTCCAACCCCCTCAAATCTCAATTTCCCTCCAAACCCACCAAAATCCCCCTAAACCCCCCGAAATTCCCTTTAAATTCCCCTTAAATCTGCTAAATTCTCCTAAACCTCTACAAATCCCCCAAACCCTGTAAATTCCCTCAATTCCCCCAGATCCTCCAAAATCCCCTTAAATCCCCCAATAACCCCCAAAGTCCCTCTGAATGCCCCCAAATCCCCCTCATTTCCCCCCAAAC
>VZRM01006913.1:30402-41938 GCA_013397955.1 Grantiella picta
GATAAAACCATCCCAAATAAACCCCAAAATCCACCCCTGACAGCCCCAGGACCCTCTGGAGCTGCTGCAACACCTGCCGCTGGAAAAGCAGGAATTCCGGGAATTCCGAGATAAAACCATCCCAAATAAACCCCAAAATCCACCCCTGACAGCCCCAGGACCCTCTGGAGCTGCTGCAACACCTGCCACTGGAAAAAGGGGAATTCCAGGATAAAAACAATTCCAAAACACAGCCCAGAACACCCTGGAGCCGCTGCTGGAAAAGCGGGAATTCCAGGATAAGGGAATGGGAAATAAACCCCAAAAGCAGCCCAAGAGAGCCCCAAGTCCAGCTCAGACCCCCAAAATCCCCCTGAAATCCCCCAAAACCACCCAAAACCACCCCAAAATCCCCCTGAAATCCCCCAAAACCACCCAAAACCCCTCCAAAACCCCCTGAAATCCCCCAAAACCACCCAAAATCACCCTAAATTTGTCCACAATCCCGAAATTTCCCAAATCCCACCTGGAGCCGAAGGTCTCCGGCAGCCTCAGCGCAGCCCAGAGCACTGCGGAGTGGGGCCAGGATTTGGGGTGGGGGAGATCCCAAATCCTCCAGGGTCAGAGCCACGTTCAGCCACGTCCTGCCCTCCTGGGATTGGGGTCAGGGAATGGGAATGGGGTCAGGGATTGGGAATGGGATTGGGGTCAGTGATGGGGATTTGGGATGAGGGAATGGGGATTTGGGATCGGAAATGAGGATTTGGGATCACGAACAGGGATTTGGGATGGGAAATGAGGATTTGGGATTGGGAACAGGCATTTGGGATCTGAAATAAGGATTTGAGATCAGGGATGGAGACTGGGGATCTGAAATGAGGATTGGGGACTGGGAACAGGGATTTGGGGTCTGAAATGAGGATTGGGGATCTGAAATGAGGATTCGGGATCAGGAACTAGGATTTGGGATCTGAAATGAGGTTTTGGGGTCTGGAATGAGGATTTGGGGTCGAGTTCCCCCCACCTCCAGCGGCTCCCCCTGGCGCAGCTGCAGCTCCCTCTGGAAATGCTCCAGGGCTCGGGAATGCTCGCCCAGATCCCGGAAAGTGGTGGCCAGCGAGACGTGGATCACAGCCAGCTCCCGACCTGGAGCCCCCAGGGACTCAGCCAGGGACAGCTGGGACAGGAAAACCCCAAAAACATGGGGAAAGGGAGGAGAGGGGAAGAGAAAGGGAAAAAAGATGACAAAAAAAGGAAAAACAAATCTCTAAGAAAACCCCACCAAAACACCCAAAAAAACAAAGCAAAAAAACCCCAAGAAGCACAAAACCACCCCAAAACCAACAGGGAAAGGAAAAAAAAAGGAGAAAAAAAAGGCAACTCCACCCCTCCCCATTAAAAAAACCCAAAACCTCAAAATCCCCCAAAATCTCAGAAAAAACAAAAAAAAACTCCCTATAAAGGCTCTAAAAAAAAAAAAAACCAAAACCAAACCCTCTAAAAATCCCCATCAAATTAAAAAAAAAATCCCCTCTCCCCCAAAACAATTAAAAAAAGAAATCCAAACAATCTCCAAACATTCCCCAGAAATGCTCCCAAGGGATCCCTGCAGCCCAACGAGCACCTGCTGCAGGTAGAACTGCGCTGCCCATTCACAAATCCCCTCCCCACAAAATAACGGAAAATAAAAACCCCAAGCATTCCCCAGAGATCCCCAGGAGTCCCCAGCTCATACCTGTCTAATTCTCACCTGTCTCAGGTAGAACTGCGCTGCCCTCTGGAACTCCCCTCCCCACAAAATAATAATAAAAAATAAACCCTAAAATCCCCAATCCTCACCTGTCTCAGGTAGAACTGTGCTGCCCTCCGGAACTCCCCAGTTAAAAATAAAAAACCCCAAACATTCCCCAGGAGTCCCCAGTTCATACCTGTTTAATTCTCACCTGTCTCAGGTAGAACTGTGCTGCCCTCCGGAACTCCCCGATCAAAAATAAAAAACCCCAAACATTTTCGGGAATCCCCAATTCTCACCTGTCTCAGGTAGAACTGTGCTGCCCTCCGGAACTCCCCAGTTAAAAATAAAAAACCCCAAACATTCCCCAGGAGTCCCCAGTTCATACCTGTTTAATTCTCACCTGTCTCAGGTAGAACTGTGCTGCCCTCCGGAACTCCCCGATCAAAAATAAAAAACCCCAAACATTTTCGGGAATCCCCAATTCTCACCTGTCTCAGGTAGAACTGTGCTGCCCTCCGGAACTCCCCAGTTAAAAATAAAAAACCCCAAACATTCCCCAGGAGTCCCCAGTTCATACCTGTTTAATTCTCACCTGTCTCAGGTAGAACTGCGCTGCCCTCCGGAACTCCCCGATCAAAAATAAAAAACCCCAAACATTTTCGGGAATCCCCAATTCTCACCTGTCTCAGGTAGAACTGCGCTGCCCTCTGGAACTCCCCGAGCCGCGCCAGGCTGTCGCCGAGCTGCTCACACAGCGACTGCGCCCCCTGCGGGTCAGCGGCGGCAGCGCGGGGCAGCGCAGACAGACAGCGAGAGACGCGGGAGGCTAAGGGACATCGAGGGGACATTGGGGACATTGAGGGGACATTGAGGGGACATTGGGGACATTGTGGGGCCATTGGAGACATTGAGGGGACATTGGGGACAGCAGGGGCAGCGCCGAGAGAATGTGAGAGACGCGGGAGGCTAAGGGACACAGCGGGGATTGAGGACACTGGGGACATTGAGGAGACACTAGGGACATCACTGGGGACATTGGGGGCAGTGCAGACAGACAGCGAGAGACGCAGGAGGCTAAGGGACATTGAGGGGACATTGGGGACATCACTGGGGACACTGGGGACATTGGGGGGACATTGGGGTCATTGTGGGGCCATTGGGGACATTGAGGAGAGCAGGGGCAGCACAGACAGACAGCGAGAGATGCGGGAGGCTAAGGGACATTGAAGGGACATTTAGGACAGCAGGGGCAGCGCAGAGAGACAGTGAGAGATGCGGGAGGCTAAGGGATTAGGAACATTGAGGGGACATTGGGGACATCACTGGGGACAACAGGGACATTGGGGACATTGAGGGGACATTGGGGACGTTGAGGGGACATTGGGCACATTGAGGACAGCAGGGGCAGTGCAGAAAGACAGCGAGAGACGTGGGAGGCTAAGGGACATTGAGGGGACAGTACTGGGGACATTGGGGACAGCAGGGACACTGGGGACATCGTGGGGACACCGAGGGGCCGTCGGGGTGGGACTCAGGGTGCCACAGGGGTCACTGACCGTGCCGCAGGCTGTCCCGCAGCTCCCGCTGCCGAGAGCTGCCCGGGCTGCTCAGGGTCAGCGCTTGGCTCAGTGCCCGCCGGGCAGCCCCGAAATCCCCCAGGGACAGCAGCACCTGGAAAGGATCCCAGAACTCCTAAAAACCCCAAACCAGCCCCAAAAATCCCAAAATAACCACCGAGACACCCAAAGACCCCAAAGTGGAACAGGCAGAATGCAGGGGAATTCCAGCTGGGATATTCCAGAATCCTACCCAGGTATGGGAGTGCCTGAAGAGATCCCAAAACCCCAGAATTTCTGGGAATTCCCAACATTTCTGGGAAATCCCAAAAGCACCAGGGGAAATCCCCCAAATAGCCCAAAATTCCAGCAGGAATCCCCAAATTCCAGCACCCACTTGGAGCCCCCAAAATCCCACAGGGACGGGAGCACCTGGGAAAGGGACCCAAAAAATTCCTGAAATTCCAAGGGAAATCCCCACAGAGAGCCCAAAAATCCCAGGAAGAACCATCAAGATATGAAGGAAAGCCCCAAAATTCCAGTGGGAATCCCAAAATTTCCGCGCTCCACACCTGGGCCTCCCCTCAGGCGTCCCAAAATCTCTCAGGACACCCCAAAAACTCCACGGAGACCCCAAAAAACCGGCAGGGAAATCCCTAAAATTGCTGGGAAAAACCCAAAAACAACCAGGAAAATCCTGCAAAGTCCCGAGAATGCTCCCAAAATCCTGTGAATGCTCCCGCCTGGCCCTGAGCAGCGCAGCAGTTGCTTTCCATGCTCCGACCCCCCAGATTCCCAAGGAAATCCCCCAAAATTCCAGCTAGAAATCCCCAAATTCCAGTGTTCCACCCTCAGAACAGCCCAGATTCCCAAGGACATCCCAAATCCCCTTGGGATGCTTGCAGTCACTCTCCATACTCCGATCCCGCAGATTTCTGCTGCATTCCCAAATCCCCAAACCCCAGATCCCAAACCCCACCTGTCCCTGGGCAGCACAGCACTCGCTCTCCATGCCCCGATCCCGCAGATTCCCAAGGAAATCCCCAAACCCCAAATCCCAGATCCCAAATCCAGTCCCACCTGTCCCTGGGCAGCACAGCACTCGCTCTCCATGCCCCGATCCCGCAGATTCCTGGCACATTCCCGGGCTCGGCTGAGGCTCCGCAGAGCTGCCGGGAATTCCCGCTGGCGCTGCTGGATCAGCCCCAGGTTGAAGTGCGCTCGGCACAGATCCTCCAAGAGCTGGGATTGCCTGGGAAAAACCGGGATTGGGGGAGGGAAAACTCAGCCAAGAGGCCGAAAGCGGGCCAGGGGTTCTGGAATTTCATCCCAGCTTTCTGGATTTGATCCCAGAGTCCCAAAATTCAATCCTGGATCCTCAAAATCCCAATCCCGGCTGCCCAAATTCCAAAATTGAATCCCGGATTTTTGAATTTGGCCCCAGACTCCCAAAATCCAAACCCAGATTCCCAAATCCAATCCCAGAACCCTCAAAATCCAATCCCAGATTCCTAACTTTAATCCCAGATATCCAATCCCAGATCCTCAAAATGAATCCCAGATTCCCCAGCTTGCTTCCAGAGCCCCAAAAATCCAACTTCAGATCCCCAAATTCAATCCAAGATCCTCACTGTTCACCCCCCGATCCCCCAAAATCCAATCCCAGAGTCCCAAATCCAATACCGGACACCCAAAAATCCAATCCCAACCCCTCCAAATCCGCTCCCAGACTCCCAAAATCCCCTTTCAGATCCCCCAACTCGACTCCCAGATCCCCTGGAGTTCCCCACTCCCACTCCCAGCCCCTTACTCGGCTAGGAAGACGCTTTTCCGCAGGAACTGGGAGCATTTCCCAGGATCCCCCAGTGAGTCGTGCACCAGCCCCAGGTTGAGGTAGAGGCGACTGCGCATCTCCGCCAGCTCCCGCCGCGGCACCGAGCCTGGAAATCGGGATTCGGGATTGGGAAACCCGGGAGTGGGGGGAGCCGAAATCTGGAATCAGGATGGGTCAGGGGAGGGGGGGAAACCTGGGAACGGCAGGCGGTAGCCAAAATCTGCATCCTAAGATTCCAAACTCCAGTCCCAGATCCTCAAATTCTGCTCCCAGATCCCAAATTCCATTCCCAGATCCTCAAATCCCCCCCACACACCCAAAATCCACTCCCACTTCCCAAAATCCAATCCCACATCCCCAAACTTCCCAAATTCTTTCCCAGCTCCCAAAATCTATTCCCAAACTTCCCAAATTCATTCCCACACCCNTCCCCATTCCCACATCCCAACCCCATTCCCCGCTCCCTAATTTCCCTGCTCCCTAATTCCCCATTCCCACATCCCAAGCCCATTCCCCGCTCCCTAATTCCCCATTCACAGATCCCGACCCCATTCCCTGCTCCCAACCCCATTCCTTGCTCCCAGCCCCATTCCCACATCCCGATCCCATTCCCACATCCTGACCCCATTCCCTGCTCCCGACCCCATTCCCAGATCCTGACCCCATTCCCTGCTCCCTAATTCCCCATTCCCTGTTCCCTAATTCCCCATTCCCTGTTCCCTAATTCCCCATTCCCACATCCCGACCCCATTCCCTGCTCCCTAATTCCCCACTCCCAGATCCTGACCCCATTCCCTGCTCCCTTATTCCCCATTCCCATATCCCGAATTCCCAGCTTTCCCACCTTCCAGCTGCGTCTCCACGATGTCCAGGCTGGTCTGGAAAGCCTCCTGGGCCTGATGGAGCGCGGCCAGAGCACCCTGGGATCCCTGTGGGCACTCCGGACCCTCGGGACCCTCCGGACCCTCGGCCATGAACATGAACGTTCGGCCGATGGTCGCCCAGGCTCGCTGCTGCTCCGTGGCATCCGAGAGCTCCTGAGCCAGGGAAAGGTGCTGCCGCTGGTGCTGCAGAGGGGAAGGGAAAACATCGGGAAAAGGGGGAAAATCCACTCCTGGGAACTCCAGAAAGCCAAATCCCAAAGCTGATTCCAGAGAGAGGCGAATTCCACCCCAGAATACCCAAAGGGAATCCCAGATCCCAAAATCCACTCCCAGACCCCAAAATTCCATTCCCAAGCCATCCAAATACACTCCCTGATCCCATAAATTCACTCCCTGACCGCAAATTCCATTCCCAGATCCCAAAATCTGCTCCCAAAGCTTCCAAATCCAATTCCAAATGCCCCAAATCTGCTCCCAAACCCTCCTAATCCACTCCCAGGTCCTCAGACTCTGCTCCCAGATCCCAAATTCCATTCCCACACCCCAAAATCCACTCCCTGATCCCAAAACTCAGTCCCAGCTCCCCAAATTCATTCCCAGACCTCTCAAAATCCCATGCCAGATCCCCAAATTAATTCCCAGATTCCCAAATCTACTTCCAGTTCCCCAAATCCATTCCCACTTCCCAAAATCTCCTCCCAGACCCCCAAAATCCACTTCCAAATTCCCCAAATCCAGTCCCACACCCTCAAACCCCCTCCAGGACCCCCCAAATTCTTTCTCACCTCCCAAAATCCATTCGCACACCCCCAAATCCCCTCCCAGTTCCCCAAACTGCCTCCCCGTCCCCAAAAATCCACTTCCAAGTTCCCAAACTCATGCCCAGAGCCCACAGCTCCACTCCCACTTCCCAAAATCCCNCCCAATTCCCCCAAATCCCCTCCCAATTCCCCCACATCCCCTAAATCCCCTCCCAATTCCCCCACATCCCCTCCCAATTCCCCCACATCCCCCCCAGCCCCTCCAGCCTTCTCCCGGGCTCCCAAAACTCCCCGAAATGCCCAGCTCTCCCACCCTGAGGGCAGCCTGGAAGCTGCGCAGCTCGGCCAGGCGCTCCCCGATCTTGCGGTGAGCCACGGCACAGCCCAGGGGATCTGCAGTGCCCTCCTGCAGCCTCAGCTCCTCCCGGTGCTCCTGCAGAGCCTCCTCATAGCGCCCTGCGGGCAGGGGACCGTGCAGGGAACGCTCCAGAGCCGCTCCAGAGGCGATCCCAGGGGTCTGGGGGGCACGATCTCCAGGGGTTTGGGGAAGGACTCACCGTGAGAAGCCAGCACCTCCCCGAGGCGGTTGCAGGCGGCGGCAGCGTCAGCGGTATTGCCGAGGCGCAGGGATTTCTCCTTGGATTTCTGCAGTTCTGGGATGGCACAAGAAATGTCGAGAAAAGGGGAAAAATCCACTCCTGGGAACTGTCCAAAGCCACAGCAAATCCCAAAGCTGATTCCTGAGAGAGGCGAATTCCACCCCAGAATACCCAAAGGGAATCCCAGATCCCAAAATCCACTCCCAGACCCCAAAATTCCATTCCCAAGCCATCCAAATACACTCCCTGATCCCATAAATTCACTCCCTGACCACAAATGCATTCTCAGATCCCAAAATCTGCATCTAAAGCTTCCAAATCCACTTCCAAATGCCCCAAATCTGCTCCCAAACCCTCCCAATCCACTCCCAGGTCCTCACACTCTGCTACCAGACCCCAATTCCATTCCCACACCCCAAAATCCACTCCGAGATCCTCAAGTTCTGCTCCCAGATCCCAAATCCCATTCCCTGATCCAATAAATTCACTCCCTGATCCCAAATTCAAATCGCCCCCCAAAATATTGGGAATCCTGTGCAGATTTTTGGGGGGAAAGGGGTCCAGGGAGGGGTTTTGGGGTGGGAGAAGGGTTTGGATTGTTGCTCCTGGAAGGGAATTTCAGGGATGGGGGATTCCCAAGGGTTCAGGG
Source organism: Grantiella picta (assembly GCA_013397955.1). Lineage (NCBI taxonomy): Eukaryota > Metazoa > Chordata > Aves > Passeriformes > Meliphagidae > Grantiella > Grantiella picta. The sequence goes on from VZRM01006913.1 coordinate 38,400, forward strand.
AATTCTGTCAGAGATCCAAGGATCCAGGGAATCCCTTTAAGGATATCCAGGAAATCCCCCCAAGGACCTGAAAAACCCCTAAAGGATCCAGGGAATCCCTGAGGGACTCCAAAGGAGTGGGATGGGAGGAATTTGGGGAACTCTGAGGGGGATCAGGATATGGGGAAGGGGCTGAGGAAGAATTTTGAGGGATTTGAGGGGGAAAATGGAGGGAGAACCTGAGGAGGGGGACTGAGCGGAAAATTGGGGAGCTTTTAACCCCCTCGGGTTGAAATGTGGGGGGGTTGAGGACCCCTGGAGGGGAGCAAAGGAGGGGTTGAGGGGGTTTTGAGCCCCTGTGGGAGGATTTGAGCCCCTGTGGGGACATTTGAGAACTCCCGGAGGTGATTTCTCCGGGACAGGGGCAACTGAGGGATCTCGCGAGGGGGAACTGAGCTCCTGTGAAGGGTTTGGAAACTCCCAGGAGGGTTTGGAGACCCCCAGAGGTGAGGATTTAAATTCCTGAGAGGGATTTGAGCCCAAGACGACCTGAGGGGGAAGGAACTGAGGGGACGGCGGGGCCACAGGAGGCTGTTCCGGCGAGGCGGGGGCTCCTGGAGCCATGAGGGTCCCCGTGCCCCTTCCAGCCCTCACTGAACCCCTTTCCGCCCCGTTTCCAGCCCGTCAAACGCCGTTACCGCCACGCCAGCCACCCCAGCCCGACTCACGGCGGATCTCCCGCGCCGCCTCAGCGCTCAGCTCGCCCGCCATTCCCGCCGCTTGCCCGGTCACGCCCCCCGCGCGTCCTGATTGGCTGAGCGCCGCCACCTCGCCCACTCAGCGCCGGGGAGAAGGGAAGCGGCGCTCCTATTGGTCAGCGAGGGACAAAGCCCCGCCCCCTGCGTCAGGCGGGAAAGGCGCTTCCGCCCCTCAGCGGCCGCGGGGCATTGTGGGAGGGGTTGTGGCGCCCCTTGGCGGCTCCCGGTGATTCCCAGTTCACTCCCAGTCACTCCCAGTCAATTCCAGTCAACCCCAGGAGCTCCCAGTGCCTCCCAGTTCACTTCCAGTATCCCCAATGTCACTCCCCCAGTCTCCCCAGTAACCAACACACCCTCTGCCCAGTGCTCCCAGTAACTCCCCTAACCCGATTCCAGTATTCCCAGTTCCCTCCCAGTCACTCCCAGTATCCCCAGTAACCCTAACCCCTAAGCCCATCCCAGAATCACCAGTTCCCTCCCCGTAACCCCATCCCAGTCTCCCCAGTTCACTCCCAGTATCCCTAACCCTAAACCCATCCCAGTATCCCCAGTATCGCCATCCCAGTGCTCCCAGTATCCCCAGTAACTCCAGTCCAGTTCACTCCCAGTATCCCCAGTATCCCTAACCCCAATTCCATCCCAGTATTCTCAGTTCCCTCCCAGTCACTCCCAGTATTCCCAGTTCACTCCCAGTATCCCCAGTTCCCTCCCAGTCAGTCCCAGTCTCCCTAGTTCACTCCCAGTAACCCCAAAGCTTTTCCTTAGAAAACCCCAAATTCCCCCTTGGATTCAAACTCATCCAAATTTGGTAAAAAAACCTCAAAATCTTCACAGTTGGGTTTAAAAATACCAAAAAATCCAATTTTGGGGTCAAAAATCGGATTTTGGATAAAAATGAAATTTCTCAAATTCTGGGAAAAAGCCAAAGCAAGAACTGCAAATTTGGGGTAAAAAACATCAAATTTGGGGTTAAAAATTCAACAAACCCTTCAAATTTTGGTTTAAAAAAAACACCAAAAAATCCAAATTTGGGGTTCAAAAACTTGATTTTAAATAAAAAAAGTTTTCTGGAAGTTTGGTTTTAAAAAAAGGGAAACAAATTCAAATTTTGGGTAAGAACCATCAAATTCTGGTTAAAAAAAATCTATCAAAAATTTTAAATTTTGGTCAAAAACAAAACAAAATATCGCTGAAATATTGACATTTTTACAAATCAAATTTTGGTTTTAAAAAAGAAAAGCATCAAACCCAAAATTTTGGGGAAAAACCACAAAAAGTACCAAATTCAGTTAAAAAAAAAATCAAATTTTGGCAAAAAAATCCCAAACATTTTAAGTTTTGTTTAAAAAAATCAAGTTTTTGTTTAAAAAAAATCAATTTTGGTTAAAAAACTCCAAGCACCTCAAATTTTGGGTAAAAAGCCAACAAATTAAAAATTTGGGCTTAAACCACCAAATTATCGTTTAAACCCTCAAACCCTCTAAATTTTAATTAAAGCCCAAAAATCCAGTTTAGGGTTCAAAAAACCCTGATTTCGGTTTAAAAACCCAACAAGTTAAACTTTTGGGTTAAAAATGTCAAAATTCGGTTTAAAAAACCCTCAAAGCCTTCAAATTTTGGCTAAAATCCACCCTAACAAACTCAAATTATGGTTCAAAACAGTCAAATTTTGGTCAAAACCCTCCCAAGAATCCAAAATTTTGGTAACAGCTCAGCAAATTTGGCCAAAACCCTCAAATTATGGTCAAAACCACATCAAACCCCTCAGATCTTGGTCAAAAACTCTTTAAAAGAGTTTCAGTCAATTTTTAGTCAAAACCACCCCAAAACTATCATATTTTGGGCAAAACTACCCCAAACCCTTAAATTTGGACAAAAATCACCCCAAGAACCACCAATTTTGGTCAAAACCCTGAAACTTGGGTCAAAAGCTCCCCAAATCCACAAATTTTGGTCAAAAGCTCCCCACATCCTCAAATTTGGGTCAAAAGCACCCCAAATCCTCAAATTCTGGTCAAAAGCACTCCAAATCCTCAAATTTGGGTCAAAAGCACCCCAAATCCTNCACAGACTTGGCGATTTCTGTCTCTTCGGGACCTTCTGGTGTCTTTGGGGCTTTTTGGGCATTTCGAGTCATTCCGAATCGATTCCGAGCTTTTCCGTTGGCTCTGCGCCAAATTTTGGGGATTTGGGGCTGATTGGGGTCGAGGAGATTTTGGGTGGGTTGGGAGCAATTTTGGGTGGTTGGGAGCAATTTTAGGTGGGTTAGGAGCAATTTTGGGTGGTTTCGAGGTGATCTCTGGTGGTTTCCACCCGTTTCTGGTGGTTTCAAGCCAATTTTTGACTGCCCTAAATAATTTCTGATGGTTTCAAGACTTTTCTGTTGGTTTTAAGCCAATTTTTGGTGGTTTGAAGAGCTTGATGTCGTACTCAGACCAATTTTTGGCACTTTCAAGCCTTTTTTGANGGTCAAAAGCACCCCAAATCCTCAAATTCTGGTCAAAAGCACTCCAAATCCTCAAACATTGCCCAGAAACCTCAAATTTGGGTCAAAACCTCCCTAAACTCCTCAAATTTGGGTCAAAACCACCCCAAGAACCTAAAACTCTGGTCAAATCCTTCAACTTCTGGTCAAAACCACCCCAACCCCTCCCACTGTGCTGTCACCCCGATTTTGGCCCAAATCCCCCCAAAAAGCCCCAAATAATTGGAAAACTCCCCAAGTTTTTATTCTCTAATAAAACGGGCGGCAGCCGTGCCACCCCAAACCCCCAACCCCCCCGAACCCCCAAAATTCCCCCA
>VZRM01006914.1:9710-69046 GCA_013397955.1 Grantiella picta
CGCGGCCCGCCGCCCCTCAGCCTGCGCCCGGCCCGACCCGATCCCGCTCCAGGAGCCCGGCGGACGCGGTAAGTGCGCGCTGCCCCTCAGCCGCCGGCGCCTCCGCAGGTTCCCCTGCCCGTGTTCCCTGGCTCCGTCCCTACGCCGAGCCGCCCTCAGGGCGCTCCCGCTCCGTGTCCCGCCTGTGCCGCGGTTCAGGGGCTGAGGTGTGGCGGCTGGGCAGCCCCTCTGGCCGGGCGGTCCTGGGGCCAGCGGCGGGTCCTCCCGCGGGGGGTGCGGAGCCTCGGCCGCTTCACGGTGTCTGTGCCGGCTCTGTGTGTGCCCGCTGCCCGCCGCCGCCAGCCGGGGGGAAAGGCAGCCCTCCGCAGCACCCCTGCCGCCAGCAGCTGGCCTTTATCCCGAGCAGGTCCCTCAGGGCTGGGAATGCAGCAGCTCCACAAGTGCCCCTGTTGGTGCTCCGCGCCGCTCGCTCTGCCGCTCTGTCTGTCCAAGGCCATCGGGGACGCTTGCTCCGGGGCTCACGCTCGGCTTGCTGATACCATTCAGCGAGTGCTGTGCAACTTCCATCGTGTTTGTCCGTAAGTTCTCTCCGGCCTTTCCTTCAAACAGCTTCGCTTGGGTTTCTTTACACCTGCTTCTCTGGCCGGAGAGCCGGGGGTCCTGGGGCAACACAGCACGGTGGGAAGGACTGGTTTGGCCTGGCCTGCATCCTTGTAGGGGACAGTCAAGAAAGAAGATGTGAGTTAGAGGGTGAAAATGTGTGCCAATTGCTCCTGCTTTGGCTGGTCAGTCACCAGCTGCAAAAGGACCAAAACCACAGTGCTCACCTGCTCAACGCGTGAGGGAAAAGCTCAACTCTGACCCTTTTCTGAAACATCAGTAGGTTTCAGACTTTCTTATGCCTTTCAATTACTTGTGCAAGAAGTGTAGAGCGCAGAGGCGAGATCTCCCGTGGCTTCGGGGCAGTGGTGTGTGTTGTGTGCAGCAGTAATCCTTGAAGGCGCCTCGAGGACGGGGAGCAGCGCTCTGCCCCTGCCGTGCCGGCGTGCCTGGCATTGCGGGCTTTCCCTGCGCCCTGAGCGGCCCGGCCGTGTTCCCACGCAGCTCATCGCTCAGGCACGCCAGCCTTTGGGATCCCGGGCCTTGGCCGGGAGCTGGGGAGCTGGAATTAGCTGCGGAGCCAACGTGGTTGGTACGTGTGCTCGAAGCGGAGGCTTCGAAATACAGTCTTGGGTCATTCGCCACACATGTAATTACTGCAGGATAAATTTGGGAAGTCAGAAAAGGAGCCCTGGAGAGGTAGTGGCAGGAGCAGTGATTCTATAATGGGGCTGAATGGCTCAGATGTTGGGTGTGTTTTGTGTTTTTTATAGACGCACAGGTAGTAATAGCTGCTTCAATTTCCTGGCAGAAAAAATTTTAGGCTACTGTTGTTTTCTGACAGGAAAATGTTTCAGTGAAAAGAAAGGTTTGCTGAAATTAATATAACTTTTTTTAACTGTGTTACACTTATTTGAAAGAAGAGGGTAAAACTCACTTGTGTTGTTGGTTTTTTTGCTGTTGGAATTGCTTAGTCTTTCCTGGGACAAACAAAAGAGAAAGAAAGAAATATGAAAAAAAGGAATGAAAGTGAAAGAAGAAAACAATGCTTATAAAAATCTGTGTAGTTTTAGTATAAAACACCAAAGCTAGAAGACAATATAACTTTAATTTGTTTAGTGATTTCTGGATTTGTTGGGTTTTTCCCAAATCATTAATTCAAAACAGTCTGGTTTTGATTCTAAATTGGTTTTGGTCATTTTTCATAAAATGTTTATAACTGTTATAAAGCAGTTCGTAAGGGAGGTTTTTACTTTGGTCTGTTCTAAGGGGTTTGGGATTTTGGTTTAGTGTAATTAATGTTTTGTAATATAAAATCATGCCATGGAATGCTTCTGAGCTTGGCAAAGTGATTCAGTTCACGTCAGGTGTACTTGAGAAAGTCAGATTATTCAGCTGTTACCTCAGTCACTTGAAACTGGTTAACTTAGGACAGAAGTTACCCTAAGGAAAAAAAATGCAAGGCTGTTAGCAAGGCAAATACTCCAACACTTTCGTTCTCATCTCTGTTTTCTGTATTCTGTTCTCATTCACTGGTGGGTGGACATTTATCATGGGTTTAACATGTATAGACAGTCACTGATCGTCACATAATTTGGTAATGACAGACTAAATTAATAGGTAATAAATAACTTAACCTGTGCAGGGAAAACTTCATTAGAGGAGAGAAACAGAACTTACTTTCTTCAGCTCCTCTTAAGGCAGATTCTGTCACTCTCTGCAGAAGAATGGGTTTCTGTAGATTGATGTCCTTTACACACAGCGTAAGCTGCACTAAAAAGGCACTTCTGTACTGCAATAAGAATGTCTATATCCAGGGATTGTACTGATGTAAAGTATATGTGCTTAAATGGAGGTCTTAGGTCACAATGGGAAACTATGATTTCTTAGGGTAAATATGATCCAATTTTATGGTAGGGCAGAGTTTAGGAATGTGAAGAGATTAGGCAAGACATGTTTCTAGTACCTGAAACTGCCATCTCAGAGGCCTGTGTTCTATTCTTGGGTTTGCTGCAGCTTTGTTGCATGTCTGTAGGAAAGTCGTTCACACAGGATAAGCAATGCTTTGCTGACTTGTGATATTTGGCCTGTGTAAAGGAGAGTTGGATCCAGCAGTAAAAGATGAAGTATTACATTCTTGTACTAAACATATACTATACTATGCAATATCATCCTGGAAACACAGGAATATAAATGCTGAGTAGAAACTGGCCTTCGAATGAAAATGCTCACTGTGAGGAATCCCAGAGCAAAGAGATGGATAGAGAAGACGTGGCCCCAGCGTGGGATGGCTGAGGAATGGATATGGCGTGTTCTGTGAAAGGACACAGAAGCTCACCTCCTCTGCTGAGCTTGACTTGGAGCAATTAAACTCTGCTCTGATTCAAAACTCACTGAAGCAGATACCTTCATCACCCTGGGTTTAATGGATTCTGGTGCAGATCCTAAGTGATGGGAATGGCCCTGACTCATTGGTTTGTGATATTGTTTGGGCACTGAAGTGTTAGGTGTGTATCAGGAAAAAAAGTTGATTGTTCAAGTATTCTTTCTCAGGTCCTGAATGAACAGCTTTTTTGTCTGAGTCCAAGACGAACGTCCATCTCTAATTCTCTCTGCCTTAACTGACCACCATAAGAAAAATAACCAACTGACTAGAGAAAAAAAATTAAGCCTCTCATTCCTCCTTTGATGTACTTGTGCTCTGTACTTGCAAATGGAGTCCAGCAAAAACCTTGTAGTATAAGAAATCTTTGAAAGTGAAATCACCTTAGTTTCCTAGGATCAGTGTGTGATACCTGAGAAGAGTAACATTCATGCTTGTGAAAGGCACTTTTGTTTCAGATGGATAAGTGTGTGAAGGTTTATCTTTTGTTGGCTTACCCCCCTTGTGCTATGCCAGTGACAACTGTTTTGGGTCATTGAGTGTATGATCTATTTTTGGCATCTGCTAAGTGTGACTGTTGGGCCAAAGCCAGTGAGAGAGATTGGTGGAAGGCAGGATAGGATAACACAAAGTGATAGACACGGGAAACACCAGCACATGAGAGGTACAACTGGGGGCCTGAACACTGGGCAACAGTTTTGTCTTCAGCCTTCACAAGTAAGGCTCTGGGCTTGAATGGGTCCTTTGTGGTGGATTTAACTTACTGGTTTGACCTTTGCAGAAATGGGTGTAAGTTAAAAGATCAGCAGAAGGGATGAGAATTTCCTGGTTATTTTTGCATGGATTCTATACACCAATTCTATGCCTAGAATTTGCTATGTTCTTTGGAGGATGCTGGAAAATGAGTGAACTTGTCAATCAAGCATTAAGTGCCTGTGTTCACAGAGGCATTTCGGGTCCATTCCCAGTTCTCAAAGCAATGTTTTTAACTTGCTCTTCTGAATGGCAGTGAGCTCTTTGTTAAAACAATGACTTTTTAGGTGTGTTTGCATTAATGTTGTTTATAACCATGTACCTTGGATTCTGATGAAGGGAGTAGTCAGCTTTAGGGATTTACAATGTTTGGGCAAGTCTCAGCAGCATCTCTTACTACCTGGGCATTTTTCTGTACTTGACTTTTGCATGTGCTCAGAACTTAATTTTGCAATTCAGGGTGAACAAAAGGTTTGGGGTTTTCAGCAAGGCTTGGCTTTATCCTTTGTTTGCATTTTTGAAGTCTGTGAGGGCTGAACTCAACCAACACGTCAGAAAGTTCTGTTTGAACAATTGCAAGCAATATTACATAAACTTAGTGAGGAGCAAATAGCTCAGAGATGTCCTCATTCTTGTAAATGCGACTAAAGCATTTATTCACTGTAGTTTCAAGTTCTGAGCAATAGTGGTCAGTGATCTTTTGGTGAGATTATGAAAGGTTGCTTGAAGAATACAGTAATTTGCTTACAAACTGAAATCTGAGTTGCTTATTTTCATTAAGAAGAAAAATGGATGTTTTTGTCTCAGGCATGAACATGGTTTTGGGAAGGAAATTATTGAGCAACAGAGTAACAGAACAGTTCACCTGGCTTCACCTTGAAAAACTGAAAATATGGACAAAGCCAGGATAGAAAGTGGAAAAAAAATAACCCGCATTGTAGTACATCGTGGTCAGCACTACAAGTCTTGGTTTCTGCAGTGTATTTTAATAGCATGGTGGTTATCCTGGGCTTCAGTGTCGCAACCTGTGCGGTTTCTCTCATTTGCCCTGGGTAGTTGGACAAGAGAGATCGTTGCTAAAGCACTGCTACACAGGAGGGCAAGGAGGCACATTTGTCTCCATTGCAGAGCTTTAAAACTGGGGTTTGAGCAGGTTTGTTAGTAGAAATTCAGCAGCCTCAGAGCTTTTGAGCCATGTGCACTGCAGACTTCCAGCAAGGCTGTTCTTGAGGGCATGAAAGCTACTGTGAGGGATGCCTTGCACCTCCCTCTGCTCCACCAAGGCACCTGCCAAGTGTGTCATGAAATGGTAACTTCTGAAATGTAACAGAAATGGGAGTCATGTGCCAGGTGCATGTCAGTCATGTCACACCACACCATGCCTGTTATCCCCAGAGGTGTGCAGATACCCTTCAGAAAGGACAGGTCACAGTTCTGATGTGTAACTGAAGTACTTCTCATCATCTGGCAATGGTGAAGCTGTGGCTGTAAGCAATAATGTAGTAGCCCTTCCACTTGATATAAAGCAATCAAATAATTTTTCTCCTAATGTGTAGGTTTTGCTGACATCAACTAAAAATATATTTGTGTAGAAGCACTAAGAGATTTTCTGTTCCTTTGAAGTAGTAGAAGGAGTATATTTGGAAAGGAATTAAATTTATACTCAACATGCCACCCATGTGTTAAAAGCCAGTGGTTTGGGTGGGGCAAACAAAGCAAGCAGTCTTTTTTCTGAGGTGAGTGAATGACAAAAGCTGGGTGTGTTTTGAGAAATTGTTGGATTTTTACAATGTATTTTCTGCTTACCATACCTGCTTTTGTTGGAGAAAAATCCTCAATTTGTGTGCATTTCAGTTGGACAAGAACACTGCAATTGCTCTTTGGTACTTAGTCCTATATTACAGGTCTGCTGATCTATCGAAACAGCTGAATCTTCTTGCAACATTGAATTGAGCTTATTTCTAAAGGATAAAAGTAGAGCTTCGTTAGCTTGTGTAATATACTTCACAATATGCCCTAGTCAGATGCCAATGACTGCTGTTTAAAAATATGCAGGAACTGTGCAGAGATATAGAACTTGGAAGTCCCCAGTGCATCTTAAGCAAGCAGCATCTGGGATTCATAAAGCAAAGCACATCACATTGAAAAATACAGATATGCTGTTGAAGGGTAGAGATGTGTGAGAATAACTATATCAATGTAGTTAGATTTTATTGTGGTGCTAGAGGCCTTACAGCTATTTTATGTATTCTGATCTAAACAGTGGATATTTGGGGCATTGGGCATAATGCCAGTGTTCATGTCCACAGGGAACATCAAATAGGTCATAACCTGACTGGCTGGTTATTCTGTTCAAATCTATTCTGTTACCATAACATGCATTGCTGGGGAGGTGTATCCCAAGGAATAATGTGATTTCTCATCTCATCCAGAAGCAGCCCAGCATAATGCACTCACAGATGCTCCAGTGCACCAATGGGAGGCTTGGCTTTCCGGAGTGCAGAGCTTATCAGCTTAAAAGATTGTGTTCAGGGAACAAATTGCACAGTTACACAGAGGAACACCTGCAACAGATGCTGCCAGTGCTCTTCTTGCTTGAAACATCTACTGTGTGAGATGTGCTGAAAGCTCTGGAGATGGAATCACAATGCCTTTTCCCAGCAGCAGTTCAGGTGTCAGTGTGCTGTCCTGCCTGTGTGTTTCAGTAGCCCTGCCTGACCTGAGAAAAAGCAAGCTCTGCCTCGTGGTCTCCCTGCCTCGGGATCTGTTTGCTGACACTTTATTGAGGGAATCTGTAATGCCAGTTCTCAGGCTGGCTCTCTTTAGTGTAGTGTGGAGGCTTTATTGTGCAGAACTTTGTCAAATTGTTAATTAATTAATTAATTAATTGTTGTCCTTTCATCACATCTGTGTTTCATGGTGTGTTCTGTGCTTCTGGTTAAATATGTGCTTGGGTACATCAGTGAGGGCCAAGAATCCCCTTCACTTAATGGTGCTCATCTCTTTCCAGATTTGAACCCTCACTATTTGGCTGAGACTGCTGAATTAGTTGTTTTGGTTGATCAGTGGTAACTTTGGCCATGAATGAGCTGCAGTGGATCCAAAGTGCCTATAACAAATGTGTGTTACTGACACTTTGCCTCCTGGAAGGTGATAATGAATGTCATTCTTCATTAATATTCTAGTTGCATCATCCTTGAGCATCAATGAAAGACCAAGGATGGCTTTCTTCAAGCAACAGAAGGTGGAGGACGTTTATGAGATTGGGGAAGAGCTAGGAAGGTAAGGTTGTACTGATGACAGCACATGATTCTAAAAGCTGACACATGGGGATATTTGCCACTTCTTTCTGAGATAGCCTAAGGCAGTTACAATACACAGCGACAGCAACACACACGTTGACAAAGACTGCACTTTGGATGGGGGTTTTGTGTTGTTTTGCTTTTTTAGATTAAATGTGCTAACTATTTTCCCTCTTTCTTTTCTTGCAACTAGGACAACAAAAGGTATGTTTACATTGCTTTTTGTAGATAGGTGTCACCTGTGTCTGTGCTTTAGACTTGAGTTCACCTGCCCGTTCTGGCAGCCAGCTGGGAAACAGGAAGCCATGGTGCTGTCACCACAGACACACCACTTTCACTTGTCCTGTTGTTTTGAGCAGCACTCCACAGCACTGTTGTTCTCAGCTGGCTCCAAGCACTGACATCACACGTGCATATGTGCCTGCAAAAAAAAAAGGTGCATGTATTCCTGAAAGGCTTTACCTCTCAGCTCTTCAGCTGGACTGGTTAATGCCTGTATATAGCTTCTAATATATAAAGGCTTATCTGCAGGTATTAATTACAGGTGTAATGACCAACAATTACCATGCTTAACCATGAGCACCTGCTTAAACATTGCTAGGTTTGTGAGCTGCATGACACAGGGCTCCCCCAGTCACTGGGCAACACACAGTACTCTGGCTGAGGATGGCTGGTTTCCATTCAGTGTACAACCCTTTAATGTTTTTCTTTTTAATATGCAAATAGCTAAATTAGGGCTGTACAGATGTTGGCTTCTTTCCCAATATCTGGCAGTTGGTTTTGATAAATGGCTGCGTATGTGCCATTGCCCTTTTTCAAGGGCCAATAATTCAGTTGAAGTGTCCCTGCCAAATCTTACTTTTTCACTCTCAGCTATTTCATCTTTAGAGTTATTGAGAGGACTTCTTTTAAGGGGAGGTGGGTTGAGGTTTGTTTGTTTATTTTCCCTTCTCTCTCAGGAAGGCGTCTACTATTAAATTTTGTATAATTGCTTACTTTTGAGTATTGACTAATACTGAGAGTATCAGTCTGACAGTGGAAACCTGACAACAGCAAGCAGTAAAGAAATTCAGTGTGTGTATTCAGGGTGTAAAAGGTGTGGTTTTTAACCTAGCAGGGACTAATATGTACTGGAACAGCCGAACTGCTAAAATGAGGAACTGGAGACTGACTAGTTTATTTTAACTTTGATTTCTGAATCGGTTTTGGGAATCTTTTGAGATGATGAACATCACTCTCCAAGCTGATGGATGTTGGGGATTTTGAATGGAGAAGTGTAGCTAAAACAATCTGGCAAAGGCTGGCCATTGCTGCCTGAATCAGGCTGAGAGGCTGGTCAAGGTTTGTGTCGTCACAGCAGCCCTCCTCCTCTTCTGGCTGCATGTAAAATGTCACACTGCCTTTGTCAGTGTATTTTCACTTCCAGGTTTAGTGTGTTAAATGTGAAGTGTCAACTGAGTTATCATGCCTCGATATCTCTGAGCAGTAACTACTGAAAAGGGCCAGTGACAAATGATATCATGCTTTGCTAGAAGGAAGTTCAAATGCTAGACAGATTGCATGATAAAAGACTGTCTGATCTTTTCCAATGCTGACTGATGCCCTTAGAAGCTGTAGGTGCTTTTATTATTTCACTGTGTTTGCAGCAAGCTGTTAATTGCTGACAGGTAGAGGCAGGTAAAAGGATTCATTTATTATCATTCTGGCAGCAGAAGTCACTTACAAAACAAATATTTTCAAACAACATCGTGAAGAGTCTGTCCTGTTCTTGTCCTCCTCACTGAGTTTGTCACTTGAGAACAAAAGTGGTTGTTAACATGGCTGAATCCCAGACATGTTCTGTCTGGGATTCAGCCATGAGATAAAATAGAGGATCTCACTGACAGAGCCAGCACCTGTTTATCTGAAAGTCTTTGCACAGCACCTAGGAAAGGATGCTCCCAACACAGACTGCAAAGGCTCAGCTCTGTCTGGTGTGGTGATGAAAGGAGGCATTTCCTGTCATTGTGCAGCATTGAGGGTGACCACAGCAAAGCTCCTCAGCTCCAGCTGTGTAAAACCCTGCAAAGGGGGTGTCTGGGGACTCCCCAACATCATCCTCACAATCTCTGCTGAGCTGGAAGCAGCTGGAAGGGTGCTTTCAATGCAGTTGTCTCGTGTGCCAAGGCAAGGGTATGAGAGAAGGTGTTTGGCAGAGAGGGGGAGCAGGTTTTCCATGGCTGCAGCTGTGTGCTCTGACCAGCTGCTTAGCTCCAACGTTCCCTCAGTCTTTCAAACATTAATCTTGGGTTACACCTCTGTTGCTCAATTTCTCCAAAGGGTGCATACAGGGAACAGTCTGACTGGCATGTGGCACTAAAGACAACTTGCTGATGGCCTTGTTCATTATATCAGCTATATTTGGGAAACTTAGCATGGCCTATGCTGGATGTGTGCAGTACTTCAAATGTACGTATATAATTGTGTTACTTCCCACAAGATAATATCAGCCACTGTGCGAGTCTGTGGGGACTGAGGTTCTCTAGCCATGGCTGAAAGGGAGCTTAAAAAGAGGACTTTCTAAAGTGAATTTAGCAAATGTCAACATTATAAGCAAATAATACAGCTATTGTCAGAATATTCAAATACTAATTTCTTTCTTTGTCAAAATTTATTACAAAAAGTGAGAGAATTTAGAAAACTGATCTGAAGATGGCTATATATAGGGGTGTTTATTTAAAACATCCTCAGTATTACTAGTTAGACAGTCTAGAAGAGGTAGAAAGCAATGCAATGTGGAGAAGTTCTCTTCTCTCTCCCCTTCCCACAAGGGCAGTGGATTATGTGATTTAAATACTTTATACAGCCCTCCCTGGCATTTAATGCTGTCACTCTTTGAAGGCATCAGACTGCCAGATTGAGTTTCTTTCTGTGCCTGAGTCGTTGATCAAAAGCAGATACTTCAAAAAATATTTTTCACAGCGTATTTTCAAAATGAATCCCTTTGCAGATGTGTTTATATTGCTAAATGACTGTTTTATTCAAGGAATGAAAAACTTCATCCTTCAAGTTTGATATTAATAAACTTTACAAGAAACATTAACATTTTCGCCTGTTTTGAGGAGGATCCTGGCCTAAGCCATTTGCAGGCATGTTAATGACATGCCAAATCAGTGTAAATGCTCCTTGAGAAATGTGAAGAAGTGAAGACTTAACTTATTGTCTTGGGAAAGTGCAGCAGGTCAAATAACTGCTGGTTCTTGTGGCAAGGCAGGTGACAGCTGGAGACAACCAGGAATGGAAACACTTGAATCAAGGGCAAAGCTGGCCCAGAGAAAGAACTGCCCTGCTGACCAAGGGATATAGTTTCCAGGGAAGCAGCAGCAATAAGGCTCACTGGAAAACCTTTAATGTAATGTTTCATTGTTGTGTTTTGGATGGATAGTTGTGGCTCACTGAACAGAATGTGTTCTTGTAAAACGTGCAGCAGCCTTTTCCAGATGTACTGGCAAACACTGATGGTAGGTGCTGGAATTTGAGATGTGCAGTGTGATTTATAAAAGGATGTACCATAGAGTCATTAATCTATTACCTAAATGGGGTGCCAGCCAGGCTGAGAGAGCTGTTGACATTTGTGCCTTCTGGGCAGTGTCACTGTTACATGTCAGGTTGGGGCTGAGGGTAAGGAAATGTCATGGAGCTTTTCCCAGTGTTTTGTGACAGTGCCCATTGAGAAAGTGTGTTCCTGCAGGGTGGTGTGGGCCTGGCGCTGCAGTGCCCTGGGCCAGTGTCCTGTTCCTGCAGCTCAGCTCTGCAGCATGCAAGGACTCTGACTTAACACAGAAAAACAGACGTACTTGGGAGTGATATTTCTGGGTGTGGAAGTCTCCCCCTTTCCTTCAGTGTAGGGAAAGGGCTCTGCCTTCCTCTGCAGTGTGGATGGGCCAGCCTTACCACCTGCCACTCTGGTTTCCTATGTGTCTCAGTAACTGAATGCTGGGCTCATCTCTCATCTCCTGAGCCAGTCAATGCCTTCATGCAATAAATAATCACTGTGATTTCTGTTGATTAGCTTGGGCATAGTGGAGCCAGTTTCTCAGCCCCTGCTGACCTGGGCTGTGGTTTCCTGGTTAAAGCCAAGCTCCATCTTTCATCGGTGCCTTGTTGTGCCTCCTGTAGTTCCCCCTCTCCAGCTACAAGTTCCTGTTTCCTTCCTGCTTGTATGTGGAGGATCAACTCTGCCCTCTGAGGCAGGAGAAACCCTGTTTTCTGGGTGAAGCTTTGAAGGACAGTAAATGCAGCATTTTACCAGTGGTAATGGGACCTTGGAGCCTGGCACAAGTTTCTGTTCTGCCAGTGTAACTATTAAATATTTGTTTATGTAGTGAAAACAAAAAGCAGAGATAACACAGGTATTCTTTGTAGGGCTGGAACTTGGAAATCTATGATAAAAAGTCATGTCACCCAGCTAGCTGAACTCTCCCTGCTAAACAGAGTGGTGTGATTGCAGCTGGGGATTTACCCTTAACTCACACCATGCAGTGTCTTCATACCAGGAATATTTTTTTCTAACTATAGAAATTGCTCGGTACTGCACTTTCTCAGACATGAACTTTAGCTCTGTTCTTAGATCAATTTGTACTTTGAATTAGTTCTTTAAACTTTGAAGAATAAGTTTGGATTATTTTATCCTACAACACACACAAAACAGGTCTTTGTGTTTGATGCAAAATGTAAATTTAATTCCTGAGCATTACCCAGCACTTCTGTTAATGTTTCTTGCTACAAATCTTCTAAGTCATGTTTCATGTGTGTGAATCTTCTGCTGAAACAGTTTTGGAATCTGATACTTGGTTGCAATTACTGTGATTGTTATCAGCTGTCTGATACAGTCACTAGTTTTGAGTATTTTCTTTATAGTCCTTCTAGCAGATTTCCCTACTAGTTTTCAACGTTACTTTAACTATTTCCAAAATATTTTGATTTCTTACAGAAAGTGCAGAAAAAATAGAAGGTTTTGTTGTTCGTTTTTTTTCTAATAACAAAGTTGCTCTGCCTACAGTAACTAGAAGAACTGGGCTTGGCCTTACTTTGTAACAAAGTCATGCATTCCTCATCATCAGCATCCATCTTGATGATGGAGATGATCTCAGTGTATCCCCTCAGTTCATGTCTGGCTTTGAAAGTGTAATTAGAGGTGAGTGACCTCTGTCATAGTGCTCACAAAGCTCAAATTTTGTCATGTCTTTAACCACTGAATATTAAGCAGCAGGAAAATATTAACCCCAGGAAAAAGACATTAACACCAGTCTTTGTTTGCCATTTCTGTAAAAATAAAACCATTTTTTCCATTTTGCATTGCAGTAGAAAGCAGATGGAAATTTCAACAGCTGTGAAAATATACTCTGTATCATATTCATTCCATACTTTTGAAATTAAGGTTATTACTTTTGAGTAAAAATGCACATGAAATTAACATAGTGCAGCTCTAATTTTAACGATAAAGGATTGGACAAATTGTTAGCATCTGATGCAGAATAAAGCTAGCAGGTTCTTCTCTGATGGTCGAGCTTAATTTATTTCAGGTGACATCTATTAATCATTGTTAACACTCTACACCAGCAGTTTTGAACCAGAGTGAAGACCTGTTGTAATAGCTGAGCAGTGAAATGGGAGTCTCGGGAACCCTTTGTGGTTTTGGACTTACAGATAATTTCCTGAAGTCTTGAATAAAATGCCAGCATAGTTTCCATGTGTTTGATACATGGGGAAAGAGGCAAATTATTTAATTATTTGACCATAATACTGCTACCCTGTTACAATTCATGTGTTCCCAGGTATATTATTCTCAGTCCATATCTGGGTGGATTTGGACCTTTAAACAGCAAAGTGCAGCTAACCTTCCTCATGCTCATTACGTCTGCCCTGGTGTTGCTCCACATGGTGAGATGAACAGCTTATCAAATCAGCTATTCCTGCTGAGCATGAGTCAGCTGTGACCTTCCCTGCCTCTCTAGCACTCTGTTCATTACCACTCTGAGCACTAATACTCAATCCAAAAGCCAAGTCTGATAAGCAGGGAAATTTTTCATCATGTGCATTTTATTCTTGCGCTTCAGATTACATAAAAAGATTGCCAGGCTATCAGGAGCTTGCCAGAGCTGCTGGCCTCATGCTCTGTCACTGCTGACTCTGCACCTCCAGTCTCAGGAGGAGCTGGTAAGGACCACACTGATGGTCAGTGGGGGATTGGGAAGTTTCCAAAAACATGGAACAGCTTCAGGAGATGCTGGTGATGATTCAGTAGGTGGCACAATTTTTTGTGACTCAGGGCTAAGGACCCCACAAGGTGTTCAAGGTATTGTGTTGCTTTACCAATAGCTTGTTCAAAGCAATTCATAGCATTGTTCAGAAACATTAGATTTATCAAAATTTCTTTGAATTTCAAATGTTTTAGTTGCTCTCTACTTATTCCAGTAAACCAGCTCCTTCTCTTAGAGTCCATATTCTTCTACTCTTCTGACTGTTTTCTGGCACTGGACACAGAGATCACCTTTGGGTCAGGGTGTGTTGGTTACCTTTGTGTGAGCTTAGAGAGATGTGGATGAAAGGTACCAGACATTGGCATTATCAGAGGCAGGATATGTCCAGAGGTGCTCAGCACTTCCCTTTAGGAATATTGAAACTCACGCTCTGAAGTTACTGTACTCTAGAGCACTACACTATCAGTAAAAATGAGTTGTGAGTGAAAATGTCAGTGAGTTTAAAAGTGGCAGCATTTTTTTTTCTCTTTCTACTGTTTTTTAGTAGTCAAGCAAAATTCCTGTTAAGTGCTCTATTTAAAAAAGTTTTGGATTATTCTGTTATAATCTGGCATCTGGTAGTTTAAGTTCTGTCTAGTTGCTTTAGGAGAGGTGTAACAATTTTGTTTGCATTTTGTTTGGGGGGAAAAGAGGAGCAAACAAGTAAATGAAAACTCAATTTTACTTGAAGCTTAAACAAAAATAAACTGACATTTGTGACAATTTTATTATTAAAACTCTTTTTAAAGTTACAAGGGGTGTCATCAGAGTATTTAACAGAAAAAGGTTTTGGATTTTTTTTTTTTTGTTTCATTTCATAAAGCCTTAGAGAAGCAGTGAGATATTTTCCCTTTGTGACCTTGCCATGGAATTGCTGGTTTGCTGTTTCAACTGTCCTACTCTAATTTCTTTATAAATGCTGTGCTATTTGACTTCTTATTTATTTATTGCTTAGGTTAAATTTCTGCTGTATCAAATCCGGGTTTAGTCTGAAACAAAAAGTCCATAAAAAATAAAATGTACTGCAAATCACTGTCATTTACAGAAGGCTTCTGCATCTTTATGGTTGTGACCACAGACTTCTTGCAAAAACCTTCCAGCAAAGTACTTTCATGTATATATTTGGTGAACCTTGCATGGCCTTTGGTTGAGCTGTGTTTCATAAATGAACTGAAAGCATAAGAATAGATTGTCAGTGTTGTTCCCAGCAGACTCCTGTCCTCTCTGCTGGGAAGAGCATGCAGTACAGTTACAAATAGCAGAAGTCATCTCTGAAGTGTGGGCAAAGAGGGAGGAGAGTACTTAGTTTAATGAAACTACAGTAGAGCAATTGCTCTAATCACTTGGGAAAAAAAAAAAGTCAGAAAAAAAAAGGTTTTCCTCAAATCCAGCAAGAATTCTCCAGGGCTTTGCTTTGAAAGTTAGCAAAAAATATAACCATAAATGGATAAAATTATTAGTGTATTTTTTCCAAGAAAAAGAAATAGGAGTGAAAAAGATGGAAAAGTAATAAGATGCAGACTTTCTAAGCTTGAGATGACCAGTTAAAGCCAATCGAAATTTAATAGTGGCAAAAAGGCATGATGAACTAAACTGTTGACATAATAACAATTGCTGTAACTGAGAATAGATTACCCTCTTTGCTGAACTAAACATACCAGCCTGGAATGTAGAGAAACCCTGTGTTCAGGTTGCCTAACAGTATTATTGTGGTTATGTTTGTCTGTTAACTCAAGCATGTACACACAATGATTTCATAATATATTTTTAGTATTTTTAAACTACCATGCATTCACAGTATCAATTTAATGCCTGTGAATTTTTAAGCAGTTAAAAACTGGTTGAGGTGCTGTTAGGTGTTATTTTAGCTTCCTTTCAGGTCATGTATTCTTGTGCAGGAACACCTAGTGAATAAAATATGAATGATTATAATTGCAATTTTAGTGTTATCTAGAGACATGAAATTAATTTGTATCCTTACCCCATATAACGTTATTTCATTTTCCAGTAGGATTACCTGCATTTTACAGACTTTGGGAAATTAAGTTCAGAAGGACAAAGGTGTTATTTTTCATCAAGTGTGTAGGAACCCAATTACTGTAAAAGTCAGTGGGAAGCTGCCTAAAATCCCTTGCAAATCTGTTCCTAAGTAAATTGTCCTGGCTCATACAGGGAGTTGTGTCACCTCTTGACTGGCAGAATGCCAGAGCACTGTCCTTTGCCAGGTTCATTTACTTTTCAAAGAACTTGTTGAAAACGTATTTCAGTGTAAAGTGCATCTGTCAACATGCTCACATATATCATGTCTTTTATGGGAATTTCAAGTTTTAACAACTATGTAATAAAAGTAACAATTACGGTTATAGTAACAGTGGTAATAATAATATTTTTTAGAATTCTTTAGTGAATGAAATGAAGTTGATATGAACAGGGCATAAAGAAATAGACTGAACATGCTAAAAGGGAACATATGTTTGGTATTTGGGGAAGAAATGGTTTGTTCTTTTCAAATGACAGACAGAATCAGCTGTCTGACTTCCCCCTGCTCAGGCCTCAGAAAGGCTGACTGGAGTCAGGTAACCTGTACAGTCATCTCAGTATTTTGTTTACATATTATACATCTCAGTATTTTGTTTACATATTTTCAGTGTTTCAAGGCAGCTCCTGAGCCATGCAGTAGTTCAGAAACATCAGAAGAAGACTGGAATAAACCTAGATCTTTGCAAGCAGTTCTTTATTCTAAAGCTGTGGAGCAGCAGCACTGCTGGGGCATTCCAGACTGGCAGCTGCACTACTCCTGCTCTCAAGTAACATTCTGCCCCAGAGCATTGCCCTCCAGAACCTGTATTAAGCTTTGACAAAGAGCAAGAAGTTGTCCTGTTATTCTGGATTGTCCAGCTTCTCTCTTCCCACCTCCTTTCCACATCCTCTCCTGAAGTGCACGATGATTAAATGAGCTGAACTGGTGCTCCTCTAAGGCATGCTTCTGAAAATAGACTGCAAAACCACCCAGTAATATTGTCTCTGTGTTCTTATTCAGGGAAAAACCTCCTACATGATAGTAGCAATGCAAATAATAGGTTGTCTTCATTGCTGGCATAAATTCCATCATTAATGATGGGCAGATTTGCTTTGTACCTAATTATGTTATAACTGACAGGATGCAGCTGCTATTGTCATACTCATGAGCTGTTTCCACAATTGAGGAGAGCCTATGCTCAGTGTGTGACAAGGCTGTTGTACAGCTGTCCAATTCTGGAAGGGAACAAATGTAACTTCTTGAAAAAAAAGAACCATTGAGAGTCATAGTATCATTAAGGTTGGGGAAGACCTTGAAGGTGAATGTCCATCCAAGCCATGTGCAGTCAGCTTCTCTAGGAGAATGCTGTGGGGGACCATATCAGAGGCTTTACTGAGGTCCAGGTAGGCTCCATCCAGAAGTGTCAGCCTCTGAGCTTATCCTGTGTGTGTTGTAAATACTGCTGTTTGTGATACAAGTCATCTTCATTTCACCAATGTACCAAAACCCATGAATTCTGGCAAAGTCTTTTGGGTGAAATTTGGACATCTGAGCTGTGAAATTTAGTTTCAAATCTAAGATCAGGCACAAATGGCCTATGTGACGTTATCTAAATGGCTTAATTTCTCAGTGCTGTCAACTTAGGTATCAGGAAGACATAATTTCCTTTCTTCTGCTTTTTTCCTAGCCTAGGTCAAAAGTTTTGGGAGCTGACAGAGTTTAATTCTTATGTTCTGAATGCAGATGCATGAGGAGGCACAAAAACACTGTTGTTTTGGCCCTGACCTTACAATCTCTGTAGCTGACAAGAAATCCAAAGTGTGTCTGACTGTGATTGTAAAATGCCAGTGAGGCATCCTCTTGTTTCATAGCTGAATGGGCCTCCACATGAGCTATTCATTGGTAATTGCATTGTAACTGTCTTAAATGTCCCAGGCTAAGAAATTGTGCATTTGTGTTGTTCCCTGTGGCTTGCAGCCTCTTCTTAGTCAGAAACTGTCTCAGTAAAGACTTGTCTGCAAACTCCTGTTTTTAAGGGGTATAGGAAATGGCATGAAGACTGGGACAGGAGCAGGAACAGTGTGTGTTGGTGGCCACATGTGCAGGGGAGCAATAGCAGATTGCAAGAGAATTGGTGTTGTGATAGTTCTAGTCTGGGACAATTTTTTATGTCAAAGGAGAAGACAGGAGTTCCAATGCTGTGTTATTATTACTTTTGTAAGCTTTTGCATAAACAGAAATGCACAAAATCCACAGTATCACTGGACTTTCTAAATGCAAAAGTGACTGTGTTCATTCCCATAATCTGTGTTCATAAAAAAATATTTTCTCCCAAACTTTGACAAAATTTGTCCCCAGAGAGAATTCAAGGAAACAAGCACAGGAACATTAATACCATGTTTCTTCAGAAAGTCTGGACCGAGCAAGATGCATGTCTTGCAAAATATGGTCAAACAAACAAGAAAATCATGAAACCCATGATGTTTTACACAAGCAGTTCTCAGCACTACAAAAGAAACTCTTTTAGCAGAATGTTTAAGGCAAGTTTGGGGATTTTGTGGTGGGAATTTCTCTAGGGTTAACAGGTAATGATGAAGTCAGGAGAAATATGAATGAATTAATGCATGTGACAAATGGCCACCGTCTCGATTCCATTTGTGAATGGCTATTCCTAGAGGGATAAGTACACTTGTCCCATCTGTTCCTGCCTCTCTCCTGAGAAGTGTTTAGGATATGTATGAAAATGAAAACCTAAAAGAAGTATGTCAGCCTGCCTGGCATTTGTTTGAACTCTCTGAAATGAGAGGCTGTCTCTGCCATGGAGTGTGAGCCTTTGAGAGCAATTGAGCACTAATTGACAGCCTTAATTTTTAATTTCTCTGCCTTTGTAGGTTTAAGACCGACTCCAATCAGATGTCTGTGCTGATGGAGCACTAAGTACAGCATATAATGAGGTGCTGAATATAATTGCTGTGTATGCTGCATAATTTAAATACCAACTGTACTTGCAGTTCTCATTTACCAAGCCAGTGAATGATATAATAATATTGAAAACAACAATACTGCTTATACAGTGTAGTCATGGGGGGGCTGCACTTAATGAGTTTGTTTGTGAGAGATCCTGTCTGATAAAATCACAGTAGCTAAAGGTTGAGGTTACCTGTAATATGAGTCTTTTCCTTCCAAGTCTGGATATAATGCCCAGAATAAGGAAGTGTCTGATACTTAATGTGTATTCTGGGACTGGAGATCTGCCAATTCATAGGAGATAAGGGGGGACTTTTGCATTTGGACTACATTAGGAGCCACAGTGAGGAAAATTTTAATAGAAAATTGCAAGTACATGCCTTTTAACCTTAATGCAGCCACTGAACTGTTTGGTACAGTGGGAAAGTCTTTGTCCTTGAGGTGCAGTGAGAAACCTGCACTCACTCTAGTTAAATTTACAGCTAAATTATCAAGTGAATGCATAAATATGGATAAACCATTCTTTTATTTGAAAATTGGTTACTGGAGGCCACTTTGCATTTCCAAAGTGTTGTCATTCCTTTGAGTTCTTCTCTAGGGACTATGCATAAGATAAATATTTTAATGTTTGTGTCCTTTCAGAATACCCAGAGGTGTCCTGCAGACTTGAATGCTTTAAGCATTACCCAGTGAAGGAGTGGTAACTTGAACCTTTCAAAGCAGATCTTATTCACTTAAACATGAACTGTTTTTTAGAGGTTGTAACTTCCTTTTGTCAGACGTTGTTTGGTTTTGCTAAGTTTCAGGCACAATAGGAGACTACTTTGTTATGCTCTACTGCTTTTGACAGCAGAGTCCTGACACTCCTCACTCTTGTCCCACGAACAAGCTTGGTAGTGCTTAGCAGAGCTCCTCAGGGCTCGCAGGATCAGGCTTTGTATAGGGCTGGCTTCTTTGAGAAACTCTGATTATATGAAAGCCTTAAGAGCATTTTTATTATCCCTTGTCCTTGCAGTGGCCAGTTTGCTATAGTGAAGAAATGTCGAGAGAAGAGCACAGGTGTGGAATATGCTGCCAAGTTCATCAAGAAGCGCCAGAGCCGTGCCAGCCGCCGCGGGGTGAGCCGGGAGGAGATCGAGCGCGAGGTCACCATCCTGCAGCAGATTCTGCACGCCAACATCGTCAAGTTGCACGACATCTACGAGAACAAGACAGATGTGGTCCTCATCCTGGAGCTGTGAGTAGAGGCACTTCCCTGTAGGGCTGGCTGAGGTGAATAGAAACCTGAGAGGACTGCAAGAGGCTGCTGCAGCTCAGGGGCACTGATAAATGGAGCTGCTGCATTCTCAGGCCTCACAAATCTTGGCAGGAGCATTGTGTGAGGTTGGTGGTAAACAGGCCCCCCAGTCCATCCATGTGCCCTGGGGATACAGGTGCACCTGAAACATCAGCTGAGCTCATTTGATACTGACCCAGGGAGTCTTGTCAACTTGAAAAGAGTTTATTAACAGAGGGATTACCTCATGTCTCACTAGGGCTGCCCTCATGTGAACTTTGGAGGAAGTACAAATGGCCACTGGATACTTATTTCATTTCTCTTCCTGCTTTCATCTCTTCCAATACATGTGAGGCCATCAAGCCTCTTGCAAAATTTGCAGCCATTCTCACTATACCCATATTTTCCTCATTTAGGTGAGCTAGGGGAAAAAACGGGGAGGAGGGCAAGGGAAGAGAGTTTTTTAATCCCTAGGCTTTGACTATTTAGGATGAATAGCAGCAGGATGGGAATGAAGGAAAGCTGCTTATTCTTGTGCTGCCATGTGAGGGGATCCAACCCCTGCCATTTAGGCCCTGCTGACAAGTGAACTTCCTCAACCTTACATGCAAAATGATGCAATTTTTCTGTGTGTATGGAGCAGGAAATAGTCACTATGGATGAAGTTCTGTAGACCACATGTTCCCTAGGACACCAGCCTGGACCTTGTGTATGGAATCCTGGCTATGAGGCTTTTATGCCTGAGTGAGCTTTCAAGGGGAGCCAGCATTTAGGCCAGGGAGCATTCCTGGAGATTATTGTGACTGCTGGAAGATGGCATACAAATGATGATGAGCATCTGTTAACTTTGAAGTATATATCTATAGCCAAATGCTGGTTGCTGTAGCCAAGCTCTGGAAGACAGGGAAGGAGCTTGCTCTTTCTCACTAGTGACTACTTTGGGCTAAAGCAACCTCCCATTTCATTACCTTCTGCTTTTTCTTGTCCTCATGTGGCCTGACACATTTTGTGTGCCCTTTTGTCAGGCTGTAACATATTGCAGTCTGTAAAAGTCTGGGTGCAACAGAGTTCTGACCTGATTAAGGCCTCTGCATTCAGCTGCTGTATACAAATTGAGGATAATGATAATTGCTAATAAAGAGAATTAAATTCTCTCTAAATAGATAATCTCTTCCTTTCTGACACCCTGCTCTCAGAGTCTCATATTCCCTGCTGTTTATCTAAGTAAGTGTTACAATACCTGGCCAAGCAATCTTATGGTAATGTACAGTGGACTTCAGCTTCAAAAGAAAGCCCCCAGTATTGCTGGGTAACTGAAAAATCTGCCCTGGTGTTTAAAAGAGGTTTTGTCTAAAATGCTGACCCTCTCCCAAGCTTACATCTATCTCCTCAAGCTATCTCCTCTTTGCAGAGGGATCACTTCTCAGGTGCAGGTTCTCTTGTTCAAGAGCAGTGCCAGGTCCACTGCTGTGAAGTGCAGTTTGGCAGGTACATGGTTTGTCCTTCCTTCTGCACATTGGCCAGGGACTTGCTCCCCACAGCTTTCTGTGATTTTGTTGTTCTCTGTCTCCTGGGCCCCACCTGGAGCCTGCTTTGCCCAAACAGAAACAGCCTTGAGGCAGGTTGGATTCAGTCTCGTTTACACACAAAAATCTCTGTCCAAGAAGTAAGGCAGCGTTGTTGTTTGTCTTTTATTGCACTTTGAAGGAAAAGTAGAGGTATCCTTTGCTTGTATCCTTGCCATGGTATTAAGGTGATATGGTAAAAGGGAAATAGATGGAACAAGAGGAAGGAATTCTTCTGTAACAGTTGAGAAATTAGCATTTGCAGGTGGTGATTTAGAAAGCACATCTCCCTGAATCTTCAACTGTAACTTGATGAAGTTGTGAGTGTTTTACTGCAAAGGAATTAGTGCTCAAGTGTGTTTTTCTTTTCTGGGATTCCATAATGGCTGGCTTTTGGGATTGCTAAATCTCTTCTGCTTGCGGATTTCTCTGAATTCAGGGGTATAACTTGGATTAGAATGATCTTGCAATAAACTGCTTACCACTCTCTAGGTATAGTTTACTGAAACCTGGTTTTACAGCCTGAGTCTTTTGTTAACGAGAAATTTTCACATCTCTTCTAGTGAATTTTCCTTTAGATTACACTTTTAAGATCTCTACAATTTAGACTAATGTGTTGGGCTATACCTCAAGAGACTCGAGATTATTAATATATTGATTTTCGTGTACGCTCACCTCTGATCTTTAGAAAACGAAATGCTCAAGTGGTTATTGTAGAAGGGAGTCTTTTGCTGATAAAGTAACAAAGAGACTTCAAGCTCTCTGAATCTTTCTTTTTGTTTCCTGTTTTATTTTTATGTTGTTTTGGAAAACCCCCTCCCTAGCCTGATTCAAGGTTAGTGTGAGCTAGAGAGAAGTGGGAAAATATATGAAGGAACTCTCAAGTAGATGTCCTGTGATCTTTGTTCTTGCAGGTCGCAGTTTCTTCAGTGATGCCTTGGGCATAGCTGGTTGCCCAGGATGTTCTTGAGGTTGCCATCGGGGTGACCTCCCTGTTGTGCCTTGAGCAGCTCACCCAGCTGGTTTAAGTGCCCACTTTCAGAGGCAGCAAGAGAGAATGGGAATTAAGTAGCTCCAGTCTGGGCAGCTGAACCATTTTCTGACATTGCTTTATGTAGTAAAGGAGGTTCCTCTGAGGGGAGTTGCCATTCTCCTGCAAGCAGGAAGGCATCCTCAGACATCCTTGGCACAGTCCTTCATGCCAGAGGAGGGTGAGTGGAACAACTATTCCAAGGTGGATGAGCTTGTGAGCTCTGCTGAAGTGGAACAACTACAGCAGGACCAGGGCCTGGGCTGCCTGGGCTGTCATCTGGCCTCAGACAGCTTCAAGAGTCCACCTTAAGAAACAACCACCAAGGAGATTTTACACGGTAAAAGAGGAAGAGAGAGCAGTGTGCCTAAATGGTTAAATTCCAGAAAAGGACAAGAACATACCCCAGCCCAGCTGGCTTCCTGATGACCGGATGGAGTGTCTGCCAGAGGTGATTGCTTAAGTGCACTCTGAATAGAAATCATTAAATAAATGGGACTTGCCTGCTCACTGTACACAGATTTCGCCAAGAGACTACCAGGTTTTTCTTACAGATTTCTTTACTAGTTTGTCACAGTAGGCTGTGTTAAATTACTGAACCAAGGCCTCTTAACTACAATATGGAAAGGAGACAGTGTTCCATGTCTCCTGAAATGAACAGGGTACAACAAAACCTGTCCAGAAAGGCTCATGGTAGTGCTTCAGAAGTGCTGAGACACTTGGTAGGTGTCACCTAAAAAAGAAAATCAAGAGAACAAGTAGGAGTCTCACAGGTTGACTAACTGAGATTAATGTGAGGGAGAAGGTGGCAGCCAAAGGTTCTGATGGCAAGTGTTAACAGAAGTAATTCTTTAGCAGTTGTTGAGACAAGTTGTTCATACAAAATCAAACTGTTGAAAAATAGCAGTTGAAGTGGTTAAGTCAACCTATTGAAAGAGGTTGACTTAACCTATTGACTTATTGAATGTCTGTGGATTTAGCAAACAATGTAACTTGTTTCAGTCCTTTGTGATCCTTGCAGCATCAATGGAAAAGCTAGTCCTTCCTGTACATGGAAGAGAGCTGAAGCCAAAAGGAAGTTTGGGCACACCTGGGACCAGGACACAAAACTCATGATTGTCTGCAGGAGTAGAATTTTCTAACCGTATTGAGATTCTTTGCTGCTTTAGTTTTCTGTGCTCACACTGATTTTGTAGATTACAGTGCAGGAGATAACAGGGTGTTCTCTGGTGTGTTTTGCAGGGTTTCTGGAGGAGAACTTTTTGACTTCCTGGCACAGAAGGAGTCTTTGAGTGAAGAGGAAGCAACCAGGTTCATCAAACAGATTTTGGATGGTGTGAATTACCTTCACTCTAAGAAAATTGCTCACTTTGATTTAAAGGTAAAGATGCTGATTTAAGTGTTGGCTGATCTCTAGCTGCTAATTTTGATACTTAATACCAGTATTGTCTGGTGGTCAATGAAGGTGTTGCAAGAATTGCAAGATAGAAATCAGAAAGCATAAGTAAAGAATTATTTCACTCATAGTGCCTATCAAACGACCTAATATATATTCAGTTAATAACTCTCCTGGGCTTTAAAGGACTGGGTGTGGAGTTTGGCAAGTGTTAAGTTACACATGTATTTTCAAGCAGTGATCTGATTAGGTGGAGGATGGTTCATCATTATCTCATCACTTGCCAGAGCTCCATTGGCTGCAGTGGAGCTACAGTGGTTTATACCACCTAAGAAATAAACAGTCCTGCAAGAGATACTGACTATGACTTTTTGCCATTTCAGTCTGTTTTGTCTGCTCTAAAGAATCTTACATTATGTATCTGTGGTGAACATATATGCCCTAGATCCATGGAAGAAAAACAGACTTGTTAGCCTGAGGCTAAAACGTGCTTGCTCCAATGACTACGACAATAAATTATTCATATGCTCCCTTTCCCAGTGCAGCTCTGAGAGTATGTGTTAGCAGGAGCAACTTCCACGTTGAGATGTGCTGTGGAAAGGCCAGGCAGCTGCCAGCAGGGAATCAGACTCTCTCACTGCTGCCCTTGTTGTGATTAAGTTATGGCAGATTAATGCCTTAAAGCTCATCAAGGGAGATAAATGGAGCCCATAATTTACTCTGAAACCTGTGAATTTGGGCCATGGTTGGGAGTAGCTGAGGCTGAGAAATTTATTTGGAGAAAGAAGTTTATGAAATAGGTTATGTCTAGTAGGAAAATAAAGTCTGTGGTTGAACGTGTTAGTTTTGGTTTCACAGTTCAAGCTTCAGCTTTTTCTTACAGTGCTGTGAGGAATGCCACATGTTCTTTTAATAGCTTGCTATCAGACATGATCTAGGACCTCTGATCTCAACTCTTCCGATTTTCTGGATTGTTCAGCTGGTAGATCCTGCATCTTTCCTGGCCTTGTTGCAGCTGTGAATTTAGTTTCATAGAAAAGATAATTTTTCCTTCCCTGAATAGGTTCAGCATTTAACAAAACACCTTCCACTGGGTTACAATACAGTATGGAGTCAACTGGGAAGATATTGTGATGTGTAAATTCCAATAACAGATTAGTAAATTTGTTGTCAGCCAAAATACTGAGCTGTGCAGCTCTCACTCAGGGTTAGGCAGTGGCACTTTGTCAGCACCAGACACCTGAACTGCTTCATCTGCCTCCTGCCTTTATCAAAAGAACTGTAAATGGTTAAGCACAGGTATGTGTTTCTTGTTCTATGGTGTTGTATATGCAAAGGAAAAAAAAAACCCACTTGAAAATTCTGTTACTTTCCAAGATATTAATATTTTAATAACATAGATCCATCTTTTGTCATTTTTAGCCTGAAAACATTATGCTTCTAGACAAGAATATTCCTATTCCACACATCAAACTCATTGACTTTGGCTTGGCTCACAAAATAGAAGATGGAGTTGAATTTAAAAACATATTTGGAACTCCAGAATTTGTAGGTGAGTGACATTTCCTTTGTCTTGTATTACAAATTCCAGAGGAAGTCGAGACATCTTGTCAAAGTTAAAAATTGAAGGATGGAAATAGTTTCTATCTTATTTCTACCAAGGTCACTTAAATCTAGAGGTTTACTTGCTTTTTCTGTAATAGGCAAAGGTGCTTTTTGTAAACCAGATGTGCTCCTCGTGTGAGAGTAGGCTGCTGCCAAATAAATATTTAGAGATGTAAATTCAGGATTGAGGTTGTGAAACTCTGCAAATACAAATTATAATAATTTTACTTGTTACCTGGGCTAGGTAGATCTCTGCATTGGGATACATGAGTACACAATTACATGGGTATCTCTGTCACTGCTTTCTAAATAAAACTACCTCACACTGTACACCTGCTGAGTACCCTCACCTCCCCTTACATTTTTCCGTCTGGGTCTCTTTTATCTTCCTCACTGGTCATGATTCTAATCTGTCTCACTTGCATTTTAGGTTAATCCTACTCCTTTCTACTAGTTTCTATTTTTGGCTTGATTTGGGGGGATGTAGAGAATTGTAATTAATATTCCAGTTAAACACAGCTGTCACAGATAATTTTTTTCAACTTATTTCACCCTTGCTCTTTTCTTTTGTGTGCAATCCTAGATAGGAATGTTTTCCCGTGAGGAAATATTTCTTATAAAAACAATAGAGTTTGATGTGGATAGTAATGTAGTCTGGGAAGTAATTTCAATCTCTTGCTCAAGGGCTCTTTCTGACTGGCCTTTACAAACTTGCTATAATGGCACCAGTTAAAAAACAAAACAAAAGCTCATGCTTAGGGGCAACAGCATTCTTGGGAGGTGAAATAATTTGTTATTTGTTGTAATTTGCACTATAATTACTATATAATGCCTGCTTTACCCTTATTCTTGAGTTGCATTATGCTCCAAGTTACTTTACATAATCTCTTCTGAACAGCTGTGAAATCCTATTTGGGCTATAAAATTATAAACAATGTATTCTGTAACTAACTTTTCCATCTCCTCCTTTCTCCCTCTTGGTAACTCTTGGCCTGCTACTCCAGCCTGGTAAAAATGTGTTACCTCAGTTACTGATGTTTGATTAAATGCTTCTTACAGCTCCAGAAATTGTAAACTATGAACCACTTGGACTAGCTGCAGACATGTGGTAAGTTTTCTAACGTGTTTGTACTTCTTCTTCCAGGTTACTCTACAATTACTTTTTCCTGTTTTGCCCTTAATAGAATACATTGCACTGCAACAAATTAAAAACAAAACAAAAAAACCCTTAAATGCAGTTAATAACACTTTGTTCTGTTATTGCATTTTTATGCATTCTTTTTATTAAAAGATAAGCATTTGAATTCTCCCAAATTACAATGAAAAACCGGAGTGATGGCAGCTACAGAGTTAACTGTTTTCCCCTGTCCACTGTAGAGGAGCACTCTTAGAAGGCAACACGTTCCTGCAGAGCTTGTGACAGCTTTATTTATAAGAGCACTTCATGCAGAGGAGACCTGCTTACTAATGGGAAGGCAGGCAAAAGAGGTCACCCCAAATAAAACATCCTTGCTTCTGTTCCTTTGTTTTTTATATGTGTACTGTACTAAGTACCCACTAGAGTAGAAATACACAGAGACTTCAAATATCCACATTACTTGATGTTATATGTAGAGTTATTTTTTTCCCTGAAACCCCATTCTGTAAGAGATGTTAGCAGTTATCTAAAGCCACAATGGCTCTCCTGCCTCTATTGCAGCTATAATTGACTTTTGTGTATTCTGCACATTAAGAAGAATAGTGGTCATGTAGAACCCCTGCAATTAATGTCTTTTGTTTTCTAGGAGCATAGGAGTCATCACCTACATACTGTGAGTACAACAGATTCACTCCTGTGGAAATGTTGCTAAAGCTCTGTTGCACTAGAACAGAACAGTCCTTTAGGGACCTGCACACAAGGGGTGGGCAGGGGTTTGTCTCCAGGACAGGGGTTATCCTGCAGCCTTTTCAATTTAAAATACAGGGTAAAAGATGAGGGGCATTCTAAGCAGTAGCAAAATAAATGTCCCTGGCATCACTGAGCATTTCTGCTTCTTATGGGACCTCATCAGCTCCAAATGGTAGAGGATGGAAAAGCCAAGTGCATTAATTGCTGCTGGAATGACTGAGTTACCAGTGTGAGAGCATAGAAACAGAAAGTGTAACAATGCCATTTACAAGCTGGGCTATTTCAGGTGAAAACAGGGAGGTTTTTATTTGCTTGTAAAGGCAACAGGGCAGATTATTATGGATCAATAAGGTCACCCATATTCAAAAAGGTGAATTTTAGCTGAAAGGGGAGCAGAGAAGTTGATCCTGGGAATTGAGAATTCAAGTTACAGGAGAATAAAAGGGTTTGTTAAAGCTGGAAAAGTAAAGGTTGGTTGGGAATATCATTATAGTCAATAAGCATAAAAGGAAAACAGATCACAGAATAGTTTTTAGATTCACATACTCTTTAAAAGAAAAGTGTGTCAACTGGTGATGAATAAATAAAAGGAGTGAATTATGACATGCTCAGGCTCTCAAAGAAATGAGTTTCTGTGGGCATCTGAGGACAAGCAGTGGAGAGTTTTAAGATGGAGCTTGACAATTTGGGGAACTGCTTGTGTGACAATGGAGGCATGCAGCAGAGGGACAGCACTCCTTGCTTTTCTTCTCATTTGATACAAGAATTATGGGAGTGGTCAGTGATCCTCAGTCCTAACAGCCTCCATTGAAATCGAGCTCCTGTGACTCCTGGGGAGCAGGGAATGGATAGTGCATGCTGGGAATGTCTCACCCTAAGCTTCAGCTGCTCCTTATGGTACTCAGAGGAATAACTTGCTGGCAAACTTAAAGAAGGTGGACTCGTGTATTAGATTAATTTGCACTATGCAGCTCAGGGGTCAGGACAAAGTACAGAGGCTTGAAGGGGAAGGATTGTCTTTTCAGTGTGGAAAATAAATGTAGTGGAATTAAATTCATTCTTGGCTTATACACAAGGGTTAGTCCCCAAAAGCTGTAAAAGAGAGGTATGGTCTGAGGAATCAGATTCAGTGCAACAAATTCCCTTTTTCCTGTAGTGCAAAAAAAAGTTTGGGATATCACTTGAGCCCAAGCTCAGGTAAAGGGGTTTAAAGTACTGTTCAGACCCTTGTTTTTAATCAGCACTCTGGTCTTCACTGACCAGGAGGCACTAAACTTTGTAAACTTCACTGGCCAGGACACTAAATTTTGTAAATTGCCATTTATGGTAATCAAGTTCCTGGTTGATGAGAGAAAAACTTAGGAGTTGAGGTTAAGCAGGTGGGAATACCTAGCATGTGACTAGTGATGCACAGAGCCAGCTGCTCTTCAGGTCTTTCTGCTGCACTGAGGGGTCTGTGATGGGGCAGTGGAACAGAGCAGTTTTTGTGCTGCACGTGGCACAGGAGATCTGTTTAACCTGCTTGGCTACTGATGATTGCCATGGTCACTAAGGTAGAAAAATGTCTCCCTACAAATGATCAGAAAAAAAGAGCAACATTTTATGATGGGAGGGATCAGCTTGCATGATAGGCTATGCACTAGAAGTTTGCATGCCTTCAACTTGTATTGCCTCTTAATTTTAAAGCCTTTTGCTGAGAAGTGTTCTGAATAAGTGGGGTGTGTTTATGATACCACCTACCTCAGCAAATGTGGCAGCAATCAAATGGATGCCATCATCAGGTGTAGAGATCAGCATGCATCCAAATGCTCAATTCAGTAACTCTGGAGTGATTCAGTGGGTTGTAAGGGCAGAGCCTTTAATACTGAGGTCTGCTGGTACATGTTTACAGGCACTGAGTCAGGATATGACAAAAGTCGTTTCCATTAGATATTAGGATTTGAGAATCCTCCCATTTCACAGATTTCAAAACTGAGTCCCAAAGAGAAAAAAAAAATTAAAAAATCAGAGAATAGAGCACTGCTGATTTTGGCTTCCAGCAAAGGGCCAAAAGGTGGAATTACAGCTGCTTCATGGCATAATTTGGGGAAAGGGAAAAGAAACCAAGGCTCTAGGGCAGGTTTCCAAGCTTCAGTTTTGGAACAAAGCCATGGTCTGTGGAGAGGTGCTTGCTTGTAGCCTTGTTTGTGGCCAGCAGAAATGGAACAAAGGCTTAAGATGAAGTATGTAAAATCCCTTAAGAACTGAGACTGACTGTGGTTTATGAGATGAAATTTACTGCATCAAAGACAGCTGGAGGACCTCACTGATGCTGTCTTGCTGTGTCAGATGCTTTGGTGTCATCAAACAATTGTAGAGGGGGAAGAACCAGTTTATGCACTCAAGTGTTTATTGTGTGGATAAAACCACATGTGGTAGCTGGACATGTGGCTGAAAGGCTCAAGGGGTCCCACCTAACTTTCTGTTTATCCCCCAGTATTCCCAGTCAACCTGGTGGTGGCAATACAGACAAGGTGAAAAGTCTGTTGAGAATGGGATCATGTAAGCAAATGGTTTAGTATTCAAAACTCCAGTTTGGTTCCCTGGTTTGCTGCAGTCCTGTTTTGAGCCTGCTGCATCCTGAAACTATGCTATCAATGCTGGACATAACAAATAAGCACAATAATAGCCCAGAAGATTATAAAAAAGGGATGAGATCAATTTCCTTGGTATAAATAACATTTCCCATAAACAAGAATTTTGCAAGTCAGCATCCCTGTGTGTTGGGGGAGGAGGAACCTGGAGGAAAGGCAGGGCAGGAGGGGTCTGGGATGACTCTGTTCTGACACATGTTTTATGGAGCAGAGGTACAGAGTCATCAAAGATGAAGGTCAACAGTCACAGCTGAGAGATAGGCAGAGCAGGAGGAAAGCTTTTTCTTACGTAAAGGTTGCTAAATGGCATTTTATTGTGATGTTGTCTCCATTATATCCTTGCAGTTGGAACAGGGTGCCAACAGAATGAAATTTTGCATTCATAAACAGTAGGATTTTATTGCAGCCAAAGCCTTTCTGTTTGTGGATTCCTTCACTGAGCAGCATGGCCCTACCTCTCCAGTGGAGCTGGCCCTAGTCAAGGCCCCTTGCCTGGCTTTTGATCTCACATTGTATTTTGCTTCCAGCTGAGAAAGGTCTCTTGGTTGAACCCACTGTGCAGGGAACTCATCAGTAGTTTTGCAGAGAGAAAAGAAGTTGGGGCAGGTCTTTTCCTACATGAAGAAAACCAGTAGAAATACTACTACTTTATTTGCTTGAAGGTGATAGAAGCTTCAGTCTGGTAGTCTTTGTGGGTTGACAGGGATAAAGACTCTCCTCAGCTGAAACTTTTTCTAGTTTGATTAGCAATGACTTAAATGAGACAACAGAGGAGAATCTGTGCATTTCTGTCTGTCTGCATGCATTAGTACTGCTCTAGAGACTTTCAAAGTAAGTCTGGCTCATAACCACAGCTGTAGTGAGCCAAAGCTGGCCCTGTTTTTCCCTACATGGCAGAGCTGCTACAACCCAAGAGCCACAAATGTCCTAAGGGTATTTTCCAAGGTCACTGTAATTTAATTGGGGGACTTCTGCTGTTTATTTTTCCAACTGATTCTTCTTCCTGGCCTATCTAGGCTTAGTGGTGCATCGCCTTTCCTTGGGGAAACTAAACAAGAAACACTTGCCAACATCACAGCTGTGAATTATGATTTTGATGAAGAATTTTTCAGCAATACCAGTGACCTGGCAAAAGATTTTATTCAGAAACTACTGGTGAAAGATACACGGTAAGCAAATATTCAGAAAGGTCCATTTATCTCTAAAATAAACCTGGTGAAATGTGGCCTGACGAGTGAAAAAGCTTTCCTTGCAGTGTGTATTGCCATTCAAGAGCAAGACAGGAGGATGCTGCTGTGCCCCTAGTTAATCACTGCACCCAGAAACCCTGAGGAGAGGAACCAAATCTCCTCAGCTAAATGCCATGTTTAGGACTGACTTCTCACCTGAGTCAAGCTGGCATAATGGGGTGTAGCTGAAGGGCTGAAAATGGTGTGCTGAATCTTGAGTTCAGGGTAACTACTGCTCCACTATTGCAGGCAAGGAAGTGGTATCTTCCCAGAATATGCCCCCAGTGGTACAATGCCACAAAAATCATTACATGTGCTGATACGGAGTTCTAAGTCTCTGTGTCTGTGGCAGTCGCCTAGAGTTTGTGTGACAGCTGTGCAGATCTTTGTTCCCAGGTTACAGGAACCACAGGGGTTTTTTTTCCAGTTTTCCTTGCTTTTAATGAAGTGCACACAGAAGTAGCATCTCCTTCCCTGTAACCTCCTTTGTCCTGTCAGACCATTGTGATTCTTTTAAATGGCTTCATTAGGGGAGAAAATAGCTATGAGAGAGAAAGAGCTGCTCAGTCAAGATTTCTGCAAATCATCAGGCCTCAGTCTGGGGTAGAGTAGGTGTTTGATGGGGGTTTTGCACAGGTCTGTAGCCTCCAGGAGAGGTCAATAATGTTGATATTTGTCCAGTGTACAGAGATGGTGCCTGTGCAGCACTGTTTCTGTCTTTGATTCTCAGTGTTCTTAAACATGCTGTTCACCAAACTGCCACTGCAGAAGAAAGTTAGGATTGATCCACTCTGATTAGGTTTGAAGTATTGCTCTAAGAAATGTTGCTCTCAGGAAATGACAGCTCCTGCAGTGCTGTAATACCATGGTCCAAAGGACAGCTTTGGTGTTATTACTATTCTATACCTTGATTGACACAGTCGTATCAAAGGGGTTTAGCAAGAATGTATTTTCTAAGCATGTTGGACGGAAAAAAACAAAGGAATGTTGTATTACTTTCTATGGAAGGGTGCACAAAAATCCAGGTAGATTTTGATGAAATTAGAATTAAAGTTGTATGGAGTAAGGACAGTTACCTGCTGAAGTTTAGAACAGTAGCTAGACTACACACAAGCAGTGTCCCTCAGGGAGAAACATAATCCTGAAATGTGAGGGATTGTTCTGGAATTATCTTGATAAATACTTCATAGGAAGCCGAGGAGAAGTGTGGGTTAATGAACTTGTATGCCAAGTATTTCTTGTTCAAGTCTTTGGGCTTTTTTTGTGTTGTTGTTTTTTAGGAAGCGGCTCACGATTCAGGAAGCTCTGTCTCATCCATGGATAACGGTAAGACTGAATAAAGACACAGATCTTGGTTTTTGCTGTGAGCAAAGCAAAGATCATATTGTCACTCTTACGGGTGTGTTAAATGGAAAACTGCTCCCTAAGTACTTTGTTACACTGGGTGACTCAAAGAGGTGTACTGGGAGGAAATTGGTTGGGTCTGACCAAATCCTTGGATTTCTGCAAATGACTTCTTTTATTACTATAACTTTCAAAGAGAATGACAAAGCTCCCATGTTTATTGCACATTACAGTATCCCATGGTGGACTGGGATTTGCATTTTTCCATTCTCTGTTTGCATGGGCATATCCTGTGTGTTGGCTTTAGTGCTTTCTTGAATTAAGAGTTGACTGCAGTCAATGTGGAAAATATAATTTGTCTCAAGAGAGAACTGCTGTACCACGTGTTCTGGTTTGCTTACATTTGTGTGTCTGTATATATTTTTTCATCATAAACATTGCTTGCTTATGTGGATAAGTCTCTTGTTCCAAATACATTTAGCTAGACTCAGCATGACTAATGAGGACTTTTGAAATTCAGTTCTTGCTTTGCATTGCACAAAACATTAATTGGAGTGGTTTTAGGGTTGTTGGTTTTCCTCTTACAAATATTGATAGCTTTGACACTGTTAACTGCTAAAAATTGGAGTGTTAAAAATAAGCACTCTAATTTAACTACAAAAAATAAGTTGCAGCCATGTTGTTTGTACTTATCACATTGGAATGAATGCACATCACTTGTCACATTCAGTTCTGGGCTTGTGTGTTTGGTGTTTCTTTCTTTTAATCAAATGCATGAAGGAAAATCTGTGTGAGCAAAGAATCTCCCAGCATTGTGGAAACCCAGGCTGCATCCTTTGTGTAGAGCTTTTGCATTGCTGCAGTCCTGTAGACGTTCAGTAATATTGGTTCCTCTGTCTGACAACTCACCAGTTGAAAGATGAAAGCAAAGCTCAGGAACACAAGAAGGTTGAGAACACACAGCTGAAGACAAAACGCCTGAGGGAGTACACCATCAAGTGCCACTCGAGCATGCCCCCCAACAACACCTACATCAACTTTGAGCGCTTTGCCCACGTCGTAGAGGACATTGCCCACATGGAGCGCGCTTTCAGCACCTTGGCTGCATCCCACGATTCCTTGCAGGAGGACATGGATGCTCTGCTCTCCATTTATAACGAGAAAGAAGCTTGGTATAAAGAAGAGAGTGAAAGCGTGAGGCACAAGCTGTCCCAGCTGAAGTATGAACACCGTAAGATGGAGTCTCTGAAAAGACATTTGCACGAGGATATCAAGGCTGTGGGTGCCAGTCTCACTGGTGTATCTGGGAAATATGCTGAGCTGCAGGGCCAGTATGAATCCCTCAGGCAGGAACTTTCGGAGGAGCTCAAGTGGATACAGGATTTAATGAGCAGTTTTCAGCTGGAAAATGAAGCCTGTGTGAATGGAAACTTTGACTCTGTTTTCAACAAAGATATTAATGAATCACTAATGGAGCTGTTAAATAGATCTCGCTGCGAAGAATTCCTTGCAGGGTTGAATCTTGATGTGACAGAATCCCATCAGTAACACTGAGATCAGGCTAGGTGTAGGGTTTGCTGCTTGTTTCATGTACATCAGTTTAAAAAGGTTCCAGTGCATAGATTCTACACAAAAACATGATCTAAAGTAGACGTTCTGATGTGTTGCACAAGATGCTGACCAAAGCCATGATCTCCCAGTGGTTTGGAGTGTTGAAGTTTTGGTTTTTTTTCTATGTTCAGTGTCTGAACTTGCAGGAACAGGATTATCACAGTGGTATGGATACTTCTAGCCCTACAGCCTTTGGTATTGCCTATATCATACTCTGCATCATGTATTACAGTTCCAAAAGATTACTAGGTAATTTATGTGGAATAAAGAATAAGTCAGTCTGTACTTACTAGAAACTGGGTGCCTGGAAACAAATAAAAATCTCCTTTTAGCATCTGTGGTTGGCTGAAGGAAACAGTTGTATATCCCTGTTGCAGGCAGTTCTATAAACCTTATGAGAGAAATATTTGCAAAGGTTGAATCTGTCCTGTAAAATAAAGCAAATGGCGTAGTAATTTACCATTTAGCTAGTAGTGTGGAAATTTTCTGTGAAATAGGTGGCAGTGAAGAAAAGTTAGGATTAGTTTTTAGTCTAATTGCGCAGGGTGAACTCCTTTACCGTCTAAGGTAAGCTGAATTTTGAAATAAAGGATAAATCAACACCTGAGTTTCCTGTCCTATACCAAAGAAATCCTATCCAAAAGATATAATTGGGAACTTATAATGATCAAACAACTGTGTAATTTTACGGTGCAAATGTCAGTTTGTGACTGATTAAGTGATAACATAGTCCTCTGGTTTGTTTTCTACAGTGATGATGATTACAAAGCTACATCTAACTTAATCTATGGTGTGGCATTTGAGACTAGTGTTCTTGCTATAAAGGTTTTTTTCTTAGGTTTTAAAAAGAAAAGAGAAGTTGACCCAACCTTGAATTGTGCCCTGCTGTCTTGTATTTCAAAGAAGTAATTTGGTTATACTATATTAATATGCATAGATGTACCAATCTCATTTTTGAACACAATAAATAGTTATTTATGCAGGATGCAGTTGTTTCCTGATGGTTAGTGACTGAAAAAGATGTCAAGTTTCTGTGGGCATTTACTGCAAGGTGACTGTTGTGCAACTAGAAGTCATTGCCCCTCCTCCCTCCTCCTTTTGCAGAGAAGTTAATGACCTAAATAAATTGAATTGTTGTTGTTCCTAATATGATTTAGAAGAATGTTTCCTACTTGGAGATAAAAAAATAAAAGCATACTCTCATCCAATTTGTGCAGAGTACAGTGGACCCATTTCTGCTATGTCCTCACTAAGATGTGCAGAGGCTGATGCAAATTCAGAGTTGTGAAAACGATTTTTCCCTTGGGGTGTTGTTGCTCCCATCTTTGTACTTGAAGGAGGATGGAAACTGAATGTGCTCCCTGTGGTGTCCTTCTTGGCACAAGATGTAAAATTTGCAAAAGCTTCAAAGTAGTGTAGATAGCCAGGATGTGACTCTGGCAAGCTGGTGTTGATGGCTGAGGAGAATTGGGCTCTACTGTAACAAATAGTATTGAGAAATTTGCATGTGTCCTTTTTTTAGTGTCCCAGAACACTTCAGTCATCACTTCTGCAGGTTCTTTTGAGCTGGAAGACCCATTGGAAGCTGTCCAGGGGAACTGCAACACAATATTTTCTTGTGAGAGGGAAGGCTTTCATTCTTAAAATGGAGCTTAGTGAGAGTTAATATTTGCAGAAAACACTCTCAAGAAAGAGAGTCTGCCTCTCCTCAGCCATGATCTCCTATTCTTTGTTCATATAGATCTTTATGAACAAATGCCCTGGCACGATGAGAAGGAGCATTAAATGAGGCCACCTTGTTGCTGACGTGTTTGGGTGAGGGTAATGTTGTTGTGACTTGGTCCTTGAGGCTAATCACACACTGCCTTTGAGAAGAGGTCCTGATGACTGAGAGAATGACAAAGCCACTGGGTTGCAGGGTACTTAAAATGGAGAGGTGGTTATTAACAGTCTGCAGTAGAGTGAGTTATTTAGAGTCGGTGATGGCTCTGCTGCTGAAAGGGCACTGGGAAATTTTTCATAATGATTGTACAGCTGACATTTAGCCAGTGACATTTTTTCTGCTTCAGATTGATTTCTCCTAGCCTGTTGCACCATGCTGGCTGTTTGCAGTGTGAGGAAATTATATTTAATGCTCAACTGTCCCAGTTCTGTTGAATGCAAATGGTGTGTGCATCTAAATGAGAAGGAGGCCCAGCTGATAGCTTGGCTCCTTGAACTGCTGCTGCAGTACCTGCAAAAATGCTAAACCTACAGCATTTGATGAGAAAAGGGAATTTGTTGTCTCAAACATTTTAAATAATTTTGCTGAAAAGGATGTTTAAATCCTCACTGATTTCCATTCTCCTTTGGTACTCTTGCTCCTTCAGGTGCATGGCTTGGTTGCATTCCAGTCCAGTTCAGAACAAATATTTCTGTGTTATCCACCTCCTACATATGCAGATCAAAATGGCTGGAATAGTTGTCACTCCATAATCTTTGAAGGCTTGATTCCTGGCCTTTCTCTTTCCACTTTTGCCAGATCTGATTTTGAAGCATTTTTCTCTCAATCTGTCAGATTTTGTATTATGGTTTATGCAAATTTTGATGTGCTTTTGGAGTTGAAATGTGCTTCATTTTCAGAAGGACTGTGTCAGGATTTGTGGAACATCGATTCCTTAACGCCAGGTTGACATCCAAAATGCTAGGGACATATCTGAATCCTGGTCTATGTTCTTTCTTGTTCCTATTTTTCTGTAGTTGGATATTGCAATTATTTTATTGCCAGGGTGTTACTGTCTCCTTCTCTTATACTCTGGGCATGGTTAAAGGACAAAGCTGGGGTTTTTTCAGGTAGCATGTATCCTTGTCACTAAAAGTACATGACAGCTAACTTTGTCCCATTTTATTACAGTGATGTCATCTGGAGAAAAGGGAGATGGGGCAGGTGTGCACTGAGAAGCACCTTAGCAACTTTACAAAGGGAAAGCACAGACTTAGCACCCTCTAGTTTTAGGATTTTGTTTGAGATCAAAAGGGTCCTGTCTAGGCCCAGAGTGGGCTAGATTTATTTATTTTTCTTCTGCTTTTACCTGTATCAATCTACAGCTTCCCCAGCATTCTTTCAGCCAGCTCCAATGAACATGAGGTATCTTGCATATTTTGTGTACCAAAGGGAGCCAAACAATGAAATTGCTCTTTTATCTTCCAGCCCTTGGACAAGCAACAGGCTTTGGTTCGGAAATCCTCTGTTGTTAACATGGAAAACTTCAAAAGGCAATACGCTAGAAGGCGATGGAAGGTACAATAGCGAGCCTTTATTCCTTCTCACGTATGGCTTCCCAAACCTGATGGGATCAGAGGGCAACATAGAACTTCAATGTCAAACTGTAATAGGCAGTAGGTGAATTCAATGTGTTTGGATATGTCTGCACTGGGAATGTGTGGTCAAATTGTTGTTCTTCCCTCTCTGCAGCTTTCGTACCGCATTGTCTCATTGTGCAACCACTTATCACGTTCGCTGGTGAAGAAGGTCCTAATGCAAGATGAGAGTTTGGTAGGTAGTTCCTAACACAGGAAGAAGAGAAGAACCAGTTTTACAGTGCAGTCACCTTTGCTGACTGAGACATTGTGGCCTTTCTGTTTCAGAGAAACTGTGAAAGTGACAGTGAGGATGTTTCACAAAGAAAACCCCCCCCTCAGAGGAGAAGCAGCATATCCTAATGGGAGGAGAATTCCATGGGCAGGAGACAGGAAACGTTCATCCTTGCTGAAGCAAGCAACCTTGGCAGCAGACTTGGATTTCTTGTCTGAGTCCTTGGTATGATGCTTCTTGCTGCTCAAACTACACCAACAGCGGATGATGGTCTTAAATGCCTGCTGAGCATGTTAGAAATTTGGGAATCGAGATTCCCAGGAAAATACTACAGCACAAGCACCAGCTGGAGTGCTTTTATGTGTTGAGTGTTTCAGTGATACTTCAATCTATTTGTGATGTCAGCTGCACTCGGATGTAGGGTTTCTACTGATATTCTTTTACTGTAGAATATTTCACATTCTGCACAGTGGTTAAGACTGTCTGCATTTCAGTCAGGGAAATTGCTATTGAGTCTTAAGGAATTTTTTTAATGCAATTTTTATATTTGTTAATGGCATAAATATCTGATGGCAGATATCTGGCAGGTTTTGTTAGCTGTGTGCAGTACTCTGTTATTACTGTCACTGAAGAGAAAATCACAATGCCATTACATATCATAACCTTGGTTTTGTGAACCTAGCATTAAACAGTTCTGAAATGCAGCAAAAACTGTGCTCTGGCCATTGCCTCTGGCTGAGGACTAACAACTCCCATTGTCAGTGTGCGTACAACTGACTGTGGTACTGAGGTAGGCCAGGGCAATTTTTAAAAGAAAAAGAGAAGAAAATTCTGTAGTGATTTACATGCACCCAAATACAACATTTTTACAGAATGATGACAAGATGCCTCACCAAAAAAAGGGATTTAAAAATGGAAGGCATGTGAAAAAATAGTCTCTATTAGACTATTAGACTTTACTATTGTTGTCAATATGATTTATTGCCAGCAAACTAGTTAACACCTATTTGTATAGGTGCTGTTTACATGTAACCCAGACTGCAGACATCTGTATTTTATTCAGGGGGTTGTATCCAAAATTAAAGAAGTAAGCACTTTGATATTGATGTAATATCTTTGCACAGGGAAGTTGTATCATTTTAACTGTATTAGTTTCTAAGCCAGTATTGTTTAATTGGTACCAAAAATGTGCATATTCCAGGGTATTTTTTAATGGAATGTATTTGCTGTTAAAAATTCCTATTTATTTTGCCATTTAATAAATTAAAAATCACAAAGCAAGTCTATTAGAAACAACTATAGATGGATGAGGAAACTGGTTTTCTTTGGCTTTACACTTGTCACCTCTAGGCTGAGGCTTTAGGGCAGAAGGTGTTAACTGGTGTTGAAAACTAGTATCAGCTTAATTTTGATGGCTTCCAGTTTCTAAAAAAGAAATAAAAATATGCTACTTTTATTTGTAACTTTGTATCCTTGCTCAGTTAGAGACTAAAATGCAGTTGATAAGTTATTTCTGTGAAAGGCAGGAAATGTATGAGAAGCTTTGGAGGAGAGAGGCAGAAAGTGGGATTTGATGGAAGAAACAAAGGACGGTGTGAGAAGAATAAAAACAGTGGAAAAGAATGGGGATGAGAGGAATGTGGAGGTGATCCTGGACTGGGAAAGTTGAAGGGAAGGAAAGAGAATGTGGATATACAAATTGTGGGAGATGGGGAGTGAATGTTTCTGCAAATATGGCACTGCATTTTTATACTATTTATTTAATTACTTTTTATTTCATATCTTGTGCTGCCATAGCTTTTGACATGTGCCATGTCAAGGGATAAGGTGCAGGGCATGGGCTTCTTTTCATATTAAATTAAAAGGTGTATTTTTGAGCTTTCTGTGTAATTTTTGAGGCAGAATCCTCAAAAAGTATTGTACTAATGTATGTATTAGGAGGGAGCAGTAACAGGGAAACCTGTTGTTT
The DNA here is from genome assembly GCA_013397955.1 of Grantiella picta. Lineage (NCBI taxonomy): Eukaryota > Metazoa > Chordata > Aves > Passeriformes > Meliphagidae > Grantiella > Grantiella picta. The sequence continues at coordinate 49,137 of VZRM01006914.1, forward strand.
CAGTGTATCCTGATTTCAGCTAGAATAGAGTTGATTTTCTCCTTAGTAGCTAGTACAGTGCTGTGTTTTAGATTCAGTATGAGAATAATGTTGTTGATAACAGACTGATGTTTTAATTGTTGCTAAGTAGTGTTTACCTTACATCAGGACTTTGCAGTTTCCTATGCTGTGTCAGTGAGGAGGTGCACAAAAAAGCTGGGAGGGACCATAGGCAGGACAGCTGACCCAAAATGGTCAGAGGGGTATTCCAGACCATCAATGTTATGCTCAGTACATAAACTGGGGTGAGTCGTCTGGGAGCCACAGGTCACTGGTTAGGGATGGGCTGGGCATTGGTCAGTGGGTGGTGAGCAATTGTGTTCTGCATCACTTGTCTTTCCTGGGTTTTATTCCTCTTTATTATTACTATTACAATATTTTGCATTAGTTCAATTACAAAACTGTTCTTATGTCAAAGTAACCCTTGAGGTTTGCTGTCCAATTCTCCTCCCCAGCAGGGCTAGGGGAAGGTGAGCGAGGGGCTGTGTGGAGCATAGTTGCCAACTGGGGTTAAACCATGGCAATGTCCAGAGGGAATCTTTCATAAATGGAACACAAAAAATACATATTTGGATAAAAAGCTTCCCAGCTTACCTACCAAATTTTGCTTCCTGCTTTCCCAGGGATATGGAAAAGCAAATAAATTCCAAGCCAGTGGTATTTTTCTGAATTTCTCAATTTTAAAAACACCTTTAGTTTCCCAAATTTGAGATTGTGGGATGTGTATGTAAATTACACTTGTGAAAATTAAGCCCTGGTTAAAATAGGTGTTAGGTTGTTGGATCAGGATTGTGGTCTCACGGAGATGGGGTCATTCTCATGTAAAATCGAGAAAGATGGGACACAGCAGAAAGGCAGACAGAGGAGTGCAAGGCTGCGTGAAGCTCTGGCTTATTAATTCTACTTTTATAAAAGATGTAAGGTTGTGTTTTAAGAAAGTCATTACCGACAGCTCACAGTGTTCAGTGATCTTTGTGCCCAGGTGAGCCAAGGCCAGGCCCTTCTCTCCAGTGCTCAGTCACTGCACATGGCTCCTGAGCAATTTCACTGCACAGAAACCACAACACGCAGTGCTTGTGTCCAGCCAAACTATTCCCTGACTGTTCCAGATTGGAGCATGCTGCGAGTGTAGAATCTCTTGTTCTCAGGACTAATGTTTGTGATTCATTAGGACGTTTTACAGTGTTTTCCCAACTGTGGTATTCTCTGTGTTTATCACCCTGTCTGTTCCATGAGGTGAAAGCTCAGCCTGCTCAGGGAGGCACAGCGTAATTGTGCTGCTTCCAGCACTGGCTGGAGGACATCAGGACATCTCCGTGCAGGGCTTGGGTTAGTTCTTCACCTTTGGTGGGTTTTGGGCAACAACCTACGGGTTCTTTTCATTGAGGGGGGGAAAAAAAAGGCATGGAAGGAAAGGGAACATTAAAAGAATTTGTGTTACAGAATCTGCTTTGCTGGGAGAAAAAAAAATCTATTTTCTGTGTATTATTCTGTTTTGCAATGGGGAACCCGGAAGGAAACGAAGTGATAGTCTGGGGAAAAAGAAACAAACACACAACAAAAAAGCCCACAAACCCCCACAAGTATTTTTATTGAAGTATGGGTATTTTTATTATTATTTTAGTGGTGATGTTTTTTAATCTACATATATTTTTATTAAGAGAAACACTGATTTTTTTTTTTGTGCCTGGAAATAGTACAGACTGTCAAAAATAGCAGAGATATTTGTTACTCTGATTTGCTAATAAAATTTCCTAAAGGAGGACGAGTGTATGTCTGTGTTTGCACCCGAGCGGGGCTGAGGGGAGCGGGAACTGAGGGGAGCGGGGACTGAGGGGAGCGGGACTGAGGGGAGCGGAGCCCGAGGCGAGGCCACTCAGCCGCAGCTGCGGAGCCCCCGAGGGCGGGAAGCGAGAGCGCCTCAGGGCGGCTGGAGGGAGCGGGCTGGCCCCTCAGAGCGGCCCGCGGCGGGCGAGGGTGGGCTCAGCGGGGCGCAGCTGGCCGGAGGGCCGCTGTGAGGCTGCGGAGGAGCCGTCGCCGTGGCACCGGCTCGTCTTTTGGCCCGAGGCTTGCTGGAGCTGATGGACCGTGCTGCCCCCTCAGCACCGAGGTCCCCACAGCGCAACCCGGCGTCCCGCACCCTTGGCAGAGAGGTAAACCCGGCGACTGCCGACCCCAGCAGCTCTGTATGGCTGCCCTCACCTCTGGTCTGTGCTGTCTTACTCCATATACTTTTGCTTTCTCCTTTTTGCTTTTAATAAGAGGTATTGTTGCTATGCATATTTGTATGTAAATCAAGGAATTGGTATGTGCAGGGGAAAAGGAAGTCTATACTTAAGTGTTCAGCTGAGAATTAAAGAAAACTCAGAGTTATTTCATTTCCCTTGCTCTTTTCTGTGTGGTCCCTGTAACGGGCGGACATTCTCTGTATTTCTCACTTAAATGTCTACTCTGTCTTCACGTAAACTTCAAGCTTTAACGACGTCAGTGCTCAGGTGGTAGGAATTGTTATGTTCAGTATGTGTCTGTCGGTGAGAGGAGTTAAAGAGGGTCAGGTGCACCTTGTTGCTGGGCAGGACTGGCAGGGAACCATCACCTGGCAGTGATCCTGAGCCTGATGAAGTGATATTACTGCAAACCTCATCCACCTGGGGCAAAAAGGGTTGGAGGCTTGTGGGGGATGGCCAGAGATGTAGCCCAGCTGGAGTGACCAGGTGTGTTGCTGAGGCTCGGGGGCAGAAGTTTGCGCCTGAAGCAGAGTTCCTGATGAGCTGAGAACGGGAAGGTTTCAGATGGATAAGTCGTGGCCCCTGACAGAATGAGTAACTTTGCTGAGGGAAAAGTGGTTTGAGGAGAAGCTTTGGGGAGCCCTGATAGAGTGGAGAATGGGCTTTGGCTGTGTGAGGAGAGGGGAAGGAAGGGCTGACTTGGCTGTGTGTGCACAGGCCTCTGTGACCATGCCCTGTGCACAATGTGCCCCATATCAGAAACAGGGCTGATTCAAAAGCCTAGGCATGGACCTTGGCTCAAACTGCAGCTCCTTGTGCCAGAGCCTGCTCAAGCATCTCCTCACAGTGTTGTTGCTGGTGTAGTTTGCTGTTATTTTTGAGGGGTAGGTGCAGAGACTGTCACTGAGCATCAGCTTTTTATAGCAGTTTGCTACAGCTTGTGACCATCCATCTCAGACGTGTAACATCTTCCTGTTCTACTTGGAACTCTGCTCAGTCAGGGCCTTTTTAGGGTGGCATGTATCTGCTCAACAAAAACAACTGAGAAAAACATTGTCACATCTGTATTTCCTAAAATACATTTTTTCTCCAAGAATGAACTTCATGAGCTACATACAATGCTTTCTTTCAAAATAATTGTTTAATGTATTTTGTGTGTGTAAATTGTTTTGATATAACAATTACTTGGCTTAAAAAAAAGCTTTTTAAATAATTTAGTTACCTTTTAAATCCTTTTACTCTGTATACATAAAACATACTGTAATGTATTGATGTGAAATTTGAATTTTATTAGATTTACTGTTTTGAAACATGGAAAACCCTTTCTAATTTTTAGCTTAGAGCCTCTCATTCAGTTAACAAAGGACAGGAAATGCTAAATTAGGTTTAGTTCTACTCGTGCAATTCAAGTAAGAGAAAATAACGTAAGGATGGAGTTCTGGTCTTGGTGCTGAATCTTAGTCTTGCCTTGGTTCCTGCTGGGCCTTTAAAAACTGTAGCATATAAAGTCAAATCCTCAGAAGTCTGCAACAAGGGAGGTCTGATTTTGAAATATGAATGACTCAAAGCCCATGATCATGAAACGCTGGGAATATGTAATGCTGCTGTGTCATCTGGAGTGCTCCATTTCCTTGCATCTGCACCTGAATTAAAGTAGAAAGAAAGGCTTTTTTCAGTCTGCCACAAGACCACTCTCTAAGCCAGTGCTAGTAGAAGTCAGTACTTAAATATGTAGTGTCCCCTGCACAGTGTGTGTCTGTGCCTGGATTTATACTTCTGTGAGCAAATCGATGAATTAGAGATTCCTGATACTCTCCTGGAGTTTGGTTATTCTGCCAGGAAGAAATCCTTCAGGAGTCTGTAGGACATCTGGAATGACAAATCAGGCAGCTGTGTAGTTGAAGTAGATCCAAAGCTAGTTAGTGGGGCAGATCAATTACCAACCATGGTCTGTCATGCCAGGGGTCAGAAGTTGACCCTGCTGGTTAACAGACTTGTGATTTGTGGCTCAAGGCTGTGCTGTGATGCAAATACTGACCTAACTTTTTAAAATATTTTTTTTTTATCCCTAAGACTAAATTTATGGAGCTATTTCATTTGAGATGCACAATGTACAAATGTAAAAATGATAAATGTAAAAAAGATAATGTACAGGAGAACATATGATTTTCTGAGGTTATTAATGCAGAATCACTTTAATACCATTTTAAATGGAACCATGGTAAATGAGAAATGACTGATCAGTTGGCAAAGGAAACTAAACTATAAAATTATTTAGATCACTTGTTTTGGGCTTTGCAGAGCATATAAGACAATTTATTATTTTCTTGAGGAATGTATTGTGGTGTTAGTGATGGAGAGCTAAAAATAGTGATGTATAGCTGCAAGGACCTCAGCTTTTGCTGCAGTTGGTAAATACAGATTTTTTTCAGACTGCAGTCAGAGGAACCTGGGTAATGCTGCTTACAGGAGGGACAGCTGTGTTTTCTGCACACAGAGATGTCTCAGAGTTGCACAGTGAGGTTGAACCAGTTCTGTCCTTCAGCCTCTGCTCTCTGGAGCAGAAGCTGCTTGTTTTCTTCCTCTAGTTTCTCTTCCTAGTTAGCTATAACAGCTGCATTCCAGAAGTGATTTCCTGGGTCTTAATGCTCGGAGCCAATGGATGTCACCTTGTTTTGCTGTGAAAGCTGAGGCCATTTAGTCTGCAATGGTGCATGCTTTCAAGGCATTTTAGCCAAAATACAGAAATGGTCGTTGTGTGCCTTGTGGCTACCAGAGGCCTCACACCTTCTCAGCTGAGAGCCCTCAAAACCAAGGCAGTGACAAACGCTCACTCCCTGTGTTCTGCGCAACCTCCAAGTCCAGGGAGTGAGAGAGAAGCAGCAGCACCTCTCACAGCCGTGCTGAATGAAGGACTGCCATCCCCACAGGAGCAGCTTGGTTCCTGATTGCTGGTTCAGGGCTGCTTCCAGAGGTACACGCTTTCCCACAGTCCAGTCCAGCACCAAAGGAAAGAATTGAAGAGCAATTAGGCTTCAGATATGCAGTTTTTATTCTGTGAGTCATCTAGGGCCCATTAATAATTATGGAAATGTTTTTCTATCATGCTTAGAATGATTTGAGGGTTATGCTTACGTGCTGAAAAGCTTTTTTTTTCAGATTTTTTTAATGGTGCTGAAAAGCACTTGCAGCTGTGTAGCTTAACCTAGTGTAGTCAGTCCCTGTTCTTAAGTGTCTGTTTTGTTGGGATTGGATGCACTTCAGAGGGCAGGCAGTTTGTTGGATATGCTAATTAGTAATTGTGGAATTGCACCAAGGTTTTGAATATTAGCACATATCAAAGTTGCTGGTTTTAGTGGAAGAGTTCTTAGAGCCTCCCAGACATGGGTGGGATGCACGCAAGGTGACACAGACTGCATAACATAGCACAGGCTAGGTACTCGAGATAGCCTTATCAGTGAGATCCATATGTTCATAAGGAAAATGTGCCAGCTTTCACTTTTCATAAAATACTGTGGAAAAAACTGATGCAGTTTTCATGAAAATGAAAAGTTTGATTTTTACATCATAAGCACTGAGGAGGAAGAATGTGTAAGTTCAATGTATATATTCTACTCAGATGGGAGAGGGAAGGTGGGGTTTGAATCACTTAAGAAACAACAGTGATCTTCTGTAAGAATACGTGGAAGGGAAAGACCTCTGAACAAAATCTATAGGGAGCAGAATGAAGATAAATGGGCTAGTCCACCTCTCTAAACTGTCCAACAAGGGAATGTTTTTGTAAGAGTCGGTGGTTCCATTCTTATTGTCTTGCTTTTGAAGCAAATTTCTTGCCTCACCCCAAGCAGTACTTGCACTCAGATTTTTCATTTGAAGGAGCACTGACTATTTGTTTAAAAATATGTTCATTCCGTTTGTTTTGAAAATTAACAGGCTAGAGACTTAGAAATGGGACTGAGAATTTTTTTCCCATTGATTATGATGAATGTAACATTTATTCTGTTTAATGGCTTTGGCTCCACTGAGTAAAGTAAAACCTAATGGACTGCTCAGATGAATTTCATTTTTGCTAAGTTTGGGTAACAGAAAGTTACATGGACTAAAAAACTGTGTGGAGGGTAATAGAGGCTGTTTCACCACTGGATGTCATGCCAAGCCCACGTGTCTTGGTTTAGAACTATCTGTGCAAGTAATTATGGTCAGTGTTAAAGGTAGACCAAGCAAGGTTTCACACCACTGAACCTATTTGATGCTACAAAATTCTCCTATTAACAAAAGAGGATAATAAAAATCTCTTCTGTCAACTTAAACCTAAAAAAAAACCACAGCAATACCTGAATGTGACAAAAATGGCAATGCTCCCTGCAAGTTTGGGACATGACTTTGAATGCCTTTTGGAACAGGCTCTTCATGAGAAAACCTGCACTGGCAGTCTGCATGCCTCAGCTTCAAGCAATTTGAGTAATTAAAATTAATTAAAATACAACCTGCTGTGATCTGAAGTGCCTGTCTCTCCCTTTGTTGCTGTTGTTACTGCTCATATAAAAGGGGATGCCTGATCTTAAAAAAACTGCACGATCTGCAGGAACTTTGAAAGGCCCTGGCAGAACAATGTTATTTAGGGAGACAGAGATCAGCAGTCCAGCTCCAGCAGGTGAATTTTAGCGAGGAAGAGGACTGACCTGTCCTTGTTAGTGTTTTTGTGGACATTGGAGCTTCTTAGAAAACATGAAAAATCAGAGGGCCAAATTCTGAGGATTGCTGGTAGTTGTTCAGGAGCTGCTCTCTGTATCTCAGGTTTGTGGCTCATTGCATATAGCTGAAGCAGCCTTATGCCTTTGTTTTGAGTGGTGATTTTATCAGGGAGACACCTTCTTTGCCCCCTAAAAAGATACACGATGTACAGTACATTTAAGGGGAGGCAGCTGACAAGGTATACTACTAACATCTGCAAGATGTTATTTGTTTGCAAGGGGCAGACAAATACTCTTCTGAGGCTGTGGTGGATGTTTCCTTCTCCTTCTGTCGTCACTTCCGCAAAACGTAGCTTGGAAGAAACACCCTGAGTGATAAAACTCTTATCACCCCAATGGCACTGACTGGAGCGTGGGATTTCCAGTCCCACCAGATAACAGGGCTGACTGCCTTTCAGGGAATCCTTTGGGCTCCAGAAGGATGACTAAAGGCCTAAAGGAGACTTGCTGAGCAGTCCCAGCAGGGTTTAGCCTATGTTCTTCACTCTGCACCCAGAGAACATCTGGGAAAATAATTAGTCTTTTCCACTCCCTAGTGGAAGAATCAGTGAAAATCCCTCTTCTGAGACTGCAGCAAACAAGTTTTCCTCAAGAAAAATGGTGTAATGTGGGATCAAAAGGCACCTTTCAAAACAGGTATTCTAGTATCTTTGTTCATGTCTCCTGCTTGAACATCAAATGAGCTCAGTAGGGCTTTCCTGGCAAGCTGATAGAACACATGGCCCTAAATGACTAAATCAGTCTGGCTCCATTTCTCTCCGCTGCTTGTGAGCAGCACAGATGGTACTGATTCAAGTAAATACACCTCACGTGGCAATGCTTGCCATGCTATGCATTACACCTGTGCCAAGACCTGAGAGTGGGCTCTGAAAGGTGCTTTCCCTACCAGTTCTCTGCACCTGAATTTAAGGCTGATAAAGTAGTTGACAAGATAAAAAAATTAAAAAATCAAAATTTGTTAGTGAGTTCAGTTAAACCATTGTATAGTAAATATTATTAAGAGGTAGCTGAAATGTTATTTCTTTTGGCCTTGCTTAGTACCAGTGTCTATCTCAGCCTACTTTGAAACTAATTAAACCTAAACCTGCAAGATGATGTGCAGTAATTAAGAAAAATAAGAATTAATAAATTAATAAAATCAAGGAAGATCTGCTTGGGAACCAAAATGTGTGACTTGCTCAGTTTAAAGCAAAAACCCTACAATTTATTGTGCTTCTTCAGAATATATTTCTTCTTCTCAGAACAAATGGAAACTCTATGGAAATTGAGCAAAATGAACTTGCAGCATTCTTATGGGAATCTAAGAATCAGTTGAAAAGCCAGTTTTGTGTATTGATTCAACAGCAATTTTCATTCATTATCAAGTTAAGATGTTTTATTTGGTAACAAAGGAAAGCTAAGAATGTTTAAATACTCCTTCACCCAGGTTTCCCCTCACCTCACCCAGCCTCTTAAGCTTTTTTGTATTTGTGGCAGCTTTGCCTAACGACTCCCTAGAGAATCAGGGAACAAAGGGTGACATAGAAGATTTCTAAAAGAAAAAAAATTCTAAAAATTATGAAAAGTTATAAAATATTATGTACTTTTCAAATAAGTTTTTTATGCAGCTGCTTTTAATCAAGCCTTCATACTGTTTATGTACAGTAAACTTTTCCTGTACTTAATAGCTATGAACAGCTAATGCCAGCCAAAGGAAAGGTCATGTTAATGTCCTAGTGTAATGCTAATAGCATGAAGCAAAGATTTTCTTTCCTTAACAATTTTTCTTTCTGAGTACTGCAGCTTTCTTATTCTCTATTGAAAAGAGCATGTTACTGAAACTGTTCTCAGGCAGTAAAGATTATGCCAGATGTGTGGTTTGCACCCGACCACGTGTTAATTCTTAAGTACCTTGGAAGTGACACATTGTTTACTTCTTAATTTGGTCAGTAAAAATGTAAATAGGATGGTGATTTTGAGGGCAGTGACTTCATAGAAAGTTATGTGTAGAGCTATAAAATGTTCATCAAAATCTCTTCTGATCCAAATGCTGGTGATCAGCAGAACAGAGACAGAACAGAATAAAAACTTATCTGGTTTTCAAATGGCTTAGCTAATAAATACATAAAAGAAACTAGCAAATTTGTTACAGTATTCTATTTAAAATCCCACTCTGAGTCTGTACATGGTGTGCAAGCACCGTGTAGTCACGGGTAGCTTTCAGAATGATGTGAAATATCCTCTAGGGCTTAGCAAGAAACTGGTCAACTTGACTTGATTTGTCACCTGGATTCTTGCTCACAAAAATCGAGCATGTTTGTGAATAGACTAGATTCATGCTTATTTTTAAATATAGGCTTAAAATCTTCTTACTGAACTGTGACTTAAGGAGAGTTAAGCATCTTATCACTTCATAGGCAAGATAGAGAAATCATGACTCAGTTTGGTGAGAAGTTGCTGGGGATTTGCTAGGTGGTATTTTTTGTTCTCTGGTCCAGTATCTCAAAACATTAAGTGACATTGCGTGTTTGGAGGTGCCCCATGGTTGGCACCATGTCAAGCTGCAGTGCAGATGCCCTGTAGCTCTGGTGCAGGGATGGCTGCTGGCTGGGGCAGGCTGGCCCATTTCCCATGGCACTAATTGCTTTCAGCATGCAGGAACCGTGTCCTGCTGCTCCACTGGTTGTCCAGTGGCTGTCCTTTGTTTCCTGCCCTATAGTGTCCTGCAGTCCTTCTCCCATGTCCCATTCCTATGTCAAACTATTTTGCGGCACAGCCTGATTTCTCATGCTGTAAAAAACATTCTTTTCAGATAGAGAAGAGCATCTAGAATTGAATTGAAATCTGACCCTGAACTCTCTGAAGAACAGGGTCACACATCTCTACCAGATGCTCTTCTAAAGGTGCTTTGACCTATGCTGCTCTATCTCTCTATTTAGATCTAAGGGTTCCAGTCTGCCTTTGCAAAAGCTGAAAATCCTTCTCTCAGTGACCTGCTTCAAAGGAAGAGCTCCTGTCTGTGCTCTTTCCAGTGCTGTGGATTTTCTATCTGTCCTTCCTCAGTTTAGGAATGGCTGTTGATCCTGGGGCATGTTAGAGCAGCCAGGAATGGAATGAACTTTGGTTTGAAGATTCTGATGTCCCACATCAGTGCCTGGAAAGAGGGGACAGGCCAATACCTTCCCTCCTGCCCTCCCTGTTATTACACTATTGTTTTGCCTAATTGTCTCCTTGCTCCATGTGCTTGATAGCCTAATCTCCAGTGCTCAGCTCTGGCACAGTTTCATCCCAGGAATTCCCTGGCAGGGCATGGGATCATAAGATAAACTCTAAGGGCTGGGTGTGTGCAGGGCTGTGTCCTGGCAGAGGGGTGCTGGAGAGCATCACTACCGGTCCTCACAGGATTTCTGCCCAAGAGTTACCAGTAAAGGATAAACAGCAAGCAGAGAGTGCTCTGGTTTGATGTCTATTGTGTCATGGAGCTTCCTTTTTGCCCAGGCCGCTGGGACTACACTTCTGCTTTTAGAAAGGCCTGGTATAAGTGATCACTATCTCTTTCACTACTCATGCCAGTGTATTTATAAAATTTTTCCACTTTATACCTTGTCCTTTGAAATCTGGAGGTGAGACCTAGGAATGTCTCTTCAGGCTACCTTCTCTTTCAAATCCTGAGCAGGGTTTTGCTCTCAGCATTTTTAATCCATATGTCCTAAATTACTCTCCTGCAGAACTGCTGCTGTGAACGCTACTTCTGCATTACCTTCCTGTAGTGTACATTCCTTGTTTTCACAGTAGTATTTCAGCTTTTGATTCAAGGAGGACACCCTTACATGAAGTGTGCAAACACAACAGGACTTTACTGCCTTACTGCTTTTGGTTTAGCTGGGTCATGACTGTGGCATCACTTCTAAACTGTGGCCAAGGTAAATGACTGTTTTTCTTTTCTTCGGTCATGGACTTAAAAAATCATTCTTCCAGCAGCGTGTGAACAATAATATTAATTTGTATTGTTTTATTCAACCGCTGCATGAATGGATGACATCAGTTTTGGTTTTAATTCCTTTGGTGTGTGTTTCTTAAGATAGACACCTGTTACATGGAAGAAGAGCTAAGGACATTTCTTGAAGTGGCATCTCCAAGTATTAAAATAGTTCGTTCTCTGTTGTTTATGGTTATACATCCCACAGAAAGCTTGTGAATTATGGTGGGCCTGTTAGAATCCAGGCGTTGAAAATATTGCAGACAAAATGAAATACTGGGCTGACTCAGTCCTGTGCCTCCCCCAACTTCTCTGTTGTATCCAGCCGATGCTGGAGCCCCTCCTCTGTTCAAGGTTCATGAAAATGAGCACTACAGTGGGACACACTGCCTTTCCAAGCATTGGATCACAGTGTTCCACTGGAGCTCCTCCATGCCAGGCTAAAGGACACACGTCCTCACAGCAGTGCAGGGCAGCGGCTGCTGGACTTGTCATGTTGTGTATATTGAGCAGAGACCAACTGGAATAAAGTGTATTTGCAGGCTGGCTGGCCTTGCAGTGCAGGGAGCTGGTTCACAGGCTGATGAGAGAGACGTAAATTGGAAAATGTACTTGAAAAGGGGAGAAAGGTTTGTGGATGAGGGCAGCAGGGGAATGACACTGAGGAGAAGCTGGGAGAGGTGGGAAAGGGTCACTGTATTGGACAGTGCCGGGAGCAAACATTAGGGGAGGTGTGGGATAGGGCAGTGGGTGTGGGCCCATCCACTGTCCCTAGGCATTGTCCGTGTACCATGCCCTGGTACCTTCCAACACAATAGGAATTTTTATCTCTCTGACACCCCACAGCAACAGAAAAGGCATGCCTGTTGTCATTCCCACGTCACCATGCTGAAATTACCCATTCTGGCACCCGTCTTATCAGTATGTTTAATTCCATGGCTTGGACTTTGTTCTTAGCACCATTATTCAGCACTGGATAACCTCACTCTGAAATACAAACATGAGAGCAGGACCAAAAAGAATCTCAGGACTTTTCCTCACTGAAAGGCTGGCACACCAGGTATCTAACTGTACATTGATATGGTAAACTCTGTATGTGATAGCACAAAGTAGGAGTACTGAGTGCTTCAGCTGGAAGCGGAAGACTGACATAATGAACTTCTCAGCTAATTCAAAAAATGATCCATAAAGTTCAGATAAGGGTAATGTACATCATATCCTAAATATGCAAATTACTCAGAGGATGTATTGATGGGCTGTTCTTTAGGACAGCAGCTTGGTTAAACAGGATGCTCTTTGCTGCCCTTTTTGTGCAATGGACAGAGCTCTCTATTCATCTAGCCAAACATTTCTATATAATGGAACTGCTTTTCAGTTCAAAGCAAAATTTGGGGTTATTTTGTGCATTTCTTTTTCTGCTAGGAGAATTCCAGGCTTTTGTTAAACAAACAAAAAGAGAAAATTACTACAAGTAAGTTGTGTTGGGTGGTAGTTAGGTTTAACTCTTGGGAAGAGGAGTAAAAGGTTTTTAACATTATTTTCCATGTTATTCCATAATTAAATTGATTTAATACTATGTAGAGCTTGATACAGTATATTTGGAGAAAATTCAAAAGTAAATGTAGGATGGGTTTTTAAATGAATTGTCTGTTGTGTATTTGCCTTGCACTTTTTTTACTTTGCCTTTTTTTTCTTTTAATCATTTTTATCAGCTCCTATCTGTTTTCATAATTCTCATTGTGGAATTGGCTGAAGTGTTTATTAGTGTTTCATTACGTACGTGTTTTAACTCCTCTCTTTTCTGAGTGATGTAGGGCTGAATTAGCTATGACAAAGATGAAATATCTGTTGGTTGCTCTTTGATTCTGTCTGTCAAGTCCAGGACTTCATGGCACATACAAATCCAGATGTGTGGGAGGAGCTCTGGGCCTTTCGGTTAAACCCTGGTATTGGAAAAGTTGCTCCATCTGTCTAGGCTTAGTTTTTACTTCTCTGAAATGAAGATGACGGTAGCACTCCAAGTGAAAGGTTTCATTCCACTACTCATTTGGAAAGTGACCTTTACGCTTCTGAGTCTCTCTTGTGAGTGAATGCATTCTATTCTCAGTGGCAGCCAGGTGTTATGGTGGAAGCAGTCCAAGGAGCTGTGTGGGACAGGAAAAAGCAATGCTGGAACTTTCCCAGTCTCCTTCTCCACAGAGCAGTATGAGCAGGGGTTTTCTTGGAAAAGGAGAATATTAGTTAACATGCTGAACTGAAATGTAGCCTGTGCTAGACGTATTCAGATGAGCTAACTCTATCCTATTTGTACCTATTTTCCCCCCATCTAAGGGAAAGAAGATTCTTTTAAAAAAATAATTTGAAATCATAAAGTGAAAGATGTGGGAGGGTATTATTTGTCTTGTGGTGTTTGCTGAGAAAAAAAATTGAGTGCAAGAACAAATGGAATGAGAGGAAATGTGAAAACAATGGGAAGAGAAAAACTGCTTTTAGCCTTACAGAATAGTCATTGATTCATGAAAGCAGAAAGATAATTCCTCATTGTACAGCTTTCAGACAACAGTTAAAATATTCACTTTGAGTTAAAGACTAGAAAAATGTGAATGAACTGACAGAAGCCAAAGAAAAGTCAGTAAAAAAAAAAAAAGCAGTTAGAGGACTAGACAGATCACTAATAGGAAAAGAGGGGGAATAGTAGTGAAATGGTGGAATGGAGCATGAGCCAGGAAGCAGCATAGGTGTCAGAGTTGGAAAGGATGATAAAATCAGAGAAGAATTAATTGCTCAAGAAAACTTGAGCTGTGTTGTAGCTCAAGTTCAGAAAGAGGAATTCTGGGACGAAAATAGAGTTGTAGGTTTTATTTTTTTTCCCTAGGAAGGTTTTTTTAAAATCTGGGGGTTTTTTTAATTGAGGAATAATCTAGATAATGTGGAAAAAGAAATTATTTCTAAAAATGCTAAACAGTGCATTAGAATATGTTGTACAGATGAGGTTTTACAGTGTCTTTCAGGTGTTCAGGCTTTATGTGGCACACTTACTTGAGTACTGTTTATAATCACGGTCTTGGAATGTTGCTGGTTTTGAGGAAAGCTCTTACCTTTATATGTATTTGTGTTCTGCAAAGAAAAACTAAAAAATCACAGTTATAAAAAAGTGCGTCTTTTCCTGGGCTTAATATTTGTTAATGCCTTTTATAAAATTAATTATATATTCTGACTTACAAAATTAAATTCTTCTTGATAAAAAAATCATGCATAGGATCTTTCATGGAACAGTTGTGGCAAAGGATAGTAATATTTTGCATTTGTGTGAAAAGGTTAGAGTAATTTGAAAGCAGGCCTGTGCCAGTAGTTAGATGTGTAATTTACTTCAGAGAGGAATAAAGAGGAAAGAGGTCAAGGTGGCCTCAATGAAAAAAAACCAACACTTTTTGTTTAGCCAGAGCCCTCTAGATAAATGGTTTTTTTTTCTTGTTACGAAAATTGAGACTGGGTCAGCGCTGTGCTTATGAATTTCATAAACTATAGTCTTTCTTTCTTAAATTTTTCACCTCTCTTGAAATCCGTTGAAGAAACCAGAGTACTCTACTGCTTGCTCAAAACAGGTCAAGCGTTATTTTTCTCCTGAGCCCAGTTTGATATGATGCAACTCTGTAAATATGAGGTGGTGTGACACTGCGGGTGCTCCCTTTTGGGAGGGCTGTGAGTTTGCTGTGCATGAAGCTGCTGAGGACAGTCACACAGCTCTTGCATGCTATATTTGGCAGAGCTTGGGTCCATCCCCGTGTCATGCCAAGAGCAACCAGGCTGTTTGCTCCAGTTGCTCCAGGGCCATGGAAGCTGGATAACCTCTCCACTTGAAATGCAGAGGAACAGGGAGTCTCCAGTAGTAAGTGCAAAGGTGGTGTTAGAGCTCTGTGCTGCATTTTTTCCATATTTCCATTCAAAGGTCTTGCTCACTGAGTAGGAAAAACTACAGGGTGTGGTGGGGGGGAAGCAATTGTGGCAGGCACTTTTCCTAATTGCATTGCTGAAAGCATGGGAAGTGGGGACACACTACAGGATTGTGCAACAGGGATTTTTAAAAGACAGCAGAGCACCAAAATTCACTCATGAGGTTTTAAAGGGATGGTGAACAACCCATAAGAGTGCAGCTGGGAGTGGCAATCCTATGAATGGTACTTTGACCATTGGCCATTTTCTCTTATTGTTTAGGTCTCTCCAGTATCTTTGTGCATATAGGTATTATGACACAATATTTAAGCTTCACTTTGCACCGGATGCTACCATATTAAGCTAATGAGAATCACTAATCCTTTTGAAGTTCTAGTAACCTGCTTGCCACGTATGCTCAAAATGTTTCATACTCATGCATTGTTTGGAACTAGTCTTGTGTATTAATTCAATTTTTACTTAGTTGCTCGCATATAAGCCTTTTCATTTCTCCTTTATATTATCATTCGTTGTCTTCCAGTGCAAATCCTTCCTTTCCCATGTGTTTTCCCCAGTTGTTCTCTGGAATGTCTCCTCTATTGGCTTGGCCAAGGGCATTTCTGAGGTGCAAAACTTTGATACAAAGCTAGGCTGATTGAAACAGTTTGAAAAAGTTATCAGCTAGCTAAAGAAAGGGAGACATGGCTATGGATTGAACTAGATCTTAAATTTGAGGTTACTTCAGACTGGTTCCTACTCTGCATTTCACAGTTGAGTCCAACAGTAGAAGAAAAGAAGTGACAACAACCACCTGCAATCCTGAGCTTTGAAACTGCTGATTATGTGGCAGTTATGATTTGTACTGGGGTAAGAGCCAGCTGGCCGTGTAGATGTGGCTTTAGATTGCTTTCTAATAAATAACACTTAGTATGGCTCAGCTTGGTATGAACAGGAAGTGCCAGGCAGAGGAACTGTCACTACAGAACATGACTCAGAAGATGAAATTAAGGACTGACACAGATGCATATATTTCAATGCCTTCACATTTGGCATCTCTGCACAGGCAAATGATCTAATACCAGCTCTCTTCACATACCTTGGATCCACAGGAAAAGAGCTACTGTTGTCATGAATAACATACAGAAGACATAGGTGAACAGTATTTTTAGCCTAGCTAAAAATAATTTTTCCATACACTTCATAGATTGGTGTAGGTTGGCTTTAGTCATGTTTTTTGGTGCTTGCAACTGCTCTGTCCACACCTCCTCAGTGACTGACACAAGATCCTTTCCTCATCTTTTAATTGGCAAACTTGCCTCTCTTTTGCCTCATGTAAATTGTACACCATAAGAAGAGCCTTGCCTTTGAATGAGCCCTCACAGAGATTATTGTTTCAAGACCTTTTTTATTGGGATAAGTCCACAATACAAGACACCTCATATTTCTGAAGACTAAGAACATAACTTATTTGGGCAACTTTGCGTTCTGCTCTAAGTAACTGTCCAGGCAAATCACTGTGATTTTAATAACTATTGGGGGTGATAAAGCTTTACCCACACAGAAACCTAATTACAAGAGAGGGTCACAAGTAACGTTCTGGTGTCTTCTATCCAATCAAGTTTTGTTAAGTATCTTTTATTCTGATTTGGGATCTTTCCTTTTTTTTTCCATTTACCATTTATTAACTGATGGCACAGAAACATTCAATGTCCTTTGTTCTAATCGTTGTCCCATTTCTGTATAAAATTATTTCTGAGTCACATCCAAAACCATATAGACTCCTTTCATTGCCATGACAACAGCAAGGCAGGCCAATGTTAGCAAAGTCTTCTGGAAAAAGAGAAGTCAGTAAAAGCAAAACACAGTTAATTGAGGTATTTCATGTATAAATTCCCGTTTTCTGTAACGATCCAAAATTATCCTGCGTTGTGGAAAAGTAGTTAAGAATAAGCCCTAGATAAAAAGCACAGCCTCATGCTGGATGTTGGGTCTTGTCCTAGGCACTGCATTACAAAAAAAGATCTTACAAAAACAGTGAGAGTGGAATTGATCATAGCCCTGGTGAAATGTTTGGATCAGAAGAGGGTAAAGAGTTAAATGTGGTTACTAAAAATAAAGGATAATTACTAACAGTTTTAGAAAGATGTTTGATGTTAAAATGTGCATTGTTCTTTCATTATCATACCTTTTTCTTCATTGCCTAAGATTAAAAGTACATTTGATGGGATTACATAACAGTACATTTAAAACTAATAAATAATGCAGCAACTCATGCAAAGTAATAAGGAATCATTGATGTAAAACAGGTCTTGTAGAGCTGAATGTGAGAAGAAATCTGCCTTAGTCCAAGTGAAGCTGGGAAGGAGGAAAACCAGAGGTGGGGCTTGAGAGGTCTGCAGTCCTCAGGAAGGATTATTTCTGTTTTAAAAATTGGGTGAGAGCACAGAGATAACAGAAGCACTGTCTACAGCCTCCTTTCCCTTGAAACTTCCATGATCGTATGGGCTTTTGCCTGGCCTTCCTCTATGCTTTGAAGCTAAGATGGAAATTGTTTTGGAAATAGAAATGGAGGACGAATGTCTTGCAGTCAGGGGCATTACTGCTGAACTCTTAAGATTTGTAGTTTTGAATACTTCTGCTTATGCTTGCTGTGAAGGAGGGGGAGAGGATGAATGGTGTTGCTCACTGAAAAGCTGTGATTCAAGTACTCCTGGCCTATGTCTTAGGTTGTCCCATAAGCTCAGGCACTGGGGCTCTGGCTCTGAAAGAGAAACTGGGGAAGTCACTTGACTTATTAAAGAGTGTGTTTAATATCAAATATTAACAGTTGCTATCTAGTACACAAGCTTCATGTGAGAATTCACAAAGATAAATAGCACTGGTCCTCCAGTGTAACTGAAATTCTGAGATCAGTGAGCCTGTGGAAACAGCCCCCACACCTGCATCCAAGCAAATGGCAAGGGGAGAGCCCTTGACTCTCAGTACTGCAGAGTGATTAATGGGCTGGGTTAAGACTTGAAAAGCAAAACAAGAAAACCTTGTGATTTTAAGAACTTAATATCTTTACATATATTTGTACGTAACTTTAAGCATTAGATATTTGCAAACATACAAAATGCCTTGTAAATTGTACAACACTTGGCAGCTGGTGGAGCCTGCAAGCCATGAAAGCTGCAGTTAAATGATAAGGTTTGTCTTCATGTTGTCCTAATGTGTGTGGGTGTGGGGTATGTGAGCATGGAGAAGAGTACACACTGCTGAGTGTGTCTGTTCTGCATTCTCTTCTGTGGAATGGCAGATCTACTGGACATGTCTGCATTGAATGTGTTTTCATGTATCTGTTGAATTTTTAAAGTTTATTTCTTACACGGCATTCTTTAGCTGACATATTTGAAACACTTAAGGAATGCTTTAAAATGTTTTTATAATTCACCCCAGTTTTGGTGGTATTTGTTAGCACAGTTGGTCTCATCAACAATGAGGTTGCTCATTCACAGCAGTTTGACTATGGCTTTAGACAAAAGATTAGCTGGTGTAGTTAGAGGTACAAAACTAAAAAAAAACCAACCAAACTTACAACTTATTAAACAAAAGTGGGTTTTCTTGACCATTACCCTGATATTACATGGGTAAATTTCTAACAGAGGCTTTTTTCTTGGTCTGTGTTTTTTTAGCTTGCTTGGGTCAGACTTTTCAAAGCAAGGCATTTGGAGTTTATTCTGCTGCAAAAAGCTGTGAATCCATGAGTATCCTTTTAGGGGGCAGAATGAAGAGCCATCAATACCTGCGATGTGTCTCCAAAGTGGCCAGTGACATTTAATCCAATTTTGGTTGGAACTTATGTCATGAAATGCAGCTGTTCCCTCCAGGGAGCTCAGCTCTATCCTTAGGTACCCCCCTAACACTTCATAACTCAGAATAAACTATTAAGGCTACTGAAGAGCGATCCAGGAAAGAGGGGCCATAGGACAAGGACGTAAGGATGGGATTGCTGGTCCATTGGTACTGCATGTCTGGGGACAGCCATCAGCCCATGCCTTGGGAAGTAAGGGCAAGAGCAAGCACAGAGTAAAGTGTCCCAAAATACTGTAGGGTCTTCTGTGGGTCAGGGCATTTTTCAACCAGAGGAGATGTCTTTGGTAATCTGCGATGGATTTTTTCTTTCTTGTATTTCTCCAGTCTCTCTTTAAGTCCAGGTAAACTTTTATTACATTTTGTCCTGCATCAAGGTGTTCTACAGCTCCATTATATGTCAATGAAGAAATAATGATTCTTTTTCTTGCTCTGAATTTTTCATCTACTAGTTCCTCTTGTTACCCTCTATCTCTTCTGTTGGAAGAGAGTAAATAATTATTCCCTGTTCACCTATTTCACATCACCAATCTTTGTAAACTTCCATTGTATTCCTATCTTAGGCTGATGTACCCAAACATATGCAGTCCCTTCTTGCAGTTTTCCTCCTGCTTCTTGTCGGTTTCCCCACTTATTTAGTCATTAACAGTGTCTACTGATTCAGTCATGACATCCCCAATATTGTATGGACTTTACCAATTCATGTGGGTGGAACTGAGATTTCTCATTTTGTTGTTTCTTGCCACTGTGGCCTCACTTATCTTGGCATGCCATTGTTGCTGCCACCATCTAAGCCTGTGACAGTCTTCACTGTGTGCTTCATCCTACTTTAGACTTGGAATTTCAGTTGTTATTTCTTGTTACTTTGTTCATTTTGTTTAAATAAATGCTTTAATATACCCCTGCTGGTGAGATTGGTTCTGTCTTTTCTGCACTTTTTATCCCTGCTTACAGCATCCGTTTCTCTTCTTTCCACGAACTGTCCAATACATCAATTCCATCAGGAACCCCACCTGAATTAGGCGCTTCATTCCCCTGACCCGTTTCTTTGGTCGCTTTTATGGAAAAGAATTTATCTGCCCTTCCTGGCACTTGCAGAAGGCAAACGAGCCCGGCCGTTCGGGCGCTGTCTCCGTGCCCGCAGCC